>JAGSMZ010000002.1:6772500-7215000 GCA_029286645.1 Papilio protenor
TTCCGCCGTCGGATATATTCCTGCGGTCAAACGGAAGGCTAAATGCGTCGTATCTGTCGCCGTTTTCTCCTTTAAATAAACCGTATTTCCTATGAAGAGTTAGGTTGCGTTCCCTTTGCCTTCGAAAATTTCGATCCCGCACCCTTTTCTTATAAGAATCCGTGGGCGGACTGAGCGGCGGCAAAACAATCGGTTCTGTTGCTGCCTTGTAATTCAAGGGTTCTAGGAAAGCAAAGCTGACAGCGGTGCGGTCAGAGCCAGCACTGGAAAGACTCTCGCTGGAGATGGAGCGGTCGTCGCGTCGGAGCCACGAGAACAACGTCCAAATACCACCGGAGAGTGGTCGCGGACGCGGTGCCTCCGCTTTTATATCGCCGTTCATCACCTTCTGAAAATTCAAACAGGACAACATAAATAACACTTGAACAAGGAGTTGATATAATTTGCAATCTTTAAATTTACATATGCAATTTGAAAATCACTTTTATCTCGAAATAGTACAATTCATACTTACTCACTCCGAAACCATGAGAAGTAACAAAAACCGAATCTAGAGCATATTAACCTCGATTTCGCACGGATCGCGATATATTTAAAGCGCTGTTAACGCCCTTCATCGTAAGAAATATTGAATTAGTAGATTGGGGCAGAGGTCAAACACGGCAAACAATCATAATGTAACAACTTTTGTCAACGACCACAATTGTCAATAATAGAGTAGTGTACGGCGCGGAGGCGGAGCGCAGTGGAGAACAAAGCGAGGTCGCGCGGCCACTGAGTCGCCAGCGCCGGCCGCCCGCCGCCCGCCGCCCGCCGCCCGCCGCCCGCCGCCTGCAGCGCGCCGCCCGATCAGCTATATTTAGCCCAACTTCGCGATTCACTTTTTGCTATTTCTATTTCATTTTAAAACACTCGGCCCCACTTAAATTTGGATACTTCCCGAATTTTTAGTAGCACCTCAATTGTTACGCTCAAAAATTGTAAAGATGAGTAATACAGGGCTGTATATATTTCACAACATTACCGATCAAATGAAGGTTTCTATATTCGTAACATAACTGAGGCAATTTATTCGTAAAATTATTTAGTATTGCATACGCGGCCGAATTCTTACCATTCATTCATGTCAACCTTTACCAAATACAAATGATATGGATTTATTTTATCCCTATTTAAATAATGTAATTATAACCGATAATGAAATGAAATCATTTAATTACTCATCCAGTCTAATCTAGTTATCTGGACCGCTCTTGATTCATCTCGACAGTCCAACAGAGTTAATAAAATTAAACGATAGTATCCTTTGAGCACATCTGGGCACTGAACAAAGTAACATACCTGTAACAACCGTACTCACGCTCGTAACCAGACGGGTAGGCAGCGTTTACAGAATCCCATTTGGCGCGTTTAATATTCATGATCCACAATCAAGGGAATAAAAGTCAAGAAAATTAATGAAACAATTTATTCTTCTAATTTACAATTAATTATTAATTTATTGACTAAAACAAAATATAAATTATGATCCTTGCTCGCTGAGGTTCTTTACGGAGAGGGAATTTTTCTCGACGGCGGCGTGTATGACGAGGCAGGAGGCGGCGACGCGCGCCGTCAGCTCCGCCTGGTTCAGCTCGTGCGCCCACGGCACGCGCCCCCAGCGCACTAACTGATACAAAACAACCCCCTTATTTTCATATAACCCGTATATGTTTATTACAAATAGGCATGTTTGTATCATCAATTTAAACACCAATTTTTTTTTAAATAAATACATACACAAAAATGATATTGTTAGTTAGTGAAATGAGTTAATATAAATTCTCATTTCCATTAAATTTGTCTACAGTTATTAAAATACTGGACCCCAAGGGTTCTAAACTGACAAAACTATTTTCTTTTCGTATAAATGCTTTTATAAAATTGGAATGAAGCCTTGAAAAGATTAATTCAAAGAATTCAAAGGATCTGGTTAGCAGTAGAGTTAGGGCTCTACTATTAGAATGTGTGAGGCAAATTGGGCAGCTACTTCATTGATCTTTACTTTTCTAATTGTTAGTGTTACCTGATATTCCTCTTCCAGTCGGGAGAGCAGCACAGCCTCAGTTGGTTCCAAATATCGATCAACGCACGCCAACATCAGCACAGGCGATTTTAATGCCTCCATTCCAAATGTGAACGCTAAAATATTTTTATACAACTCTTGTGATTAAAATACATAGATGCTATAATATAATTTTTCCAATTAGAAAAATAAACATACCATTTAATGCTGCAAAATCATAAGACAGAAAATGACGCGCCAACGCCTCTCTTGTCTTGATGCTGACTGGAGGAGGTTCCAGGTCGTGAGATATCTCTTGCTTGATACCAAACCTTTTTTCAAACCACTCCAACACTGGACCCCACTTTTGTTCTTGTAATGCTTTTAAATCTTTTTCTTCCTGTATTAAAGCATAAATTCCCATTAAAATGTGTTAAATGTTATCAGGTTTGGACATAAAATTAGATTTTAAGTTTTTTTTCTCCTATTTAGTATTTGCAATGAGGAGTTTGCATGGACAGTATCATGTCATGTAATATTATTTTTTTTAATTAATATCAGTACATGTTTTTTTACTATTGTTAGAGATGTATAGTTATTAATTTCTGTTTAAACTAATTTATTACTTACATCTGAATAAAAAAACAGTGTGTCTGTGCTTAGATATTCAATAATATATGTTGTTATATCATGTGAAGTCAATTTTCCTGGATTATCCAATGCTGTGTTGCATAATGCTGTCTGAAACAAGGTAATATTTATACCAAAATATAAGACTTCAATATTTAAAAAATTGCAATTGATTTAATGTTCCCACAAATTTACATTTCCCATGAAAAAAAAAAAATGTCCAATCAGTACAGTAATACAGTTAAGAAGCTGACTTTATTTTGAACTAGCAAGTCCATCAGTCCAACCTTTATATGAGTAAACATTTATGGGTTCAATAGTTTTTGAGTTTGATTGTAACATGTAAATATATAAACTTTTCCTATTTATAATATTAGTATACATTTATACCATGTTGATATCTATAACATTTAATATTTACCAAGTGCATAGAAGGCTGTGTTATAGTCTCATCTTGTGCATCCCATTCAGCCGCAATAGCTCTTGCTAATTGTTCACTACCAACTTTCAGCACTTTCCCATTAGGAGTTTTTAGTCTCCGATGATCTAATGTTATTTCCCATTTGTCGTTGTTTTGAATAATTTCAGTACGACGATAAAATCGTTTGTGAGTCGCTAAAACGTAATATAAATTTAACTAACCTATCTTTTGGTTTTGTTTGTTGAATTTTACTATGAAAAGAAGAACCCAAAAAGGTGGCAGCCATACATTGAAGATATACTGTGTTTTTGTTTCCTGATGTATATTGTATAGTTAAAGTAGTCTAGTTTTTGGGTGGTAAAGTTCATACCATCCTTTTCAATTAAATTACTATTAAAACATTTATCACTCACCATAAAAATGACACCCTAGTAATTTTGGACTTTGATATCTTACTAGATTACAAAAAGGTTGACTTGACTTAGACAAAGTTTTGAAAATAGAATAAGCCAAAGCTCCAGGAACCATTTTGAGTTTTGTTTACAGGATTTAAATAGTTACTGCAAGGAAATGTTAATAAATCACTAAGTGTCATTACAAGGAACTTGTTTTTTGTAATATTACTTACTTATTTATACATCCACAACTATACATTCTTTCTTTCATCTCTATCAATCTTAAATATCATACTTATCCCAAATGTGTAAGTTTGGGTTAAAGCCCTTCGATATCATATTAAACTCTAATTTTGGTTTTTTATACAAACTTACACAATGAGAAATGATACGTTTGTATAAAAGTGTAACTGGTAATTAAAAATCTTTTACATTTTGAATTTGCATCCAAATTAATTTGATATTTTTTTCTTCAATGCAATTTCATATTGTTTCTGACACTTGCTTCTACTTGACATTTTAATGTTTTTTCATGCTTTGGTTACGAGATTTTTAAGCCAATGACAAGACATAAAATAATAAAAATAGATATGAGATACTCTATGAATGATGATTCAGTCTAGGGATGGTAGTTGACAATTTTTTCGTAATGAAACGTGCTACTTTTATTTACTTTTTTCAACTTAATAATTTTCTCAACCAATGTAGTTATGGGGTTACTCTTTCGGTTTTGAACATCATCGTAATACTATTGGGTACAGATTTATTCGTTGAAGGGGAGTGAAGTGATTGGTTAAGTAAACAGTAAACAAACTGGAATGCTCATCCAGGACTAGGATACAGTAATAATATTGTATAACAAATAAAAATTGCTTAGCTTCGTACTAATTCTGCTCTAATAATTTTCTTTTTCTTTACTACTTTTTGGTAATAGCTATTGGAATAGGGAAAAAACCGTAGCAATCTATCAAAAAAAGAAAACCAATCTAGAAACATTAAAAATGCTTGAAATCGGTTTTCAAATTAGTAGATCACTCACATCACTATTGTGCTTTGTGTTTGTGTAATCGTACTGTTTCGTTTTTTTTTACAGACTCTTTGCTTTGAGTATTGTGTAATGATACTGTGATTGTGAGTTTAAAATCCAATTTTACTTCAATACACCCTCAATTGTAATTGAAAGTGTAAAATTATTACTTTCTTGTGTTTATATAACTTTAACAACGATGTCTTTTATGGATTTTGTTCTTTAACGATACGATTTGTGTTTGTGAAAATTTGTGGGACAACAAGTGTAGTGACGCGCTATTGTAGACAGAGGGCTCAGCGAGCTAAAAATACACTGATACAAATTCTAATAGCAATTGGAAAATCTTCACTTCTTCTCTTATTTGTGATGTTCCCGCATCCCATCAGCGCGGAAGAACAGAAGTCGAATTTAATTCCGAGTGTGAATCTTCTCCATTCAAAAAGAAAAGGAATATTCATACACCCCTCTGCTATGTACAGAAGTAATGCACCGTGCTGCAAATATACAAGCACAGCATTTATAACGAGAAGTTTTAGAGGGTAAAGTAAAACTCAAATTACTGAAGATGAAACTTTTGGAAAGCGGTCGCTTGGAAGCGCTCAGCCGCGCACTTTCGATCTTGAACGGCGACAGCGCCGTGCAGGGTCGTGTCGAAAGTTACAGCTGTAAGATGGCGGGAACCGAGAAAGCGTTCTACAAGCGTTTTACTGCTGATGGGGAGACCACCCACAACCTGCAGGCCCTGTCACCTCCGGAGGGGGTTACATACAGGTATGTTATTGTATACCTTCTTTATATACAAAGATTTTTGTGTCTCTGTTTGAAAGCTTCTTGCAGTGTCAAATTTAAAGAAACTGATTGAATTCTTATTAGATTACTTTACAAATGAAATTATAAGTAATAGATGATCATTACATATTTACTTTTTTGTAACTACACTTTCAAAAATACCTACATAAAAAGAAACTGTAGTGTCAATGACACACATAAATCTTAAGTAGCAATAACACTCTTTTACATAGTAGTTATCTGCTACATAACTAATATCCATATTTATCTGAGAGAGAGAGAGAGTGTTTACATAATATATTTTGATAGAAGTTTCACTGAGCTATATTAGAGCAAGCAATATAACAACAATATAATTGTTATAGTCGCAGCCTGTCGGGAGATGAGGATGGTGTTCTCTGTGACACAATATCTCGGAAGACATTGTTCTATCTGATTGCAACATTGAACGCTGCATTCCCTGATTACGATTTTTCAATGGCAAAGGTAAAACATATTTATTTAAACTTCTTATTATAATACATAAATATTCCACATATGTAGATGCTTTTGTCTTTATTTATCATCTGGTATTCTCTACTTGCTTATTTATGCCTGATTTACATTTAGCAAGTATCACTTAACAACTGGACTGGCATTCAAATGGCATAACGTGATTCTGTACAGTCGACACCTAGCCTACATTATTGTCTAACTGGGCAAATGTGATTTCGGCATTATTTTGTAAAAAGAAAAATCATACACCTATGAGAATATTCTCTTTTTTCATTGTTTAAAATGTAATTTACTTTATGGTTTTAATTTAATAATTCTGTAATATATGTTGCAATAATATATTGTAAACAACAGAGCAGCGAGTTCAGCGCGGAGCCGTCGGTGAATTGGGCGCAGGGTGCGGTGGACGCTGCGCTATCAGCAGTGGGCGGCGCGCGCTGGCGGCAGCTGCGGCCGGCGCTGTGGGCTGCTATAGATGACGAGGTGGCGCTCGCTGATTGCCGCATCTATAGCTATGGACCGGACCTTGCTAGTGACCCGTTCGGAGAGCCTGGCTGCCTCTGGACATTCAACTACTTCTTCTACAACAAGAAGCTCAAACGGATTGTCTTCTTTACATGCAGAGCAATGAGGTAATGAATTTCTGTGTACATAATTTCTTTAATACTACAATATGTAATGCACAACTTTTCGTAAAAATTATAATTAGATGATAAACTTTGCCAAGAAATAGTTTTTGTTTGAAAGTAACATTTTGTACATGATTTATTTGTATACCTGGCGCCAATGATTTTTGCACAAAATAAAATCTTTAAAGTGTTAATTTATTTTAATGAATTTGATTCTATGTATTGCACTGTATATCGTAGAAAAGAAGATATTCAGCATGTATACAATTCCTTCTTTTTCTAGCCCCGTGTGCGCTGTTGACTCTGGCGTGGACTTTGCTATGGACGAAGATGAAGAATATAACTAAGTTACAATCGTAAATCTGTGTGTACTGCACTTATTTTTTTCTTATTTCAACATGTATCTATATCACTTAGAGCAAGTTAGCAGAACATAGAAGATAATCTTTATAGAGTTAATTATTGTAATTTACCAATCAATATTGTTAATAACAGAGGTGATTTTGTATGAAGTTGTTCACAAATTTACATATAACAGGATTGATTAAAAAAAATTAATGCAAGGGTTCAATTATTATTTAAAAAACTTGGTGGAGTACCTATCTAGGTTTTGCTAGTGATTAGTTAATTGAAATTTTGTGTAATATGTTTCAATCACAAATTTTTCATATTGGTGCTTGGTGTAAAGATTATAGAATCTATTTTATTTGCGGCGTCTCTGTCTACTCCCGAAGGGTAACAGTCATTAGAGGTTATTAGATATTAACAATTATCAACATTTTACTTTCGTAAGCAAAGGTACATGTTTCTTTACCTTAGTGAGAATCTTTCTCATTCATTTAACACTTGTCATGCCGAATGCATGTTCTTAATTTGGATCGAAGTTAATATTAATGTAGTAATTAATTAATACGAAATATTAATTATTTACACAGTTATTTCTTCAATTAGTCTAACAGTATGTATTTTGTTCATTAGACGAAACATTTGTAAACCATTACAATTTTTTACTCAAAATAAATAGTACATTATCAATTTTTGATCAATCTAAGGTAGATTTAAGCATTTATTTTTGTAGTTTTAAGAAGTGAGAACTTAAGTTAGTTGAAAAAATCACTTTGTGTCGAAATGGCACAAGCAGATTTTAAGTAGTCTATTTTGCACAATTTCTGCATATAGTATTATAACACAAAATAATTCGTTCTCAATAAAGGTAAGTGTTAATAAATGTTGTAATAATTATAAGTTCTAAAAACTAAAGATTTAGAACTAATTATCGATGAAAAAAGAGAAGTTTCAAGTAATTAGTTATTTCTACTTTATATAAGTACTGCTGGAAGTAAAACCGTGTGCAAATACGTTGATCGTAGTATAACACTAAAATCTGACGAAAGGTTGATAAAAAAATATTAGAAATGGGTAATTCAAATTTTAATGTCCCATATATAAAATGATTATAATTTCTGGACATCTTTAAATATGATTCATTCATATCTTCTATATTAAATGTAATTAAAATATTATTCATTATCGTAGCTTAAGGACTACTGATTATTTAACGAAATTTATTAATTCTTAACAAAGTTTAGATGTGATCTGTAATGTCGTAATTCCGCCTGTATTTTGTTTTGGCGTCTCCTTAAATTAATCTTAGTGAACCAATGTATTTTTATTTTCTAAATATATTTTCTTTCTCTAAATGTATTTTTATTTAATCCTTGAACCCCCATCTCGTAAACTGCTTGAGTATGTGTGGGTTTTTGCGATGTTAATTCCCGAGGAACGACGTAAAAGTTATTTTTTTTTTAAAATTAAAATATAGCTTGCTTTAAGAACAAATTGGCTGAGATTTTCAAAAGTGCATAAATACACGCATAATTTAATTAATAATTGTTTAATCACTGTATAGTAATGAAATCGTCCATAAATTAAAATAACGAAATTAAATAACATTTCCATAAAAGAAAAACAAAGTGATTTTTTAAAAAATATAATGACGAACAATCAAAATATATCTTTATCGTAATTTACAACAGTGAAAAAGGGGGCTCTTAAAAGAACTTACATTAAGTAAATAAACAAAATCATGTCGAAAAATTATGTACATTACAAATATATGTACAAATTACATAATCTTATACTTAAGCCGGCTATACACATTCAGTTTTAACTGTCCCGTTAACACTGAAGGTGTGTAGCGGGCTTTATAGTCCATATCGATTCCTCATACGTTCGTAATTGAGTTGTAAAAATCAGTAAACATGGAACCTTATAACAATAATTGGTAAGCGACCTGCGCTCGCCGGAAGACAACCATTTAATTTTTAATATTCTGGATTTACTACAAACGGGTAGCTTCATTAGGCGTCGTTAAAAAGTATTGTGATATGCTATCAGATGAAACAAAAATAACAAATCAGCGGCCGGCCTCCGCATTGTACTTATCGATTTAAAATTATGGACTATGATATATCTGTAATTATATAAAAAAAGAAAAAGGCACCATTAAATCATTAGAACCTACACAATGTGTTATGAAACAGGCATGTGTATAAAAAATCTTATAAATTAGACTTTAAGTTTGATACTAAGAATATATTATCACATTTAAAAAATTGATTTTTAAACTTATAATTGATACAAACAGATAAAAATTCTTACAAGTAGTATAACATTATACAAGTGCATATATCCGTGGGTTTCCAATGACGAAAACAGTTACATATCTTATAAAAGATTATTTTCGTTGGTCGGTTCAATATGTATCATGTATTTTCAAAAGAAATCTTTCGTACATTCCGCCAGTGGAAGTCCACGGTTAGATTTGCAGGATAGTATATAAAATAAATAGGGAGTTTTTAATATTACTTATGGTTTTAAATTTTTTTTTATTCCTATCAAAATAAAACTCACAATTCTATAGATAAGTAGAACAGAACAATATTTTTACCTTAATCATGTTTGAAAATAGCACACGAAATTAAATTAATATGAAATTTTACTGCATTTCTTTATATAGATTGGCAGGATTTAGGAGGCAATCGCCTAAGTCGAATAGTTATGTTTTTTCAGCTTATACACTATAGTTTTTATGTTCTCTTAGTCCTACTTTAATTTTAGTTTAGAACATAGAGCTACCATTTGTAATATTACACTATATCAATTTGATTCGTTTTATTCTATGAAAATCATTGGAAATTTTTAAAATAAACCTTTATTATAGAAAAAGGAAAAGAAAACAGAACAGAAAAAATACATATAAAACTTTCAATCACATTGTAGATATTTGAAATTTTCAAGTAAAAAATTATAATAAATTAAAATTTCTAATAAATTGATTTAAATAGTCGTGGAAATTGATTTTTAATATTAATCAAAAGTAAAACAAATGGCAGTCCCAATCTTCTTATATATTAACCTTAACCAACTCCTAGCTCCTATATTCGACAACAAGCGCCAAATATCTTCACTTTTATATATAATAGATTTATTTTTAACTATCTAAAAAGCGGCTCGATAAGCCATTTGTGTATTTGTCTAATAAACATTTTACAAGCATTTGGTATCTTAAGTCTATTCCCATAGAGTTCATTTAAATAAATATTATGCTATGTCATGACAATAATGTAATTTAAATTCATCTTAAAAGAGTTTCCTTCAGCCCTAAAGCCAACTGTACTTTATGCCAAGTCATTTAACATGATAAATGTAATTCTTAAGTAATTATTATTGCTTAGAATTTATATAATGTGCGTTGTTAATAACTGTTGCAAAGAGTGACTCATGTCAAAGACATTTAACAATATTACAATAGACAGGACATTACAAACTAAGCCATAGTGTCAAAAAGGTACCACTGGTACTTCGGATGTTACAAATAACTAACTTGAATTTTGTTAATTATAGCGGTACTGAGGATATTGATGTGATTAAAATATTTGAAGGAAAGTATTTGTAATGTCCTTTCTATATTATTAAAATCTCTTTCATGTCAAACCAATTGGATCAATACATTACAATGTTCTTAATCTTTCAACCTACATACATGTAGTTATGTACACGCACATACATTCTAAAACCTTTACCAGTCTTTATGCCGCATATTCCTATTTCTATTCGTATTAAATTAAATTCTTCAAATAGTCACAAACACACTTTCTCTTGATGTGTGAACACAAGTGTATTGACAATATACTTATAATTATTTGGCTAAAAATATCTCAAATCCCTAGACGCATATAATTTAAGTCTTTTTGCATAAAATATTGAAATCACTTCATTTTTAAATGAATCATATATTTTTAACCAACATAATTTTCAAGGGCCAGAATCAAAAGTAGTTTTCAAGAATATTTATCAAATAAAAACTTTTTATTCAATTGTTTTAGGATGACTTTTTTAGTGGAGATAAGTTAACTTTTATTACAATATGTACTGCAGCATTGAAACAAACATGACTGTGTTCAATGTTCAAACTTGTAAGCAGTTGAGTAACTTAGAGGAAAAAAGTTACATTTCATAAGAGAACTCCTAAAGCATAGTTGAAGCTCTGTTCTGACAGTTTTAAATAAACAGTCAAACTGTCAGAACTAAGTGTACTTAGCCTACAAGATGTAACCCTTTTCGTGAGATAGGTCTATTGAGTGTTAATATTTGTATGGGGGTAACATACTTGTGTAACGTCAGCGTTTGTCCGCGGGCGTGGCGCTGCCGGGTGCGACGTTGACGTTGACGTTGTTGGCGTTGATGTTGACGTTGACGTTGTCGACGTCAGCGGAGGGCGCGTGGTGCGCGTGGTGCGCGGGGTGCGGTGTGTGCGCGGGGTGCGGCGTGTGTGCGGGGTGTGCGGGGTGCGCGGCGTGCGGGGAGCGCAGCTTGGCGCGCGGCCGCCACGCGTCCAGCAGCGCCTCCACGCGCTCCTCGGTGGGCCCCCAGCGCGCGAACCCCGCCGCGTTCTGCAGCCACACCACTACCGTGCCCCCGCCCCAGCGGAAGTACACCTCATTCCTGATTACATCATTACTTTTATTTGGTTATTTGGAACAAACTTATTCTACTAATTCATTTATCTTTGTGGCTCTTAACTTCACGTGAGTAGTTACGCAGAAAATAATTTTAGGCGTAGCGAGATGCGAGGGGAGGTTCACTGCGCAGTGGTGATGACTTTTGGTCGGCATGTTATTTGAAAAGCTATCATAGGCGGGGCAATGTTGAAAATTGAGAATACGAATTTACAATAAACTTACTTTGGAAGGACGTGTTGGAATCCATGACGATATTCATGTTCAAATGCTGGTATAACAACCTGAAATGTTTTATATATTTTAAATTTTACAATGCGTAATATATTACAATACACTTATAATTATTTGGGAGAAAATATCTCTAATCTCTAGATGCGTTTAATTTAAGTGTTTTTGCAAAAAATATTGAAATTACTTAATTTCGAAATGTATCAAATGTTTTAACAGGTATAGGGGAAGTGTTGTTAGTTGTTAGTTACCTGTTTCCTCTTGAAGTGGCTGGCCTGCAGCTTGTGCAGCGCGTGCGTGTGCCGGTCGGGCCACTCGGGCAGCACCACCACGAAGCTGAGCGGCTCCGCGGAGTCCTGCAGCAGGCGCTCCATGTGGCGCAGCGCCGCCTCCAGCAGCTCCTCGCAGTACGGCGGGTGCGCCACCAGCGACCCCGACACCGGCCGCAGCTCCAGGAACGGACTGATACACGGATGACCTTACTTACACAAAAAGTCATGAGCTGACTTCTTTTTTATTCATGACTAACTGTTGCTCGCGACTTCGTTCACGTGAAATTAAAAAATATAGCCTATGTTACTTAGCGATACCGTAGCTTTTTAATGGTGTCAGAATTTTTAACATCGGCCAGTAATTTTTGAGTTATTTCAATACATACATAAAATACGAATGTTTCCTCTTTATAATATTGGTATAGAAAGCGACATTTTTTACGTTTTCGACTTCTACACTGATTGGGATTTCCAACATCGTAAATAGTCTTAATTATCATGACTACGTAATAACGTGTACTAATGTAGTATAATTAATTTACATCGATGATTCAACAAAACAATTGATTTGCTATTCAACACGCACACTGTAGTACTCAATCGTAGTAATTATAATAAGTAATTGAGACATCTATATATAAAGAATATAGTTATGTTTAATGGTATAGCTAGTCCTTTAGCGTTTACTAAATCAATCTCTCAGTGAGTAGGAGCATCTCATTCTAAATCAACACTCAAGTCACCCTTAGTGTTTATTAAACCACCCTGAGGTAAATTAGTCTGAATAGGCTTCACCGACTAATCATTAAATAGATCTAATTTAAGTAGTTCCTAGTACATCTAAGTGTTTTAGATACTTTAGGGGGAAGGGTTGCAATTTGCCACATCCATTTATGTCGCTTTTATAAAATCGTTAAACAAACTAGTATACGCACATATCACCACAAATTTGTGGATTATTCCCAACCGTCCCCCCGCTCTGTCCCCACGTGGAGAGAGATGAGAATAAAAAGTTTCATCCGTCCCACCTTTTGCGATGAAGGGACACTTGGAACTTATTTTATTTCCTAACGGTTCCATCTGTCACTTTATTGGTGATATTGGGACGGATGAAACTCTTTATTCTCACCTGTCGCCACGTGGGGACAGAGCGGGGTGACGGTTGGGAATAATCCAAATTCGTGAATTTAAAAGTACTCACCCTCTGGAGCCGAAGTATGAGTCAGTGTCAGCGAACGCGGAGCAGTACTGGCGGAAGTAGCAGTCGAGGGGGCTGGCGAAGCACTCGAAGGTGACGCCGAAGCAGCGCTGCAGGCACTCCAGCACCGGCACGGGCAGCGCCATCTGCGCCAGGTGCGCCTCCCCGCCCGCGCCCACCCACGCCGCGTAGCGCCGCAGCACGCACCACACCCGCGACAAGAACTGCTCGAACTTCTTGTCGTCGAAGCAGCTGTACCTGTACAGGCACTCCTGCGACACACATTGCACTATCTTCATTATATAACATTTTTTATAAAACTTAAATTATAAATACAAAAAAAATCTAATCAAAATTGTAAGTCTTTTAGCAGTTTTTTATTGGTCGTTTTTGCAATCAAAAGTTACCCCTTGCTTGCTTACCATTTTAAAAAAAATCCCTTGCTGTGTTGGGTAAGAAAAAACGTTTTCGACTGTACATATGAAAGATCCAAATTCCTATCATTGAGAGTCTGGATGAGAACACTATAGACTTGAACAAGTGAAAAACCATGGAGGCCTATACTCAGCAGGGATAATAACAGCTTTTCTATTTACCTGGATAATGTGTCAACAACTACTATCTATTTTAATTATTACATTAGAGCCAATTGTTTCACAACCAATTCAACTGTTTAGCTACACAACTAAAAATCGAGTAGTGTGCGCAACTCCATATCAGTCAATAGGAATCGAAGCGAGACTAAACAGTTGTGCGATAATTTAGTTTCAGATGTGCGTATGCTCTTAGTATCACATGTATGGAATTGTTAGAATATTTTACCAATTTCTGTAGATAAGTGGCATTGATGATCTGCGTGTCGCCGAGGTAGCGCAGCAGCGCCTGGTCGCGGTCGAGGAAGTGCTCCACGAGGGGCGCGCGCGGCGCGGGGATGCCACACTGCACCGGGTAGCACCACACCTTGCGCAGCGCCGCCTGCTGCAGCGGCGCAGTCAGCTCCTGAAGCACATGCACGGTCGTCCTTCAGTGCCACAGTGGTTATACCTGATTTGTAATCTGCAGTTCTGGATTCAATCACCAATACCAATGTTGTGTTTTAGAAGTTTTTTGTATGTACTTATCCGATCTACTTAAGCTGAAGGAAAACATTACAATGTGACCTTAACCAACCAACCAATATGCACTGTGTCAGTGTGGTTGATACTACAAGTGCAATACGATAAAAAAAATAAACATGTCAATTTAGAATTTTCAAATTCCAAACTATAAACCTAGAAGAAGAATGTCATATCGCACTTTGTAGGGACTGTAATAAAAGTGTTGCATTTTGTGAAGTACCTGAATTCCATTTTCTTTTAATAAAAAGCTGTGTTTTTCTCTAATTTTTCTCGCATATTCCGCTGATAAATGATAAATTTTTAGACAAATTCCTTCCACTGACGCTTTTGCTGTTTCAGCTAAATGAGGTTGGCATTGTCTCTAGAAAAAAGATAAGATCAATTTGTTAGTATGCAGTACATATTTAGAATTTGAACCGTTTCATTGTACAGAAATTGATTTATTTGCTTTTTATTTTTGCTTGTTATTAATATGACTCGGTTCTCTAAATGCTTTATTTTTGTTAATTTATCCTTAATCCTTACCAAATGTAAATTAATATCAAAATTATGACATTGAAACAGAAGTTTGAGTTGGTCTCACACATACCCTTAGATGAGCCAATCTATCTTGAAAATCATCATATGTAGCTCCGACAGTTCTCCGCAGCCACTGAAATGTATCCTCTGCATTCCATTTCACTACTTTACGACTCTCCGGTGATGCATTCCGTGACTCTATCATTTTCTTTGCTGCCTCAGCATACCGAGACAATTGTTTTCGAGCATCGCCCGTAAATTTTGTATGTGTCAGCTTTATAGGAATATCATTCATTATTTCTTCATACATAGATCTTGATATTTCAGGAAAGCAGTGACTAGGCAGCAGAGGATCTGAACCACCTTGATCGTTAACCTTTCTCTCCATTAACCAACGATTAAATGAATCCTTTGGTGCATCTATGCTTTCTCTTGTGTGACACAACTCTTGATAACATTGCCTCAGTTTATTTGCTAAAGTGAATCTAAATCCTTCTATTTCCGGATGGGGATGCGGACATATAGTCGGTGGACGTTCATATATTACAACATTTGTTGGAACTTCTATATCCCAAGGGCCAGCCAAAACAAACTTCTTTGGTGGAGGGCCATTATCCTCGGAAGGTCGTCGTTTGCTAGCACTTGGTGTGATACTACCAGCAGGAGGAGGTCCTGTGTGGCATATGCCTAATGGGTCTGTTATCGGATCAAAATCTCTTTTTACTGCTGGCAATTCCCACATAGATTCTCCTGATATCTTATTCCAAAAGTATGGTCTATTCTCTCGTTTAGACCAATACTTTCGCCATCCTTGTTGCAGAAGGTCAGGATGCAAATCTGCAGCGAGATGCTGGGCTAACGGCACCGGAGCTCCAGGAGTTTGAGGGGTTTCTCCGCCGGTGCTTGGTGATGATTGCGCTTCAGGTGGTGGTTCACTGTGCGTAACGCCACCCTCCCACGTCGAGGAACCGGCAGACACTTTGTCACGGACATCATTCATCATGTATTTCCTATAAATTATTAATAGTAGGTACACAGTAAAACAAAAATTTAAATAAAGTTGTGATGAAAACTGCAAAATTGTATCTATAGTCAGATTTTCCAATAGCACTAATTAACTAATAAGTATCCTATAAGAGCAATATCTTTGTTGATATTCATCGTATTGTTGCCGCCAAGACAGAGTGCAGGAGAAAATTCATAAATTTTATCAAAACACATGATAATAATCGGGAACTTATATTTCAAACTATTGAATTTATGTCAGAAAATTTATTAACACGAATGATATATTAACACTCTATTTTAAATCAACAATTTACGCGAAGAACATATTTTTTTGTTATAACTCGGCGAAACGTATCACTTCCCAAGCATCGCCATCCTTGCACAGATTAAATCAGTTTGTGTTGAAAATGTAGATTCTACAGAAGACTACTAGAATACCGAGTAGCAAATGTAAAAATTGTCATTATTACTAGTAGTATTTCTTATAAATACACCTAAACCAAAAAAAAATTATGCAAGAGATTTTATTTTGCGAAGGAAAACACATTTTCTTCAATCATTATCGGAATTACGGTAATAAATTATACTTTCAACTTTTAAACAATTGCGTTTATCATTTGTTGTTTTTCTTTCATAGGGGAGATCAGATAGTTACGGTCCGCTTTGCAGATTGAGTCACAAAATTCGTCGTAATATCAATATTGAAGAGTAAAATAGATGAAAGCCTGTTTTTATTAAACGTAAATATTTTGTTTACACGAACATAAACATTTTAGACTGAGTATTTTATCAAATGTAAAAATATTAGTCAATTAAAATTAAACCCCTAAAAACACAGTTTCGGTCCACCCGAGATAGTTATGGACCACCTCTGGGGTACAGTTACGGTCCACCTTTATATGACTATAATAGTTATAAAATGATTATTATTTGTCATTTGTCTTGCCTTTTTGTACAGTAAAATTTATTTATATAAAATCAGAAACTAATCAAAATAATTTGAATTACCATTTTAATATAAAGAACACACAGAAAAGTCCTATTAGTATTATCAAGGATATTAATTTTACAGGTCTCTAGAATAGAATGCAAATCGAAATATTCGTGTAAATTGCTGAAATTTTATTGTTTCAATCATACACCTTTTTTCAATAATAATTTGGATAGCTGTTTTAAATATAGTTATTTCTTAACTTTCAGGAAATAGCATTTCTTCTGCGTCCTTTTCTAATAATGTTCTTTGGAAAATTAATGTAGTATCAAAAAGTGAGATCACGTAGAAAAAGTAAACTTTCTGTTAGATGCTTTTATTTTTTTTTTATATTTTGATTATGTTCGTAGGATCACTAACTATAAGACTATCTTACTAAAAACGCGTTTTATTTTCCTTCCTTCTAGTCTACATAAGACTTTTACAATGTTTAAGTAACAAAGCGATGAAAGTTCAATAAACAATCTATTTAAGATTTGTTTCGATATTTTTTTTCGGAAATTTCATTTTGAATAATTTACCATGTGTTGTTAAAAATGTAAGCTTAGATTGGAATTGTTCCAAGCAATGGGTAATAAATGGAGATATAAATTATGAGCATTTTATTATAGAATATGGAGACTTGGAAGCTCCTGTCGCAAACTGTAATAAATTGAGTTTTAACGCGCATTCCAAGCAATGTATGAAAGTGAAAGATTACATGTCTTATTTAAATAGTAGTAACAGAGATGAACTTTTATATCTTAAGGATTGGCATTTGAGAAGAGTAAAACCAGACGATATATTTTATGAAGTACCTAAAATCTTTGCATCAGATTGGCTCAATGAATATGCACAAGATAATAAGGAAGATGATTTTATGTTTGTATATATAGGACCAAAAGGATCTTGGTATGTTTTATTGGAAATGTAGTTGTCATTGTTTGAATTTGTGATTAGTAATTTTTGTTTCTTTAATTCAATCAAAAAAGCAACTAGAGTGACAAGGCAGAATGGGTCTCACCACAGCACTGTGTTTAATGGGTCATAACTAGGATTTTAGTAGTGAGAGTACAAAATTTACCAAAAACACTTGTAGCCCAAGGAACATGATATTCTCTTTTTTTTTTTTTTTTTTTTTTTTTTTTTTTTTTTTTTTTTTTTTTTTTTTTTTTTTTTTTTTTTTTTTTTTTTTTTTTTTTTTTTTTTTTTTTTTTTTTTTTTTTTTTTTTTTTTTTTTTTTTTTTTTTTTTTTTTTTTTTTTTTTTTTTTTTTTTTTTTTTTTTTTTTTTTTTTTTTTATGCTTTTTGACAGTTTTCTATATACTCTTTGGTTTTGGCATGACTTTGACAAGTGACAAAACACAAAACATTAAAAAATTTAGATAAAACTTTTATTATTGCATAGTATTTGTATAAATTTGAAATCGTCGTATAGCTTACTTTGAAATATAATGAATGAAATTGAAATTGGGTCCGAACAAAACTGTATTCCAAAACACGAATATACTAATTGTTTAATATCTGCTGTGAATGGTAGTAACTTGTCATACGATTATTTTTTTGAGAATTTCATTTTGAATAATTTACCATGTGTTGTTAAAAATGTAAGCTTAGATTGGAATTGTTCCAAGCAATGGGTAATAAATGAAGATATAAATTATGAGCATTTTAATATAGAATATGGAGACTTGGAAGCTCCTGTCGCAAACTGTAATAAATTGAGTTTTAACGCGCATTCCAAGCAATGTATGAAAGTGAAAGATTACATGTCTTATTTAAATAGTAGTAACAGAGATGAACTTTTATATCTTAAGGATTGGCATTTGAGAAGAGTAAAACCAGACGATATATTTTATGAAGTACCTAAAATCTTTGCATCAGATTGGCTCAATGAATATGCACAAGATAATAAGGAAGATGATTTTATGTTTGTATATATAGGACCAAAAGGATCTTGGTATGTTTTATTGGAAATGTAGTTGTCATTGTTTGAATTTGTGATTAGTAATTTTTGTTTTTTTAATTCAATCAAAAAAGCAACAAGAGTGACAAGGCAAAATGGGTCTCACCACAGCACTGTGTTTAATGGGTCATAACTAGGATTTTAGTAGTGAGAGTACAAAATTTACCAAAAACACTTGTAGCCCAAGGAAACATGATATTCTCTTTTTTTTCAGGACTCCTTTGCATTTGTGATTAGTAATTTTTGTTTCTTTAATTCAATCAAAAAAGCAACTAGAGTGACAAGGCAGAATGGGTCTCACCACAGCACTGTGTTTAATGGGTCATAACTAGGATTTTAGTAGTGAGAGTACAAAATTTACCAAAAACACTTGTAGCCCAAGGAAACATGATATTCTCTTTTTTTTCAGGACTCCTTTGCATTGTGATGTTTATTCATCATATAGTTGGTCAGTAAATATAGTTGGCAAAAAGAAATGGATTATGTTTCCTCCTGGTGAGGAAAACAAACTTAAAGATAAATTTGGCAACTTACCTCCATTGTTTGATTCAAAAACATATCCCAATGTGAAGTATTTTGAAGTGATTCAGGATAAGGGTGATGCAATTTTTGTACCTTCAGGATGGCATCATCAAGTTGAAAATACACTTGATACAATATCAATTAATCATAACTTTATTAATGGCAGTAATTTAGAATTTGTTTGGGAAGCTCTTAAAAATAATTTGTCTTCTGTTGAAAATGAAATCCAAGAGTTTAGTAATACTCCCTGTTTTGTTTCTCAGTGTCAACTGATGCTAAAAGCTGTATTTGGTATGGATTACACAGCATTTATTAAATTTATCACATATATAGGTGACAAAAGAGTCAAACAATGTCATGGTGCAAAACTATATAGTTTCAATAAGTTTGTTATTGGAATAAATCATTTGAAGTTTGATTTACATATTTTAATAAAAATATTATATCAAATACAGCAACATCCCTTATATAAAAGTGATTACCTTATACCAAATGTAAAAAACAATGTAGAAGATATTATTAACAATATTAAAGTATTACTCAATTAAGTATTCAAATTATTACTCAATCACAGTTTAGCTTTCTCATCTGCTTTAACTATGCCCTTGTTGATCAACTCTATGATTTCATTGTTTTTATACCCCAGCTCTTGTAGAATTTCAATTGCATTTTCATCACCTTTTGGCTGAGGCTTTTTGCCTGAGGAAGTTCCCGGAGTTGCTGACAACTTCGGTGCTGGTTCTGGTACAATAAAATTGTCACTGTCCTTGTAAAATGAGTTTCTTGTTATGTTACACTGATGTGCATCCACTGCATCAATATCAAGGACTGGGGTTACACAAGCATCAAGTTTATCAAAAATATTACACCATTCTTCTTGAGTTTTCCTCAAAAATACCTCCTGAAATTTTTCTCTATGCTGATTATTACCTTCAGGCAAATCATCATCAGATAATTCTAACCCCTGTAATAAATTTGAGTAAAATTGTGGTTCTAATGCACCAACAGCCATAAATTTATTGTCTTTTGTTCTATAGGTGGCATAAAATGGTGCTCCACCATCTATAAGATTTGTTCCTGGTTCCCCTTGCCAAATCGGTAATTTCCTAGATTTAAACACCCATGTTCCTAAATATGCAGCTCCTTCAGTCATACTGCAATCAACAACTTGTCCCTTGCCAGATTTACTTCTTTCTAAAAGTGCCATAAGAATCCCAACAACACACATTAAGCTACCACCAGCAAAATCGGCAACCAAATTAACTGGTATAAATGGTGGTTCATCATTCTTTCTAAATAATGAAAGCAGTCCCGACATAGCGACGTAGTTTATATCATGGCCACCTTTGTTCTTGTAAAACCCATTCTGTCCATAACCAGATAATCTAGCAAATATCAACTTTGGATTGATTCTTGATACTGATTCTGGACCTAGTCCTAATTTTTCCATAACTCCAGGTCTATAAGTGTCAATCAGAACATCTGAAGAAGAACACATCTTGGTAACAACTTGAACACCTTCTTCAGTTTTCAAATTTATTTTTATGGTTTTTTTCCCATTTGTCATAACATCAATTGTATTGGCTATGCTATCAATCTGTTAACAGAAAACTTTTTTAACTTGGTTTATTTAACAAGATTCTTCTTAATGGCAATTAGTATTGGTATTAGAAAGAACAGATTGCACTTAAGTACTAAAGCGCACCAAAGCATTAGAAAAAAGAGTAAGCCTTGCAACATATGGAGTGAGTTAATAAATCTTACTAAGTTCTTAATGCAAAATTTTAGATGGATGGATAGAAGTTGTTAAAATTACAGCCTGGAGGGATCTCAATGAAATTTGCTATAGATGTAAAACTTAGCTTGGAAGAACACATAGGCTACTTACTTTTGACTTTTGGTTGTACGCTAGTAATATATATTTTTCTTAGTTTATATGCAGTTTTATGAAGAATAAATGTAAACTTTTGAATTCCAGTGTTGAAGCAATATAATTGACCTTGAATTTAAGTAGATAAAAAGATATTCAGGTTTGTGATACATCTATAAGGGTCCAGGTGTGTTACTCATTTGATTTGTACTAGTAAAAGTACTGACCTTTTGTATTACTGTGACTGATGCACCAAAATCAGCAAGAATAGTTCCACAGAGAGGTCCTGGAGCTAACCCCATCATCTCAATCACTTTTACACCTTTAAGAGCCATAGTAACTCCCAGAACTCTCAATGTTTATTCAAAACAAAATTAATCAGCTTAAAAGTCTAAAGTCTACTTCTTAAGGAAGTGTTATCAGTACTTTTAAGTATATTTATATATGCAGTTTTTAACTTACAATGGGTATGCAGGTAAACAATACAATTTATTTTCCCATCTTTTTTTTTCTTGTTTGGAGTATTTATTTTAATATATATTACATACCTACATAGTTAAGAATTTAGATTTAATTTAAATTACAATGCAAACAGTTAAAAATACAATTTAATGTAATGGCTTGCCACCTTTTAGAATAATTGCCGCATTATTTGATATTTGCTAGAACTCAAATCTGATGTAGGAATCACCAATGGGTTATGTGATATTCCTTTAAGTATAGTAATATCAAAGTACCTAATTCGCTGGTATTTTATCATCCACGGAAGTCACACATAAAAGCGTAATACGTTAAAAGCGAAATATGAATAAACTCGCAGATCAGGTATGTAAAATAACAAGCCTTTCTCTTGATTATAAAATAATGTTGTAACTAATTTATACCGTAAACATTCCGAAAAATACAGGGAAATCGTAAAGGAAAATCCCCGAATTTTCCAAACGTGGGGAAATAGGTGCCACCCTGAAAAGTGAAAACTTTTTTGTACTCTATGGTAATGTATACTCTACGTATTAGGTATATTTTATCTATATTTATATTATAATCTGTAATCTGTACATGTAAAATTGAAATTGTTTATGGTTGCTGATTGCTTTTGCTTTGCTAACGCTTTGTTGAGTTATCGAGTGATTTGTATTAAAATTCTAATTTGGATTTCGGATAAAACCAAAGTATAAATAATAAATAACATAGGTATTTAATTTAGTCATATAGGTAACATTACTGCATTTTATACTGATACGGTTTATTTTTTAGAGTAAATCCAAAATGTCCGTGGCTTTTGCGCCAAGGGGAAATAGACCACCTCTGACTCCTGCACAAATACAGAAAATGTTAGATGAAAACGCTCATTTAATACAAACGATTCAAGAGTATCAGGCAAAAGGCCAGTTAATGGAATGTCACCAATACCAGCAAGTTTTACATAGAAACTTGGTTTATTTGGCATCAGTAGCTGACGCTAATCAAAATATTCAAGCAATTCTACCGGTAAATAATTGTATTACTATCTACGTCTTTTATAGTTAATTAAGAAGATCATATTGTGACATGCTACATGAGTTTAATTTTATTATATGCTGTGCTTCAAAATTATTTGCACCATTTAAATTGTTATAAAACATGCAAATACACGTCCAATTTTGTACTTCTGTTAATTTTTTTTTCTAAAATACGACCATGGAGCTGATATTACAATGTCAAATGTTAAATTCGTAATTGATCCTTATGCTGACATTTAACTTGCGTGGATATTTTGATTGTGTAATTTTATTCTTTTAATGTTGTAGCCACCACACCAACTGGCGGCTGGTAATGTTCCACAAGGACCTATGAATACCCCATCAAGTGCTGCAGAAGTGCCAGGATCACCACAACAAGCATACAGACCTCCCTCTGGAGTTTCCACAGCACCTACCAGACCAACACAGTCTTATGGACAAAGGCCATATCCACAAAATCAATATCAGGGCCAGTATCAAGGAGCCCCAGGTGTTTATCCTCCCCAAGGTGGATATGGTCCTCCTAGTCAAGGTTATGGACCACCAAATCCATCACAACAAGGCCCCCAAGGATATGCTCCTAACTCTACTTATGGCCCTCCCATCACTACAACACCTAGCAATTATCCACCGTCTACACATCCAGGTCCAGGATATCCACCATCAACAGCTCAACAGCCATATGCACCTCCACCTGGTAGTCCAGCTGCTTCAGGCTCGCCATACCCAGTTCGTGGTGCAAGTCAGCCTGTTTATACTGGGAATTCTGCATACCCACCTCCACAGTCAGGTGCAAATTACCCAAATGTTGGTGTCAGCACTTACAACTCAACATCTGCTCAACCTCAGCCATATCAATCTCAACCATTTCCTAACACTACACCCACTTCTGCATATAGCTCCACTCCAATTTCTCAACCAAACCGGTCCCCTCAGCCACCTCCTAGTGGATATACATCGCAAAATCCAACAAGTTCAGGCTATGGATCTCCATCAGCACAGTCACCTACTTATAATTCCAGTTCTCACGGAAACAACGCCCCTCCTTCAACTGTTGCATCTGGAGTGCAATCTCAAGGTGGTCCACCTGGACAGCAGTATCCACCTTCTGGGCAGCCATCACCCTATCCTCCTGCAACACAACCACCATATTCTAATCCTTCCTCGCAACCGGGCAGCCCAGCACCGTCAGTGTCGACTGCACCCCCACCACAATCTACATATCCCCAGAATCCACAAAATTATCCACCTAGTGGTGGGGCGTATCCTCCGCATGCTTATCAGCAAGGTTATCCTCCTTCTCAATATCCTCCATCTCCATATCCATATGCTCGGGCTCCAGCACCTGGGGCTCCACCCTCTGGTGCACCACAGCCATACCCAGGCTATGGTTTCCAACCTCCCAACCAGCAATAGATTTAATTAAATAGGAATAAATGAAATATTATGCTTGGTGTCTAAGGAAGTTCTGCTCAAATGCTGTGTGTAATCAAAATACTTTTTTTTTGTTAATTGTCACTAGTATTAAGTGTGAGTAAGATGTGTTTATTGTTTGGACATAATTGTATATTTATCTTATTATGCGCTTTGATATTTCATGTTTTGCCTAAAGTGTAGGAAGTTTAAATTAAACTAAAAAATACATCCCAATAAATTTTTTCAAAGTAGAACAAATATTATAAATCAAAATTAGGTAGCCTATAATTTATAAGTAGATAAGTGATTATTGAATTAAATGAATTTCTTATTGAAAAACTGTTTTATTTTTAACTAGCTGTTCTCGTGAGGCTTCATCCGCATGAAATTATAAAAACTTCATTGTTACATTTGTCGATGTCAAATCAATTGGAAGATGTCAAAATACCGTCACCATAATAACATTGCTTCCTTTATGTTGGCAGCAACTTATGGTCTCTTTCCCACATTAGGGTTTTTATTCAAAATATTAGTATAGATATAGATAATTGTCTTAGTGCTATTGGGGAATTTGGACAAAATCTGTGTACATATGCTTTAAATATAACAAATCTTATATAAGTTTCATATAGTAAAAGATGAATTTGATTAGAATTTTATAAATTAAAACAAAATTTGTCATTTCTAATTTATTATTAATAAATCAACTACACTTCATCATATAAGATTGTTTCTCCTTCAAATGGATGTATAGATTCATCGTAGTATTCTAGTGGCAGGTCATCACTGGCAGGGTGGGTAGGAAATGGTGGTGCAGTTTTCAGTTTCTTCAGAGGTAGTACAGTATCATACAAATAGCAGACTGCTCCTGTTTCCCCAGGGATGCCCACTCCTAGAGTCCAAAGGATATTATGCTTTGTGTTTATACGGAGTATTTTCACACCTCTCAATGTTCTCCACCTAGAAACAAGTAAATTTAAATATTTTATAAATTGTTTCAAATTATTTCTCTCATGAACAACTATTGAAACAAATCTTACAAAAGAATATTAAGTCTAATCATTAAACACTTCGGTTGGTAATTACCGCTTACAATATGACAGATGTCTGACTATAGTGGAATATGGTGTTTCAGAGTGACATCAGATGATATATATTTAAATGTTTCAGTATTTGTCCATTTAATTTATTAGTTGATAATCATACAAACCTGTTACCCATGTGACCCGGCATTTTAGTACCAGGCCATACTCTGGCCTTTTCTCCACCCCCTCCTATGTTACCTGGTCTCCTATGTGTTTTTGTAACACCATGAGATGCAGGCATACCACTAAATCCCCATCTCTTCATTACACCTTGAAACCCTCTGTCGACGCTATAAAATATATTTTTTTAATTACTATATGTTCAACTTTGTGTAATATTAATGTTTAATTACAATAATATTCAACATTAAACTGTCCAAAAATATACTAACGTTTTAGCTCTAACATCAATGTGATCACCAACTCTAAAATGTGTGGCAAACAAAGGTGTGCCAGTTGGTAATGCAGCATGTGGTGAAACCATGAATCTGAATAAATGTCGCTTTGGCAACATTCCAACACTGTTAAATATTCCAGAATATTCTTTGGTAACTGTGCTGGGATCTAAAGTTTCCGACCCAACTAAAAGACAACCTAATGTTTTCTTTTCTTTCCACTGTACTGTTGTTGTTTTCATTGGATTAAATTCCTCTGGAGGTATGTACTTTATGATATGATTATCAACTACCTAAAAATAAATATATGTATGTAAAAACAATGTCAGAATAATCAATAATTTTATTTGTATTACAGCATGACAATACTATCATGTGTTGATAATATTGTTATGTTTTAATACAACACAACAATGTTAGGACTAGTGGTAATAAAAAAAATTGTCACCTGCAAAAGTGTTGTTTGGTATTTTTTTCCTTCTTTTGACCATAGTGGATAGTTGCCAATTTTTCGCGCTATTAAACCAACTCTTCGTGTAAAAGGATTCCACTCATTTGTCTGTTGCTCTGCAAGGGCTAAAGGAGATTCCAATGCAATTTGTGAATTACGTCTATCTTGTATAATTTCTTCAATAAAATCTCTATTTTCTTGTGTAAGAAGATCTTCACTCATCTATTAAAATAATTCAATAATAGAAATTTAATAACATTCTCGCAATTTATTAGTTTTATCAAAACAATATTGTATACATAATACTTACTACTCTTTCTTTAGGTACAAACCAATGTGGAGGTCGATATTTTGGAGGTTTATAATATGCATTTTGTCTTATAGGAATGTGGTCAACTCTGTAACATATTTTGTGACTTTAATTTAAAAATATACCATGAGATAACAATATAGTTTAGATTTCTATTTACCTTAATCTACTAAGGGTTGAGCACAATATTTTCATATTAGACGTGGTCATTATGCTAAAAGCTTATATTCTTTTAAACGCAGGTAAAACAATGTTTACATAGTCTGAAAAATAGATAATCGCAGATTTAAAAGTGAAAAATAACCTGCAAAAATTAGGCTTTTATGACATAAAAGATAAAAATTGCCAGAACCAAAATGTTACCAGTTGATGAAAACTGTCATTGGAGATAACCACATTTTTTACATCACATCTTTGAATTTGACATTGACAATTGACAATTCAATGATTGCGAATTCAGCTGCTGTGATTACAACAAAAACAAATACATTACTTATCAAATCATTTTCTGTTAGTATCTTTATTAATGCTAATTTAAACTAAAATGGAATATACAATTTGGAAATACTTTATCATGTTAATACATTTATCAAGTGCATTTGAAATAGAATTAACTAAAAACCACTGACCTGATAATTCATGACAAGATTCTTCAATGTTACCTATGTATGAAATGAGAATGTAATTTTGTGTGAATGTTTTCAATTAAAAATGTTATCTTTCAGCTATACACCAAATTTTGGAAAGAATTTTGCGGTTGAGATAAATGGAAAATCGGTGAAAAACAACTTTTGCCGTGTTTGGGTAAACACACTTGACAGGAAGGATGGCACCTTTATAGTTAGATATAAGGTTTATGAAACATGTTTGGATCTTAAACTTGCCATTTATTACAAAAGCAAACCCATAAATGAGTTTCCATTAACATTAGAAGGTATAATTATTGATAGATACATTTTTAATTACTTTATAACTTTTATTTACTTTATAAAACCAATTTATTCCAGGTCCTATTCAAGCAGATCAGTGTGATTGCCCAAAGAAAGACTTTGATTTATGGTTAAACAATTATGAGTGTCCCATCTCATATCCAAGTATTATACGAGACCTGGAACCATTTGATAACCAAGATATGTTGAAACAAGTAAAAAAGATTGTAGATAAATATCATAAACCTGAAAGCACAAGTTTCTGTCACTATGTCATAAAGAATAATCAAATATACAGGGATTGTTATGGCAAGCATGTTGGATTTAATATGTTTGCTGACAATATCCTCTTGTCCCTCACAAGGAAAGTTGTACTACCTGATATAGAACTGGTTATTAATTTAGGTGATTGGCCATTGATACATAAAGACTCGGAGCCACTTCCTATGTTCTCGTGGTGTGGTAGCAATGATACATTGGATATTGTAATGCCAACTTACGATATAACAGAATCTGCATTAGAAAATATGGGAAGGTATTTAAATTATTTCTGTCTATATTTAAGGTCATTTGCCATTATTATACTTTTAATATGCTTTACAGAGTTACTCTTGATACATTATCTGTGCAAGGGAATGTGGAAAAGAAGTGGGAAGATC
Organism: Papilio protenor; assembly: GCA_029286645.1. Lineage (NCBI taxonomy): Eukaryota > Metazoa > Arthropoda > Insecta > Lepidoptera > Papilionidae > Papilio > Papilio protenor. The sequence goes on from JAGSMZ010000002.1 coordinate 6,800,375, forward strand.
GTAAGCCTATGGTCTTTTGGCGAGGACGTGACTCGCGCGCTGAGAGACTTAAATTGGTTGACATTGCAAGAGAAAATCCTGAACTATTCAATGTCTCTCTTACTAATTTCTTCTTCTATCGAGAAAAGGAAGCACAATATGGTCCAAAACAACCACATGTGTCATTCTTCAAGTTTTTTGACGTTAGTTATTTTGCGATGACAATAATTATTTTTTTGTGGCAAACTATCCTTGGTCTACTCTCAAAACTTGTTAATTAAAAAAAAATTGTTATTGTTGCAGTACAAATATCAGATGAATATTGATGGAACTGTAGCAGCATACAGATTTCCTTACCTACTTTCCGGAGGTGGAATGGTTTTGAAACAGGAGTCTCCATATTACGAACATTTTTATAGTCAACTTCGTGAATGGGAACATTACGTGCCAGTAGCACGTGACTTGAGTAATTTAGTTGAAAGGATACAGTGGGCACTAGAAAATGACGAGAAGGCTCACAACATAGCTGATAATGGTCGAAAATTCGCACAAGAAAACTTACTTCCTCAACACATAATATGTTACCATGCATTACTATTCTCTGTAAGTAATTATGTATTAATTTTATATTAACATATAAGTGAAATTATTTAACTTTATGGCGTATTTCAGGAATGGAGTAAGAGAATATCAAGTGAGGTGACAATTCGTGAAGGAATGACCCATGTACCACAACCTACATTTGAGTGTAACTGTGCATTAGATCAAGAGATTAACCGAGAAGATTTATGATAATCTCCCATCTCAGCAAAAGACAAAAATTGTAGAATAGTCAATGTAAATTAGAAGAGTGCCTTAAGTACATAGAGTACAAGATTGTTGTAGTATGTAGAGTAGGTAAAGTAAGAAAAAACATTGCTATTGAACTTTAATTCCTTTATTTTTAAATAGTAATGAAGCAACTTTAAAGTGTACATATAGTTATTTAGCACCTATTAAATGGAATCGACTTTTTCAGTACAAAACAATTAAGATCAAATACAAATGAACAATTACTAGGTAAAAAACTCATTCTGATCAAAGATTATTCTATTTTAGAGTAAATGGCAAATAAAACATATTAATATTTGCTTGGTAGAAATGTTTACAGCTACATATAATTTTTTAAATATCCTACAGTGTTAAAAACAGTCAACTTCACTTGTAGTATTATTTAATAAATAAAAGTTATATATTATTTATTATACATCTACGCTAGTTAAATAAATATTCTAATAATACATTTTTCTAACATCTAATTTTTGTCTTTTTAATATTAGATTTTTTTTGTTAAGTTTTTCTGCATTATGTATTTATTTTATTACGGGCAAGATTTTATAAATAATTAATATTAACATACATTGTTACGTCAATATTAAAAAGTTATTAAAAGATGATACTAGGGTAGATATAAGAAGGAAAATCATTATGTTCAATAGCAGTTCTGTGATGTTCACACTGGTCGCGTTAGCAACGAATAATAAACACGCCTGTCAACTGAATATAGTATTTAAGCATGCTTTCTTTATAAACTTCTCACTGGCGATGAGGATAAAAAATCATGGTGTTTTTATGGAGTACACCCTGTTACGACCATAAAACGTCGGAGTGGTCAATATTCAAAGCGCGATTGATTCAGTTCAGTTGATCGTTGGGATACTGGGCGGCGCGGCTAAGAGGTATCGCGAGTTATTGCGATTTCGGCGCCGCTCTGGAAACGACCTTAAGGGATCGTTTCATCCTCGGCCCTCGGGGCCCGAACGCGAGAGGTTGTTTGAGCAGAGAACATCAACATTGACGCTCAGACGGGCAATCGAACTGGCGGACCAGGCTGCGTGTGCAAAGCAAGCGAAGATGGGGTGCAGCAGCGATGCTATGCTCGCCAAGGAGCCTATGTATCAATTAGTACAAGAAACGAACTGCGAGACGAGATCCCGCACGCTGCAAGGTGTGCGGGATGAAGAACCACGACAGCGAAAGGTGTCGATGGAGGTTCTTTTGTGTTTTATTTTTGTGTTTATTTAATTATAAGGCCGGTTACCCTATCAAATTTAAGTATAAGTTGCGTGAGTGCGAATGAGCCAGCTGAAAACTAGCGTAGGAACGGCTTAGTCCCTTCTGCATACGCTGAGAGCTGGCTACCTCTTGCCACGATTTGTTTTCTTTAGAATTAGTCTGTATATGTAATTTCTTCTTTTGGCAATAAAGACATATTCATTCATTCATTCGATACAGGCGGTACACTTATCAAAGATGCGGAAAGAAGGGCCATTTAAAGAAAGCATGCAATTAAACATTTTATACAGTTGACAGGCTTGTATATTATTCGTTGCTAACACGACCAGTGTTGACATGACGAGTACAATGTAAAGATTAATTTAAAAACATATTTATAGTTAACAACTCGAATGAATATTAAATGTCATGCGATATTTATACCCCATATATTAAGACTAAGGTTTTTTTTTTGGTAAAAAGCTATACAATTATTGTGTGGATAATAATAAACAGTAATTTACATGTACAGTTGCGGAAATCCGCGGTATGCTGCCTTGTTCACTACGAGACAAACATCGCCACTTACAAATAAACAATAAGGTAGATAATAATAAAAAGCAAATAGATTAAACATATTTCAATGCGCCCTTGTTGATTGTATCGCATCGATCTTCTAATGTGTAATATATTTGATATATCGTCGGTTAAATAAAAAAATACCTGTATTCAAAATGTCATTTTTTTCCTTTAAAGTTTTAAAATTTAGAAATTTTTTAAATGTTATTTTTCCATATATCGACGATACACTTCAGCTATGCTGAAATCGGTGGTACGTCCATACTGGTGTCAGTGGCTAGCGGTACATAGCGACGTCCGCGTTGCGGTAGAAGCACATGTAGGCGTCAGAGAGCAGCCGCTTGGAGTACTTGAGCAGGCGCTCCTCGCACACGGCGCTGCGCATGCGCTCGCACGCCAGCCACTCGCCCAGCTCCGGCAGGCTCACGATCTCCGGGATGTTGTACCCGTTGCGTTCCCCTGACACCAGCATTGGATACACACTATACACAATACCCCCCCTCCCTCCACCCTCCCCACTCACAACATACACACACACAACTTATCCAGCCTTACAAACTAAACGCGGTATAAAGATAAACTGAGTATAAGCAAATATTATTACAAATTTTGCTTATACTCAGTTTTTTCCTAAGTTCAAATTTATATCGCGTTTATGTCTGAGGCTGATCTAGTTTCACTTATCTAAAGTTTATCGAATCTTAACTTCTCTGCTAAGCGCTGCATACAATCTGACAGATGTTGAAGAAATTTGGATTTTGACCTTATTGACTTACATTTTTTTATATTATAAGGTGGCAAACGAGCGAGCATTTTTTTACTGTCTTTAATTTACAACGAAGCTGAGGTTTTAAATTAGAGGCAGTAAAAAACTTAGTTGTAACCACAAAACATAAATGGCAATTTTCTTATGTCTACTATGAGATATCCAAATGAATACTGACCTTTTCTGTCGGCCATGGAGTCGAAGAAGCACCACGGCACGTCGTGTCCGCGGTCAGTTTTGACGAAGGCGACGTAGTGGCTGGTCTCGATGCAGAGCACCGCGAACAGCTCCATGAACACTCGCGGCCCGTCGAACGATTCCAGCGATTCAATTGCTTCATCGCAAACATTTAGCGGACTGGCCTAAGAAACCATAATATTTCTTATTTAGTCCAAATGCTAATCTATACTGAGTAACGTAGGCTATATTTTTAAGGCCACGCGGACGAAGTCGCGAGTAACAGCTAGTAATAAAAAAAATAGAATTTATCCTATTAATACTACTACATTGGTTCATAGGCCATTTTGACCATAGATGATAGAGTCACTGAGTTCTATAAACGGACAGGCTAAGACGCGGTATTTTGTGTCTATTTGATTTACGTTAATTTAACGCTAAAGGTACCAGTCACGGTGACGCCGGGTGAGGGGGTCGGTTGCCCCAAACTCAAACATAAGGGACAAAGATTTTTTTTATGTTCGTTAAGTGCTCTTGACCACGACACCTGAAGAAAGTTATGATGCAGTCGAAATTTGGTACGCGCTTGCTTAATAAATAGCTGTTTTTTTTTTTTTTTTTTTTTTTTTTTTTTTTTTTTTTTTTTTTTTTTTTTTAGTAAGCAATGAGATGATGTGGGAGAGAGAGTTGGTGGGGGTAGGGGTGACCTTGTGGCGCAGCCGGTTGGGGTGAGAGAGGCGCAGGCAGCGGTCGCAGAGCGTGTAGCCGTCCATCTCGCAGTCGCGTTCGCACGGCCCGCACTCCCACGTCGCCAGCGAGCCGCACAACAGGCACTGCTTCGGCACTGGCACAACACAATGACACTATGACACTATGACACATCGCAATCACTAGGGATGGTCGGAACTAGTTCAGGGGTGGCGAACCACTGGCACTCGTGCCATAAAAGCAACACGACACAATATTTTGGGCACGTCGATGATCATAAAAACACTACGAAAAAGTATGAAGTAGATATTATATAAAAGCGAACGCGATGTCATTACCATGCACCATGGAATTGATAATCAGTCAAAATAATTTGATGGCACGTCTATGGCATTACGCATTTCTTCAAAAATGTCACTTCGTTGTATAAAGGTTGGCTACCCCTGAACTAGTTGAATGGCCGTTGATCATTTATAGTTGAATTTTCACTAACCATTTTTCAGTCAACTAACTGTCATAATTTAGTTTTGCCTTTGCCTACCAGGTCATATTTATTTTAATATTATTATAGAAATTGTTCAGATCAATTAGATAAATTATAGTTAAAGAGTAATTTTACACTTGAATATTTCAATGTTTTATCTAGTGACAAATTATTGCAAATAAATTTATTAGTTTTTTTTTTTTTTTTAATTTCATTGATCCAATCTCGCGCGTTTATTAAGATAGTAAGAAGTAAGATATACGCTTCATTACAACTACTATCAATATCAGTTGCAGTGATACAAATGTACTACGGGTTCGAACTTATTTGTCTAACCAGTATAAAATCCGAATAGCCGATATCCGTAATCATATTTAAACAATTCCTAGTGTTATTTTTAATTATTTTTCACTTTTAAAATACTATTCATCACTTACTTCAGGCTCCGGAGGTCTATAGAGGAGTGAGTCAAAAACGCTAGTGAAGGTGAACATCGCGAAGAGTGTGGCGTCCAGATAGCAGGAGTTATGATGTCCCTGGATGCCGCGGTTCTTGCCCGCGATGTTGCTCAGCTTGTTCAGCGGCGCCACCACGCCCGTCACTATCGGGCACTCCGGCTGCTCGCACACAACACACAATGGATATATCACATCAACAATTACGAAACTAAAATTACATACATATAATAAACAACTCTGTATCAAGTGCAAATACAATCAGCTGTGTAATGCAGTTACTGTACACTCAGTAGTACTCAATAGTTGATTAAAAAGTAGAAATACTTTCAAGTCTCATGTAGGTAGTTAGCAATTAGCATGCTATGAATGTCCCAAAATAATATATTTCGGATATTACGGGATTACATTTATTCAATCCAAGCAGACAGAGATAAAAGAGACAGAAGAGAGGTAGCAAAGACTAGAATGAAATATTGTAGTACTTGATCATCATTGTTCGTTTGTTGATGTGCGCGGTCCGGAGGCGGCGTGTCTCGGAAACGGGCGTCGCGCCGGCACAGCGGCAGCGGCACAAACAGCGCGCGGCCCGACGCGCACGAGAACAGCTTCGCGCCCCCGCGGCTGCCGTCGCCCAGCCCGCACACGCTCTCCTCCAGCTCCACACCAGCCGTCGCCGTATCTGATTATTAACTCTGTTTCTATCTTCACATTGAAAACCACAATAACAGCAATACACTTTTAGGCGTTGGTGTCTGTTTTACCATCAATAATCCCGATCCACTTGACGACGCCGTAGTAATGTTGATCAACATCAGTAGCGACCTCCACTAGCGAACCCACGCCGATGTCTTCCGGCGCGTGCACCAGCGAGGACTTGGTTTGCGCCGTCCGCGGCGACCCCAGTGCCGGGGAGTCGTACAACACTTCGGGTATTTCGCCGCCGGGCACATCTAAACGGACGACCAATATTTATAACTTGCGTTAACCCAAATAACTGTTTTGTTAAGCTATCACATTTTTTAAAATAATAGCATAAATCCGCTACCCAAAAAAAAATTAAAATAACAACAGTTATCGAAACGAAAAAAGTGTAAAAATCGGTTCATATTTTGATGGCTACCATACCGCGGGCAAACAACGTGTTTATGCTTAAGACACTTATAATAACCATCTTTTGCGTCTAGGATTAAAACTTGTAAAAAAACATACTATCTTCATATTGTAGCACACACAATGGTATATCATTGATATCTATGTCTTGATAATAATATGTATGGGCCATAGTTCGCGCCGACTAGAACTTATGCCAAACAACGCTCGTCTACTGCGCCTCTATAACTATAATTAGAAATTGGGCTACTATAATTAGACAGTGTAAAGCTGCATGCAGTGTGTAATGTACAAATATCAATGTCCTGTTTGACATCATTACAGATATTTGTTAAAATGTATTTAAGTGAATACACAAGAAATAGTGTTACATGAAATATTTTTAATACTTTATGGAAGTTAGAATTACTTCAAAATGGTGAGATTAACACTTTATTTTCAATTCTCTTATACAAAATATATAACTTGTTTCCGTTATATACATACGGAATTTAATACTGTAGTGGACTTATTATTGATAAATACATCAATTAAACTTAAAATAGACCAAAGATAACATACCCAAATTTATGTATTTAAACAATATTTTAGAGTTTAAATATAAAATAGTTGTATATCGGATAAAACCAAATTTCAATATAGAAATTCTTAAGAATATTGAATTTCACAGTTAGTTCTAGTTTTTAAAATTGAATATAGTATTGTATATACTGGTTTATTTTACTAGATTCCGAGAGACTTACTATTTTCTCAGTCATATCCTCAATTCTTATACATTTTTGGCATAAAACATACTTAATCTCACCTACTAATATACCTGTTTCAACTTTCTTAGGCTCATTAACCATTTTGGTGTGATGTTGAATTTCTTCTGAATTTAAAGACTTGGCAGTTGATGGCAAATTAGGTCTATTCTTTCTTCTTTCTGGAGCTAAGTGGTTAATAAGATTTACAGACTTGATTCTTTCATTTTGTAATGGGCGTTGCATAGTGCGTCTATACACCTTGGGAACTGTACCATACTGGGCTTGCTCAGGCTCACGAGGAGCTGGCGGCCAGCTGCCTCCAATTAAAGAAAAGAGATCCAACTGAAATAATAAGAAAATAAAGTATAAGATAAATAAGAATTACATAAAGGACATAACAAAAGTTTAAATGTTAATCAATTTAGTAATATCTAATATGTCAATATTGACAAAATAATTGGTTATCACAAATACATTTCACTCCCACCACTGACTCATAGCCATTTGAAATTATTGTGAAGTGATGTATGAATTAAATGTGTTCCCCATTATACTTCTAAAGTAAGAAAATATTTTATAAAACATTTATACATATTAAGAAAGAATTTAAATATTTTGTATGAAAATAATCAAGAAAGTAAGAGAAACGAAAAAATAAGAAACTTGCTACACATCGCATATACCTAAATGGTTGTCTCTAATCATTTAATCTTATTAGATTTGAATTTAAAACTGTTTATAGCTAAAGCAAAGTGGTAAATCAGTTTAAAAACAAAATTAAGTTAATTTTATAAATGTATGGTTAATCACAAACCGAAACCCATCTTTAAAATTAAGAAAAAAATTTAGTGGTGTTGTGCATAAACATTTCAGTGTGGTTAGTGATAATGACCATTTATAAGGCCAACCTGTGTATCTCGGTTGTGCCCTGTCGAGTCACGGGCTTCATTACTTTCTTTACTCATTCTGCTTGCTTTGTACTAATTTCAAGTACCTGTGACCAGCTACTTAACGTGCCAATGATTAAAATCTCATTTAAAAAGAGAACAAACTACTCTTATTGTCTAAAGGACAAACCTGTTTAAATTACTTTATTTTCTTTCGTGCCACTAAGACTTTTCTTTTAATATCTTATTAAATATAGAAATTATGATTTCGTTAATTATTTTTCAACGATCCGATAAATAGAAAGACCAATATAAATTATTAAATGTCACAAACAAAATCAATAAAACAATGCAATAAAATGCAAAAATCTAACGTCACACCACAGAATGTAAATCTTTCAGATACGTTAGTTTGGATTAAAATACGGTGGGATAAAATATCAAATTGTCCGATAAACACAAAAACAGGCGAAGTTAAATATTAATTACGATATGTCGGAGATGTATATCCTTCTCCAAAGAATAGATATTTTTACAATAGGATTTGACCACTGTCATTTAGGTATCAGTCGATTTGAAATATCTAAATGTCCTTGTGTCATGTCAAGGACATTAATGTCAAAATAATCATTTGAAATTGTATACATTCACAACAAGTGTTATCAATTTATATAATTATATATATTGAATAAAACAAAAACTAAATACAAATTCGTCATACGAAAGGCTTTGCTTTACTATAAAAAAGCTTCATAAATGAATAAAATACAACAACTTGACAATTATAAAGTTTGAAGATTAGGTAAAGTTTTACTAGTTTGTAGTTTTATATATAGTATTTAGATATGTTATTCATATTAAATTAAAAAATAGGAACCAAAATGAATAAGTTCCACTGTATTTGAAGCATGTTAGTATAACTTATGGGCCAACTATCAGAAGGCTATGGCATACAAGAAAGTTCATTTTAACAAATTATTCATGTGATTCCGTACTTTCTTTATAAATTTATTGTAAGTTTAATGTTTTAGGTGTTCCCAGATATAATGATCCGGCAAGGAAGCATAGACGATATCAATGCCCAACAATTTCTCAAGATATCTAATTATGAGGACACAGTTAGACAACTTGATATTTACTATGCAATAGGTATAAATGATTACCTCATTTATGTCGTAATCAAGAGCTTTTCATTCACTCTTCTAGTGTTGTAATGATAACAATATTATAAAAAATTATTTATTATATTTTTATTTTGCAGTAAAAAGACAATTACTGAGGTTCCAAAGTCCCATAACTGGATTATTTCCAGTTCTATCTACTGATCTGAATGTAGCTAGTGTGAGAGATAGTATATACTGTGCTGCTGCAGTATGGGGTCTTTACCAGGCATACAGGTATCTTTTATTACCCATAATAATCATTTGTATGGATAACAAAGTAATTTGAATAAAAAAAATATAAGTATAGTAAAAAATAATTTATAGTTATGTCCACAGTTCAGTACATACTGAAAAGTATAATAAATGATTATTTTTAAAACTTCTTTCAGGCGTATTGATGATGACCGTGGTAAATCACATGAGTTAGGACAGAGCACAGTCAAATGTATGCGGGGCATCTTAGAGTGCTGGATAAAGCAGTCGGCTCGTGTGGAAGCTTTCAAAACAAGGCAGAGTGCCGCTCATGCGTTACATGTCAAATTTCACCTCACTACTGGAGAACCTGTACTATCAGACGAAGAGTACCATCACCTTCAAATAGATGTTGTATCCCTCTACCTTCTTTTTCTTGTTCAAATGATAACAGCGGGACTGCAAATTATATATACACAGGTGATTTAGCACTTTTATATCATAATAATTGAAATTATAAATAAATCATATTTGTTTAAAATATATTAAAAACATATTCTGAATTTCTAACCTTGCAAATTGTTAACATATTTAGTATGTAAAAGTTGTTGTGGCATACAATGTGGTAAATATAGAGAATCTGAACATTTGTGGGCTATTTATTTCCAGGATGAAGTAGCATTTGTGCAGAATTTAGTTTATTATGTAGAAAGAGCGTACAGAACTCCAGATTATGGCATGTGGGAAAGAGGTTCTAAATACAATGATGGCAAACCAGAAATTCATGCTTCCTCCATAGGTAAACAACATTTTGAATAACCTTTTTGTCACATTTAATACATTTTTAAATATTAATGAAGAAAGGTCTGCAGTTAGTAAAATAAATTGATTTTATTTTAATTTCATTATTTCAGGAATGGCAAAAGCTGCTCTGGAAGCAATAAATGGCTGCAATCTGTTTGGTGACAAAGGTGCCTCGTGGAGTGTTGTCTATGTAGACATTGATGCACACAACCGGAACAGAAGCATTTTCGAGACAATGCTCCCACGAGAATCTAGTTCGAAGGTTAGATAATTACACTTTTTCTCCCATTAATACGCGCGACTTTTTCCGCTTGAAATTAAAAAATAATTAAAAACGTAGTAACTTACAGACAAATTACCTTTCTAACGGTGAAAGAATTTTTGAAATTGGCCCAGTAGTTTTTGAGTTATTTCCACACATGCAAATATCCAAAAATACTTATAACATTAGTGAAGATTAGTACACAAGTAAAGATACATGTTCATGCTTATTGTTTAATTGTAAAATATTATTAATTCAAATGATTTTTCATAATAAAAATGGATATCCTAATAATTCATCTGATTGTAGATTTACATCTCAGTACAATTGTTCTTTGAAGTAATAAAAATTGAAGTAGGCTACAAAAGGTTTGTTTTTCAGGGTGTTGATGCAGCTTTATTACCGACGATATCGTTCCCCGCATTCGCTACACATGAAGAATTGTTAGTTCAGTTGACAAAAAATAATATTCTCACACGTTTACAAGGGAGATATGGTTTCAAACGGTTTAGTCGAGATGGTTATAAATGTGCGTTAGAAGATCCAAACAGGAGGTACTATAATGAAGGAGAGTTGAAGGAGTTTGATGGGATAGAATCGGAATGGCCCCTCTTCTATGTAATGATGATAATTGATGGAGTGTTTAGGACTTTACCCGACCAAGTTGAGGAGTACCAAAAGTTGTTGAAGTCAAGGATTTATATGGATGAATATGGAGGTAAATAATTTTTATATCAACATGCAAGTTTGTTGTCATTATAATAATTGAGATGGAAAGTCAACTTTATATACATTTCAATAGATTTTAGACGTTTTTCGGTAATTTTATTTTTCAGCAAATTTGATTACCTTTTGTTTTTTTCAGATCCCGTAATTCCTTGGTACTATTATGTTCCGCGCGAAGGTGTTGAGAACGAGCGCAGTGAGCCATACTCCGTTAGAAGGATACCTGCTAGTAAGTTTTTTTTAAATTGCCCTATGCATCCTTTTTTTAAATTATCATATACTAATATATAAATGCGAAAGTTTAGATGCATGAATGGATGGATGGATGTTTGTTAGAGTTTGTAGCCTAAACGGCTGAACGGATTTCGATGAAATTTGGTATAGATGTAGAGGACAGTCTGGAAGAACATATAGGCTACTTTCTTTTGTTTTTTTTTTTTTTAATTCCACGCGGACGGAGTCGCGGGCGAAAGCTAGTAGTTAATAAAGTTAGAAATTTGTAGTCACTTTTTTTTAAATTTTCTTAGCTGTTATTAAAAATGAAATTTTAATATAATTACAGACCAACCGGACGATAGTATAAATAAAGGTAACGCGAATTTGATCGGCGAAGAATTATCGTATTTTTTCTTTTATCTTTTAATGTGATGGAATGTCACTAATTTTTCTTTATTGCTTCCTACTAATAAATATTGCATTGCCTAATTACGATACTCAAACTTTAATTTAAAATGCCTAAAAGCTCATTTAAAACTACTTACCATCTTCTGTCCTTTCAGTTATCTACTTGGAATATTTTCTTTATTAGTTAAACATGACAAACAATTACTCAATTTTTCAATTACATGTTTCAAAAGCATGTAACATATATTATAATAATTTATAGTATATTTCTCTGTCATTTACTTTGAGACTGAAGGATGTACAAAAAGTGTTTTTATTTTGATGAAAAAACGATCTAAAAAGACATCTTTAAGCTATCTATCTGATGTATATATCTGCTATTTGCTAAAGTTTTGTAGTGCTTATAGGAATGGTTAAATTATGCTTATCAAACTACATACCAGCTTTGTAGTTTTCTTTGCTAATAGTTATACTTAGTTTAACTGTTATATTAGACACGGGGGGTTTATTCCTGTGGGCGCAGTCGTTGTTCGTGCTGGCGCAGCTGCTGACGGGCGGCTTGCTGCACGTCAATGAACTGGACCCCATACGACGATATCTGCCCTCTTACAATCGTCCAAGGAGGGCCGGACGGTACTCCGCCTTTCAGGTTAGATATAACTTTAATTTTTTTGTTAACTGGAGGGTTAACAATTAAACTCGTTTATGTTTTAATTTGTGATACGAAATTTCTGTTTTTTTTTTTAATTCCACGCGGACGGAGTCGCGGGCGAAAGCTAGTAGTTAATAAAGTTACAATTTTGTAGTAATTTTTTTTTAATTTCCTCAGCTGTTATTAAAAATGAAATTTTAATATAATTACAGACCAACCGGACGATAGTATAAATAAAGGTAACGCGAATTTGATCGGCGAAGAATTATCGTATTTTTTCTTTTATCTTTTAATGTGATGGATTGTCACTAATTTTTCTTTATTGCTTCCTACTAATAAATATTGCATTGCCTAATTACGATACTCAAACTTTAATTTAAAATGCCTAAAAGCTCATTTAAAACTACTTACCATCTTCTGTCCTTTCAGTCATCTACTTGGAATATTTTCTTTATTAGTTAAACATGACAAACAATTACTCAATTTTTCAATTACATGTTTCAAAAGCATGTAACATACTCGTATATTATAATAATTTATAGTATTATATATTTCTCTGTCATTTACTTTGAGACTGAAGGATGTACAAAAAGTGTTTTTAGTTTGATGAAAAAACGATCTAAAAAGACATCTTTAAGCTATCTATCTGATGTATATATCTGCTATTTGCTAAAGTTTTGTAGTGCTTATAGGAATGGTTAAATTATGCTTATCAAACTACATACCAGCTTTGTAGTTTTCTTTGCTAATAGTTATATTTAGTTTAACTGTTATATTAGACACGGGGGGTTTATTCCTGTGGGCGCAGTCGTTGTTCGTGCTGGCGCAGCTGCTGACGGGCGGCTTGCTGCACGTCAATGAACTGGACCCCATACGACGATATCTGCCCTCTTACAATCGTCCAAGGAGGGCCGGACGGTACTCCGCCTTTCAGGTTAGATATAACTTTAATTTTTTTGTGTGGGCGGGACTTCTGTCCCACCTTAATAAGTCCGCGTGGCATGCGCTTGCGCAGACATACGTTCACAGTTAACCACGATCCGACTTTAGTGAAATTAAATAAATTGTGGTTTAAACAAGGTATCTAATGTGAATAGGGCACGGCGACAGACCTGGTAGTACAAGTGGTGCTTATCGCGGAGTCGATGCGGCTGCAGGCCATGATGGGCACCTACGGCATACAGACGCAGACCCCGCATGAGGTCGAGCCCGTACAGGTACCTACACACTCTTAACACTGTAATAAACATTAAGAGCATGCGCACACCTTTGACTAAACTATCGCACAACTGTTTAGTCTCGCTTTGATTTCCATGTGCTTAAGTGCACACCGCACACTACTCTATTTTTAGTTGTGCAACTAAACAGTCGAATGGGCTGCGAAACAAACGACAATCGAACTGTTGTGCGATAGTTTAGTCAAAGGTGTGCGTACGCTCTGAACACTTTTTATGCCACAACGGTTTTTAACATAAAAGTGAACTTGTCAGTGACATAGAACTTGTTAAAAGAAACCTTTATTTTCTATCGTATTACAGCATAGTCTTTTAACCTTGTATTCCTTAATTTTCTACAAATTATTTGCAACGCATCTCATGTACAATGAACGTCTATTTTAGGTATTAAATTTACAGTAAGCAAAACTTAGTCTATTCCGTGATACTGCTTCGAAAAATACAAATATTCATTAGAAATGGATTGAATTTTGGCATTTCGCAAGGGATGTTATGGAGAAAATAATTTTATGTGTGGGCGGGACTTCTGTCCTACCTTAATAAGTCCGCGTGGCATGCGCTTGCGCAGACGTACGTACATACGTTTACAGTTAATCACGATCCGACTTTAGTGAAATTAAATAAATTGTGGTTTAAACAAGGTATCTAATGTGAATAGGGCACGGCGACAGACCTGGTAGTACAAGTGGTGCTTATCGCGGAGTCGATGCGGCTGCAGGCCATGATGGGCACCTACGGCATACAGACGCAGACCCCGCATGAGGTCGAGCCCGTACAGGTACCTACACACTCTTTACACTGTAATAAACATTAAGAGCATGCGCACACCTTTGACTAAACTATCGCACAACTGTTTAGTCTCGCTTTGATTTCCATGTGCTTAAGTGCACACCGCACACTACTCTATTTTTAGTTGTGCAACTAAACAGTCGAATGGGCTGCGAAACAAACGACAATCGAACTGTTGTGCGATAGTTTAGTCAAAGGTGTGCGTACGCTCTGAACACTTTTTATGCCACAACGGTTTTTAACATAAAAGTGAACTTGTCAGTGGCAAAGAACTTGTTGAAAGAAACTTTTATTTTCTATCGTATTACGGCATAGTCTTTTAACCTTATATACCTTAATTTACTACAAATTATTTGCAACGCATCTCATGTACAATGAACGTCTATTTTAGGTATGCAGTTCTACACAATTGGTGCATGTGTATAGAGAACTCGGAGTCTGCCCGAAGCTGAAATTGACCGGCCGTCCGATACGACCTGTCGGCTCGTTGGGAACCAGTAAGGTTTGTTATTCCCCTTTTTTAAATTAAATTATGAATATTGATATTTTGTTATTAATCAAAGACATTTAAAAAATATTTTTGCACCGGTACTTTCTCTGAAAGGTACTATGTCAAGTGTAGTCAAGGTTAGTCCTTGTATTGACATTTAAATTATCATGAGAAAAATATCTCAAGTGAAGGATCAACTATGCCTCGTCTATATACATTTTTTAAATCTCTTTGTTATTAATTAAAATATAAATTTATTTTTTAATAGATTTACCGAGTGTGCGGTATGACCGTGCTCTGTTACCCGCTGATATTCGAAGTGTCAGAGTTCTACCTGTACAGAGACATGGCGCTCTTGATAGACGATATAAAGACTGAATTGCAGTTTGTGGGCAAGTAAGACATATTTTTGAATTTTAATTTCAATTTTATTACATTAATGTCATATGTTAATTAAGAGGTTGTAGTGTTGATTTTAATAGTAGCATTCTAGCTATAGATTCTATTGTAAACAAAGAGATTCAAAAAACATATAGAGGAATCATAGTTGACAATTCACTTGAGACATTTTTCACATGATCCACTGTTTGGTTTAGTTTATTTTATAACAAAAGATGGAGCTTATTATAATTTTGTAAAATGTTTATACATACTCAACTTACAACTAACATAGTACCTTTCAAATAAGTTACCGGTGAAAAAATGTTGTTCCGTATGTCTAGTCTATGTATTTCTTAAATGTCTTTGGTTGTAAAGGCAGGAATATGGTTTTTAGTAGCAATTTTTAACAGTGTTAGGGCATGTCCCACTACTGGCTGATAGAGGCTCAGATAGCTTAAAAATGACGTCACTGTCAGATAAGGTAACAAAATCCGATATTTCCATCACTAAAATATGTGTTTGAAATATCGGATTTGGATTGTTCTCAGACAATTTACAATTTGGTGGGACAGGCCCTTAGTGTTTTTATTGTCTCTGAGTGCGGCTGTGTGTGCGGTGTGTAGATACTGGCGGCTGTCGGGGCGGCCGACGGTGTGTCTGCTGGTGCGCGAGGAGCACATGCGGGACCCTCACTTCAAGCAGATGCTAGACCTGTTCGCGATGCTGAAGAAGGGCCACTGCGACGGCGTCAAGGTGCGCCTCGGTCGCCTGCAGAACCTCATCTCCAGCTCTTGTATAGGTAACATGTTAATCTACGTCTATCGGTTTTTGCAATTTGCAATATATTAACATAAGCACAAAGTTTAAATTTGAACGTAGTTTGAAATTGTCGTAATCATTTCAGTCAAAGAGATTCAAAAATTATATAGAGTAGGTATAGTTGATTCTTCACTTGAAACATTTTTCTCAATTCTGCGCGGACGAAGTCGAGGGCAACAGTTAGTTATAATATAAAAGCAGTCAGCACTACTTTTTGTAATAAATATTATACATAGGTGAGGAACTGTGACTAGGACGGGACTGACACAAGCTGTAATCAGCTTGTGAGTCATAATTGACACATCACATAGAAGGTGTGCATTGTGTAGGTGAACGGCAAGACAGCACTGGAATCGCTGAAGGGGCTGTACCACAGCGCCGGCGTGCTGCGTCACTGGCGCGCCGTGCGCTACTGCTCCTCACTCCTCAACCACACCGTCGACTCCATCAGCCCCTTCATCACCACTGTGCTTGTTAATGGGAAACAGGTGTGTACTGAATTGATGGAAACGCCGCCTAAGAATAATTTAAAAGTGTTCTATGTCTACACTAATATTAAAAAGAGGAAAGATTTGTATTTTTGTATGTATTGAAATAACTCCAAAAATATAAACACCGTTTACACTGTTAGAAAGGTAATTTATCAGTAAGTGACATAGACTATTTTTTATTTTTTATTTTTTAATTTCACGAGGCCAAATATTGAGCAACATATAGTTATTAATAACAATTTGGTAGTAGTATAATAATCGCCAGTGCTAAGTGAATGTGTTGTGTCAGCTGACGGTGGGCGTGGTGGGGCGCAAGGAGACGGTGTTCGACAAGCCGCTGACGCCGGGCGAGATACAGTCCGTCATGTACTCCACCATACAGCCCTACGACGTCATCGGAGCGGTGCTGCAGCAGGTACGCACTAACACTAATTAATGGAATCACATTTTAGTATAATACATACATTTTTTAACAATCAACATGGACAATTAAAACAGTGTTAGGGCATGTCCCACTACTGGCTGATAGAGGCTCAGATAGCTTAAAAATGACGTCTCTGTCAGATAAGGTAACAAAATCCGATATTTCCATCACTAAAATATGTGTTTGAAATATCGGATTTGGATTGTTCTCACGTTGGATTGTTCTCAGACAATTTACAATTTGGTGGGACAGGCCCTTAGTTTTTTTTTTTATTTCTGCGCGGACGAAGTCGAGGGCAACAGTTAGTTATAATATAAAAGCAGTCAGCACTACTTTTTGTAATAAATATTATACATAGGAGAGGAACTGTGACTAGGACGGGACTGACACAAGCTGTAAACAGCTTGTGAGTCATAATTGACACATCACATAGAAGGTGTGCATTGTGTAGGTGAACGGCAAGACAGCACTGGAATCGCTGAAGGGGCTGTACCACAGCGCCGGCGTGCTGCGTCACTGGCGCGCCGTGCGCTACTGCTCCTCACTCCTCAACCACACCGTCGACTCCATCAGCCCCTTCATCACCACTGTGCTCGTTAATGGGAAACAGGTGTGTACTGAATTGATGGAAACGGGGCCTAAGAATAATTTAAAAGTGTTCTATGTCTACACTAATATTAAAAAGAGGAAAGATTTGTATTTTTGTATGTATTGAAATAACTCCAAAACTACTGGGCCAATATAAACACTGTTTACACTGTTAGAAAGGTAATTTATCAGTAAGTGACATAGACTATGTTTTTTTTATTTTTTTATTTCACGAGGCCAAATATTGAGCAACATATAGTTATTAATAACAATTTGGTAGTAGTATAATAATCGTCAGTGTTAAGTGAATGATTTGTGTCAGCTGACGGTGGGCGTGGTGGGGCGCAAGGAGACGGTGTTCGACAAGCCGCTGACGCCGGGCGAGATACAGTCCGTCATGTACTCCACCATACAGCCCTACGACGTCATCGGAGCGGTGCTGCAGCAGGTACGCACTAACACTAATTAATGGAATCACATTTTAGTATAATACATACATTTTTTAACAATCAACATGGACAATTAAAACAGTGTAGAGAATTATTCATATTTATAAGAAAAGATAAATCTTTTACGAATTTAAATACAATATACAGTCGCGTAAATCAGCCGTGTCCCACTTACAGAGAAATTTCCTTTTCCTTGCAATCTACAAATAACCAATTAGATAGCAGGTAGTTGTACAAGTGACGGGATTATAATAAGCAATTAGCCCATACCCCTGACAGATCGTACAGACTCAAGCTACGTCATATTGGCTTTCGTTTCCGCGTCGTCTCTGGGTACAAAACGTTAAAACGACTGTAGCTTTAAAGGTGGGACACGGCCAGATATGATGTTGCGATATGATCTGCAATGTGAGAACGACGTCAGGAGATAGTGCTGTACTGCGGGCGGCTGATCGGCACCAACCCGGACATGTTCCGCGGCATCCTGAAGATCCGCGTGGGCTGGGTGCTGGAGGCCATCCGCGCCTACCTGCGCCTCAGCCCCGAGCCGCGCGCCCGCGCGCCGCTCGAGAGCCTCTCCCCCTACCGCCTGCGCACGCTGCTGCAGCAGGTCCTCACCGTCTCCGACTGGGCAGAGGAGCGGGGGTGAGGATATTCCTCTGTCAAACATAAATAATCATACTAATATTATAAATGCGAAAGTTTAGATGGATGGATGTTTGTTAGAGTTTGTAGACTAAACGGCTGTACGGATTTCGATGAAATTTGGTGTAAATGTGGAGGATATTCTGGAAGAACACAAAGGCTACCCACTTTTGTTCTTTTTAATTCCACGCGGACGGAGTCGGGAGCGAAAGGTAGTCTAAAAATAGGTGTAATAATGAGAGCGTCGCTGGCTCAGGTTTGACCACTTGACTTGTAACCCACAGGTCCTGAGTGCGAATCTCGCCATGTACCAATGTCATTTTCGATTCGAATTTCATATGTACATAATTTACTCGACGTTGCACATATCGAGGAAATTCAAAGAAATGTGTGAAGTCAACCCGCAGTGGGCTAGCGTCTATGGCCTATGGCCTAGTCACCCTAACTTAGGATAGGCTCCGAGGCCTTCGTTGGGGACGTTTAGTGATGAAGTTGTAATAAAGGCGTAACGTTTTGTTTAGACTGACTCCCCTGCAGCGCCGTGAACTGGAGGGCTGCCTGTGTCGTGTGCCCAAACATTTCTACATACAAGTGTGGGATATACTCCTGCGCACGCCCAAAGGAATTATTGTACAGGTAAGATATAATTTCAATTTCTATTTTTTCCAACTGACAGGAGATCTGATCAACCCATGTGATTTATTCAGCTGTAATAGGAAATAATATACTTTAATTTGAGTTTTTATTCTGTTTTGTAAATCTTTTTTAAGTAACAAATTTTTAGTATTTCACTAATATTTCCTTTGTCATTCCAACTAAACTTTAGGTTTTTGCTAGGAGTGGTTTACAGCAATAATCGTATAGCGGGATTCGAACCCTCGACCGCGTGATAATCACAGCTTTATTTTTTTTTAATAGGTATTATTCAAGTAATGTGTTCATTTTATTTGAGCCTTATGTTGTGATGAGGTCGAACGAATCACTCGAATGTAGGTACATTGATAGAGTTAGATCTAGAAAGAGATGGATGGATTGCGTGAAAATTGACATGATTAAGAAGGGAGTGGAGACTGAGATGCCGGATGACAGAGTTATCGGCGACCCTACGGGAGTATGATAAGGGAGGTATATGATGGTGTGTGCAGGGCCACGCGATCCCCGCGCAGCCGACGCTGGTGAACATGTCGCGGTCGGAGCTGTCGTTCGCGCTGCTGGTGGAGGCGGCGCTGGTGCGCGTGGAGTCTGCGCCGCGCCGCCAGCTCTGCGTGGAGCTGCTGTGCGTGCTGGCCACCATCCTGCGCCGCAACCCCGAGCTCTACCTGCAGCAGCCCCTCGACCTCGACCGCCTGCTGGACGACGCGCACTACACCTACGCCAAGGTATCTCAAACTTAACAATACGCACTTTAAACGAAATTAAATTCAAAATATCGTAATTTTTATAATACTTCTTACTATTAAATTATTTAAACTTTCGTGAGACATTTTATAACTAACTAATTATTTTACGGCTTTTACTCACGTATACTTTTTTCCGGTGACGGCACCGACAGTTTCAGACCCTGCGGGGGTCCTTCTTCAGAGCGAGGGTTAATGGTGTTGTGTCGCGGTCGCGTCGCGTCTCGCACTATTGTTATTAATGCTTATGTATGGATGGATGTTAGTAAGAAGGTATATCTTAAACGATTAAACCGATCTCGATAAAATTTGGTATAGATGTAAAACACAATCTGGAAAAACATATAATATCATTTACTTACTTTAGTTTGTTTTAATTCTACGCGGACGAAGTCGAGGGCGAAAGCTAGTGTCATTTGTTTACAAAAATTTAAGTTTCTGACATGTGTAAAGGAATATTAACACTAAAGTTCAGTTTACATTTTAGAATATCTCTATCTATACTAAAATTATAAAAAGGAAATATTTGTATTTTTGTATGTATTGAAATAACCAAAAACTTCTGGGATGATTTTAAAAAATCTTTCACCATTATAAAGGTAATTTATCTGTGAGTAACATACATTTTTATTATTTTTTAATTTGACGCGGAGGAAGTCGTACAACAGCTAGTAGATAATAAAGTGACATTGACGTGTGTTTGTGTGTCGCGTGCAGGACAGCGGGTTGCCGGAGAGCGAGGCGCTGGGCGGGGCGGGCGCGGGGGGCGCGCTGAGCGCGGCGTCGCCCGCAGTGACGCTGGGCTACCTGGCGCGCGCCGTCGTCAACAGCGTGCTGCAGGCCGCCGCCGCGCCGCATCTGCACCACGCCGCTGACGACTCCTGCCTCGTCGCATAGAACAATACCAAACACATTCAAAAAATATATAGAGGCATAGTGAAGGTACTTTCTCCGAAAGAACAGCTAAAAGAAAAAATCAGTTGTCAAGTTTAGTACAACGGCGGATCCAGGGGGGAGGTCATGGGGGTCATGACCCCCCCTGAGCTGGTTGGTCCAGAACTAGACAAAATATATTTACATATTTTGTCAAGCTCTTGACTTGACCACGACTATGTGACCCTCCCCTGGCGCCAAAGCTGGATCCGCCCTTGGTTTAGTTCGCCACCACGTGTCCTTGAGTTGACATGTAATAAAACATTTTACTAAATTACATTAAGCTCCATCTTTTGTTATAAAATAAACTAAACAGTGATACATAATAAAATATAAGCCTTTAAATAATATTTAATGAACTATTGGCAATTAATTCTAATACAATTATTAATATTGACATGTGGTTTTGAGGTTATCAGCAGATAGCGTTAGTGATCATGTGAAAAATGTCTCAAGGGTAGTGTTAACTATGCCTACTTTATATATTTTTTGAATCTCTTTGATCATAATAACCCTCTAGGTACACAGAGGATTTATGCCTGGTTCACATTTGGCAAATCGGATTGTATTGAATCACTGGCGCTAGTTAATGTTCAGTTATTGGGCGCTACTGTCCAACTGTAGTGGCCGAGTGTGAACCAGGTATCACTCACGGCTTTAAGTCGTATGCGGTCGGTTCCTACTCATAGTTGGAAGGCATTGGAGATGGCCAATGTCCAGGAGACAAACGCTGATGATATATGTTTAATAAATAATTTATTCAAATCGAATGTTACAAATTATGTGATTTTAAACTGCCTGTTATAGGCGAAAAAGACATTTTAGGCTGTTACGGTCTTTCCTTTCCAGATGACTAACACTTGATATATTTTTGTTTCTTAAAAAAATATTGTTTACTCACTTTCTATTTGAAAAAGTTCAAAAGCAGGTTCCTAGTCGTGCTTTTAATTCATTTTACTCATTATTATTGAGTTAAGAACACTTCTTGGGTCAACCATTAAACAAATTTTATTAGTTAGTTTAAGTAAATATGTGCATCATATTGGTTATTATTTCAGACTTCTATGTAATTTAATGTTAAAATGATGTATTTCTTTTAAGATATAATGCAATATTTATCAGTATAGATAAGTGCCATTTTATATCTTTTGTATTTTAGTTCCTGCATTGAAAAATACTTAACCATTTAAGCTATGAATTAAATTGGAATCATTTTACAGAAATATTATCTATTGAATGTTATTACTTTGTAGATTAAATATATTTTTTAATAAAAATTATTTGAAAACAATTTTTTATTAATATATTGTTTCTACACCCATACTAGAAAATTACTGATTTTATTTTAAAAAAATGATGATTTTTCTCGATGTACATATTGGTGTGTACACATACACAATAGTAAACACTATTGTGCAGCACATCTAAAATTATATGGAATTTATAAATAAGAATAAAAGAAAAAACTTATTACATTAAAATGGTTTATTTTGTAAAATTGACAAATCTCACAAGCAACACAAGTAACTCAGTTCACACATATGAAACATCACCATCACATTCAATTTTCTACTTAAATAAATTATATCACTAAAGTCCATTATAAAGTTTGTTATTCTTTGACTGCTTAAGTATTTTTCTCAGTGCTGAAAAAGAAAACGAATTATTACAATGTGACATTTCACTGTAAAATGTTCCATTTTATAGGATAAAAACTAAAATAAAAAATCTTAAATCTATACTAATATTATAAAGGAAAGGAAAGATTTGGATTATTCTATGTATTTGATTCACATAAAACTACTAGGAAGATTTAATAAAATTCTTTCACCATTAGAAATCTGTGTGTAACATACGCTATATTTTTTATTATGTTTAATTTTACGTGGACGAAGTCGCAAGCATCAGCTAATTTTAGTTTAAAAAAGTAACTATTCACTAACCTTCTTTATCCTCTTCTGAGAAGTCTTGTTTGGGGAACTCAATATCAAATGTGACATACAGATTCCCGTGGAGGTTATTATTTTCAAAGTTGGGCATGCCCTCCCCCTTCTTGCGTACCCGAGCTCCCGCCCACGTCACCTTGTCGCGGGATACTGACACTTTGTGCCCATCAAGATGTACCAACTCCATCGTGAAACCAGTCAGGGCATCCTGGAAAATAATGAAGCTCAAATATTGCAAAATAACAAGAAACTATATAACAAAGGGCATTGACGCACAATCTGCCTAATGTAATTATTTTTCCCATTGGCCTGATAGATTCTATACATTTATAGGAATTATCTAAAAAATAAAGTTTTCAATAAAGAGATTTTGAAGACTTTTAATACATGAAATTTAAGATTAATACACAATTTACCTGCAATGAAATAGTGACATTGGTGTACAGATCATCTCCCCGTCTGGTGAACTGATGATGCCTCTCGGTTTTGAACACAATCACCAAATCCCCAGGGTCTCCATCCATATGCGGTTCACCTTCTCCTCTTAACTTAGTTTTGTAATTATCAGGTGCTCCTACTTCCACCTTAAAATATAAAGTGCAATATAACTTTTTATATATCTCAATGAATAAAACACTTAGACAAAAGCATTTTATTTTGTATGTGAATTTAGGGTTAAAAGTCAATTTATTGCTTTTCCAAATAATTTCCCTTTATTATATCTCTGTTTTTTCAAACAAACTTTTCATCTCCAAAACTATAAGCAAACCGGCTGGAAATTGAATTTCATTGAACCCACTGTTATCTTAACTTATAACACATTGTAAAATTATATTGTTGTTATCTCTTTGCTTGAAATATGAGTGAAACATGTTTGTGTTAACTCACCTCAATTTCCAACAGCCTTTCTTCATTGACCAGCTTTACATTGGGACACTCATCACACACTGTCTGCTGCATCATTTGGAATCTTCCAGGTCCTAGGTTCCTTGTCACCATTTCTTGTCTACAGTTACATTTACGAGTACCAGATGCTGGTTTTATTACAGGTTTGTTTCTTGTTATCTGTAAATATAGATAAATAGGTTTAATTAATAGAATTGTCACATATAAAGTCTTTAACTATTACTAAGTTAATTTATATTCCATCTAAAAGTATGTATACTCTTATGTTATATGTAAAATCAGTAAATCTCAAAACAAATTTCAATTGGATTTTTCCCTGTCATTTAAACGACGCATAAATTGAAATAACTTACTTCTATAAAATTCCCATTATATAGTTCTTCTAAGGACACAGTCAACTCCATAACAATGTCTGCACCACGAGGAGTCTCATGGTGTTGGGGCTCTCCTCCAAAATGAAATCCGAAGTCTCCGAAAAAGCTTGCGAATGGATCGTTGTTGTTCATCATACCATCTTTCTTTAGGCATTCCTCGCCGCACCTATCGTACAATTCTCGTTTTTCAGGGTCCGAAAGAGCCTCATACGCCGCGCCGAGATCTTGAAACTTTTGTGATGCATCTGGATCATCCTGATTCTTGTCTGGATGTAAGGCTTTTGCAAGTTTTCTGTAAGCTTTCTTTACTTCATTGGTAGTAGCTGAACGAGACACACCGAGTATTTGATAAAAATCACGACCGGCAATTGTTAACAAAATTGACGATATTAAATAAATTAAACACACATATGCTTTATCAATTAACATTTTGAATTGTCCTCCCCTAGGAACTGTTTAGGTTTAGAATAAAATTTGTTAACTTGAACTAATACGCCTGTTACACATTTTCATTTTTGACTTGACATGTAACATCATTTGACAAGTCTACTGAGACAATTCGTCTGGCTTTCATTGGTTAATTGCCTTCTAATAGAAAAAAGACATATCTCTTTCTCGTAATGTTGTGTTTTTAGGTCATCACACCACGTGTTAAGGTCTATATCTAGAACGATAACATTAACCAATCAAGTGCAGACTCGTACTTGTAGTATGTTGCCAGAATCAGAATTTACGTGTCTTCATTTTATTTTGCACTTATGCCGCTTTTAAAATGGAGTTCAAGAAATATAATTATAAAAATACAATAGTGCATAAATTATTTTGTGGTATAACATGTGGTATTTCATAACATAAATTATTTACCAAGCATTACCGAGTGAATGGTACTCCCGACTCTGGATTCCCGCTTCATACAGCCGCTGTCTCATAACAATTATTAAAAATAAGAAATGTCACTTTCATTTCACGCTGTCACTGTCACATCAAGACCAACAATTGCTGGCTCATGCTTATCATCGATTGCTCTCTTCTTGGAATTCTTGTTGGCAAAAGACTAGCTCTTCTAAAGGTAAACACTATGCTGATATTCAAGGCTTTATTCCTCCCCAACCTTGGTTCTTCAACTTCAAAGATATTCACAAACGCGCGACAAGTACAATCTGTAGATTAAGGCTAGGACATTCGTGTACCCCCGTCCATTTGGCTAAACTTCATATCAGGGACAGTTCCATTTGCGAATGTGGTCTTGACGAAGGCTCTCCAAATCACATCTTTTTCAGTTGCCCCCGTCTATCTTCCTCCCTGTATGATCTCATTCCTCCTGATATTCCTCGCCCCATTGATCTCAAATCGCTTCTTTCCCTTGTGAACTCTCCTTTCGTTTATATTCTTAGTTCATTCATCAATCACAACAATATTAAGCTGTAGAGTGTCCGTCGTTTTTCCACCAAACTCCTGTATATGCACCGCGGTAGTCCTAGTTGTGTTAGAGTATTATATGTACTTGACATTGGCGAAATCTCTATGGAAACGCCATTAACAAAAAAGTGAAGTGAAGTGAAGCATGCTTATCATTATTCGCTGTATTTGTGGTCTACTGCTTTTGTAATTGTTGTATGCGTGAATTTAAGTAATTGAATCTTAATAATCAATTCTTTGAAATAGTACTATAAACCATGGCGTCTGTACTAATCCCCGAGGTACCAGCTCCCGGTTTCTCTTTTGAGAATTGTCAACGGTAAGTTTCGTGTAATGTATATTTGGTATTTTGAACCGTTTATAATTAATATCCAAGGTATCTGTTTCAGTAATGCATTCCTTGCTCAAAAAGGATTTCCTGCACCAAAGGCAACAAAAACCGGTACAACGATAGTTGGCATTATTTACGCGGATGGTGTAATTCTCGGGGCCGATACTAGAGCAACGGAGAACACTGTTGTTTCTGATAAAAATTGTCAAAAGATCCATTATTTGGCATCTAATATGTATTGCTGTGGAGCGGGTACTGCCGCTGACACCGAAATGACCACTCAGACGGTGTCATCGCAACTAGAATTGCAACGTCTACACACGGGGCGCACCGTACCTGTCGAAACGGCTTCGACTCTTTTGAAGCGCATGTTGTTCCGCTATCAGGGCTACATTGGAGCTGCTCTTGTGCTTGGAGGTGTTGACCGCACAGGGCCCCATATTTACTGTATCTATCCTCATGGATCTGTTGACAAGCTGCCTTATGCTACTATGGGTAAGATATTTTTCATTTGAAGACAATGAATGTATATGTTGTATGTATAATTTATTATTGGTGGAATGATAAATATGCAACAGTAAAATTGTTACCTCCTTAGAAATTAACTTCTAAAATTCTATAAGTACTTGTAAATGGTCCTTTGTTCATAGGCTCCGGTTCCTTAGCAGCTATGGCAGTGTTTGAATCTGGATGGAAGCCCAACTTGTCTGAGGAAGAGGGGAAGAAGCTTGTGAGAGATGCAATTGCTGCTGGTATCTTCAATGACTTGGGGTCAGGATCTAATGTGGACTTGTGTGTTATTCGCAACTCTGGTCCAGCCCAGTATTTGAGAACATATGAAGAAGCTAATATCAAGGTAAGTTTCTTTATCAAATATGTTTTTATGTCAATACCAGATTTTGAAATAATTGAATACCAAATGTTTGTATTTCCTGTATGCATAACATCTAGAAGAAGAATCTGACATCTGTTTATTAATATGTATGTTTTCTTTAACTACTATTCTTAGTATAAAAATATTAAATTGCAGGGTAAGAAGCAGGGATCGTACAGATATCCTATTGGAACTACTGCAGTGTTGAAGCAGCGTGTGATCCCATTAGAAGTAGAGTCTGTGTCAGTGCATCCGGTGCAACCTATGGATGTGGAGCCTTCTCACAGCCGCCGTTAATAATACACTTCATTTATCTTTAACATTAATAAATTTTTTTGGAATACATGTAGTTTTTTTACTTTAGTTGTAAGTTGCACATTTACAAGATATGAGATGAGAAAATAAATACACAATGACAGTTTTTTTTATAATATTTTTATTGAATATAATTAAAACTTAATTTCTATGGTCTTCATTTGGTAATTTTAATTAAATTTTGCGGACAAACCTCCAGATATTGAATCCAATGGGTAAAGGTGCATAAATAAAAGTGCAACCGATAATGCAGCATAGAGAACAAACAATTATAATCAATTTAATATGCACCATTCCATGATAAATTTAAAATAAAGAATTCATGAACATAAACAATATACTGTGAAGGATGAGTACATAAACATTTTTTTTTTTTATAACATAAGGTGGCAAACAAGCAAGCGGCCACCTGAATCCGCCAAAATGGCGAAGCGACCGCTGCCCATAAACATCCGCAATTGCAGATGCGTTGCCTACCCTTATCCGACAGAACATCATCAACAAAACATATCAAAGCCATCCTAATAAATTTGCATCAAACCTAAAATAAAGGTTTAAGAAATAAATTATAGGAAAACATGTCCTAACACAATAATCTCAGTGGAGAAAACAGTGTTCATACAACTCATCTGATAAAATTAAAACTTATAAAAATCCATTTTTCATATTGGGCAATCAAAGCATAGCTCACTTCATCAGTACATACATGATTATAACTGATGACTGCAATTTTCATATATTTGCATTAATTATGCTATGATTGACCACTTCCTATGTCATAAAAAAAGCTTTAAACTCTTCACGCACAGCTACTCCTTCAGGACAATCCAAGCTTGGTCCCATTTGTAGTAAAATCATGCCTTGATTTTTATCTCTCCAGGTTCCTAGTGAGATTTCTCCACTCACTGGGTTCATTTCATCCAGTGAACCAGGTGGGGTGTATAAAAAGACTGATCTTTCACTTTTCCTTAAGAAATTATGCAAATATACGCAAGCTAATACTATTGTAGAAGCTTTTGTGGGGGAAACTAAAATAGATTGCCGGAGAACTTTGAATCGTGCAGAAAGAATGCCAAAAGCATTTTCTACAACCACTCTACTCCTATTTAACCTGTAGTTGAACATCTTTTCTGCATGTCCATTTACTTGATAGTATGAATAAGGTTTTAATAAATGTTTACTAAGTGCAAATGCATCATCAGCAATAATAACATAAGGGGAAGGTTGTGTCCTTCCTGGTAATGGTTTGGGTTGTGGCAAATTTTGTAATGATCTGCATAAATTAGTATTATTAAATACTTCACTGTCTGAAACTTTACCTGGTGTTCCTACATCTACATATAGGAAATTGTAATTAGCATCAACTAGGCCTAAGAGAACAATGCTATAATTTTTTCTATAATTAAGATAATCATTTCCATTCTTGGGCCTGATCATCTCTATATGCCTGCCATCTAGATGACCAATACAGTGAGGTAAATTCCATTTTATTTTAAAATTTTGTGCAACTTCTTCCCATCCATCTGCAGTTGTTGGCATCTACAAAACAAAAAAAAACTGTAATTTTCATTTAACTCAAACAAAATTGCATTATAACATTATTATTATTTTTTATTATTTTGGGTGACACACTAGCAGCTAGTTAGCTGATGTGTGTGTGTGTTGTATAGCTCGGAGATTTTAAGTTTATCTAGTCTATTTCTAAAAGTTAACATGTTATCAGTTGCTTAATTATAAATTAAATATTGAAGAATAAATAGTTTTACTTACTTTAACATAGTCAGCAAGCACCTGTACAATAGCTTTACAAACTTCAGGTACAAAAACACTTATTTTAGTTTTTGAGATTCTGCTTATTAACATCAAAGCTGTGTATGTGTCCCCAGTTGCCAGATAACGTAAAGTTACTAATAACTGGTCCTTTGGTGAAATAGCCTGTCTAAAATTTGTATCATGTTTTGTTATTTTAGGGGATACTTTTTGCAATAATATTTCCAAATCTTCTGGTGACATTCGTAAAGTATTTTTAAAGCCTACTGCATCATGAATAACTAAATCATTGTAAAGAGAACTGCAAACCCCATGGGTCTCTCTTTTTTTAAAGAAGTTACGCACCCATAATCTGGGTTTCTTTCGTTGCTGTATAAAGGCAATACTGGCATTTAAAAATAATAATTCTTCCTCATCAGCTGAATCCATTTTAATGTATTGCAACCACAGAACACCCTTCGATTGTAATGTGTCTTGCTTAAATATTATTTAATACCAATAAGGTGTTTTGTTTTGCTTAATGTTTTATTTTGATTTTTGACGTTTGTTTGGCAAACATAATGTCATATGGTTTGTTTTAAAGATTTTAAGGCCTGGCTACTGAACCTTTAAGCCAAATTAAACATGTGTCATGGATGGATAAAAATTGTTTGTGTGTGTCTTCGATAATACCTAATTATCCATCATCACAAATATTTTGTTTAGAAGAAATAGGGTTACATTATTTTTGGATTTCTGTATGATACAATAGGATAATTATTTTTTTTGTTTTGATAATTAAAATAACCAAAAAAGTCACGAGGAAAACCGTGGTATCAAGCCAAGTATTATTTTACGTTGTACGGTAAGGATAGGATGGATTGGGTAGGATTTAAAAAACAACAAATATATAATTATTTCTATATAATAAAAGTTTTGTACATAAAACAATATTATGGACGGAATATGTATAGACATTAAAGCTCTCATTGTACAAGTAAAGCTTACAGCTAAATGGAGCTGCATATTTGTATTAACAATTATAAAATAAGTATATTTTTTAATTTAAATAACATACAATTTGCTCTACAATAAAAAAATTAAAATACTCAAACACAATGACTAAAGTGAATATAATTATGACATAAATTGAGTATTATGAAAAATTAGCTTATAAATAACTATAACTAAAAGTCAACCTCGCTTGTGCAGAATAAAGTCCCAAGTATCTTTCCATCTTAGATTCATAAGGTCATTTTCATTTAAGTCAGTGTTGCCATAACTGAGAACACTAAACTTTACAAAAGTGAGCAAAACATATGCTAGCCATACAGCTAAGGCTATAATGAACACATTGGTAAATGCACGCGTTTTTTCTCTCAATTGTAAAACAAAATATATATGATCTATTACATACGCTAGTAGTAATATCTTAAAAATGTAGGCAGGTAAGTAATGGTGTAGAAAAAGAGTACGATCGATAAAGAAATATGGCAGATAATGTAGCCAATATCCTAAGAAAAGAATGCATCCAGCGTTGTAAAATTGATGAGACGCTTGTAGTGGTAAATCTTCACACATACGTCGCTGCCGGATAGCATACAGCGCCAGCAACGCGCTGTACAGTAAAACCGCAAGAGTTCCCGCGTACCACGTCACAAGATTCCCGATCAGGTGAATCTGCGCCTGTTAATAATATGTATAGTGCTATGAAAAAAAAGTAATGATTCATTCGTTCATTTTTTTCACTTTTCACATTGTAAATTGTCTGACAACAATCCAACATGTAAAATATGTAATGGAAATATCGGATTTTGTACCCTTATCTAGCAGTGACGTCATTTTTACGCTATCTGAGCCTCTATCAGCCAGTGGTGGGACAGGCCCTAAGTATAGATAGTAAGGGAGAAAGTCTTACATTAGAATGCGGCGACAACCAGTAAGCAATGGATCTGGAGAGAAGCGGCCACTCCGTGGGCTCGCTGGCGAACATGTGTCCGCTGGGCGCATCCGGCGCGTGCGCTATCATTTTGTACTGCAGCTCCATGAACTTGGCCCAGAAAGACAGCTGCGTGACAGCTGTTGGGATCATTTCAGCCGATACTAGCTCTCGTTCCCGCTCGCGCCTGTCTTCGGCTGTAAAAATGTAGGGTCAATTTTTAAAATTTTAACGAAACATGGTCAAATGTCTAAAGATTAGAAATTTACCTTTTGTGTATCGATGTTCCTCAACATTCCATATAGTATCCTGATGCGTCACAACCTTATCTGCGACTACTTCGTGCTGGTGGAAGCCCCAGGATGGCAGCTGTCTCCCGCTGAACCGTAGCGCGGAGCCGGAGTCCACGTGTATGAGTCGCACGAGCGACCTGATGCTGTCCCAAGTTGCCTCCTCGTTGTCTCGGTTCACAATCTCCACTCGCCACAAGTTCTGAGCTGGCATTGACACATTGTAGTCAATGTAGCAAGACACTTCCTGTACAAATAAACACAATACTATTTAAATACTCATCTAAAACATATTTAGCAAATACTTTCAATAAGAAAAAGTAGTTGTTTACTATTTCACACTAGTTGTGGGACTTCATCCACTTGGAATTATAAAAACTTTACTTAATTGTTTACATTTGTATAACTTTCAATTGCAAATGTCTAAATTCAAATGCACAAATGACAACAAAGGCTATTGACAATGGCTGACAATTACTGTTACCATGGCAACCTTGCTTGTTTCATGATCATAGCTTTTAGTTTTTGTCCCTTTCCCATATGATTTTTTTTTCACCTCTAACTTTAATAGTGTGAAAATATATAGCCTATAACATGTCGCAAGTGTAGGGCTTTTTATTAAATAAAGAATTATTCAAACATATGCCGTGATTGATAACATCCTAAGCCACAAAGTAGTGTATGTTTACGCTTTTTTATATTAGTATAGAAGTGTAGATATAGTTAATATAGTGCCTGTGATTGTGGTGAGACAGGTGCTGCAACGTCGTGGGAGTTGAGGGCGCGACTGGTGATGCCGTGCAGCAGCTGCACCATGTCGCCGTGCCGGATGGCGTCCGGCGGGCTGGAGACCGCCAGCGAGGCCTGCTCCGGACGCTTCACTATCCACCAGTTGTTGACGTCTTTGAAACTGTAGCAGGTGACTTGCTGTTGATGCGAAGAGCCTCGGCCGTCGGTGTAGCGCACCGGGTACACATGAGCGTGAGAGTGCAACCAACAAGTCCGGCCGTGAGAGTGCCTGGTTGAGTAATCATGTGTTGTTGTATAAGCGTAAGATTATGATTAAATGTAAGAAAATAAAGTCTGCACCTTAAAGTTATTTGAGATCCATGTGAGACATGAAGAGGCTGTCCCCTTGTTATACTAGCAAGTCCTCCTTGGAGTGAGGCTTGAAATGCACTCGTCATAACACTGTCGTGAGGCCCGGCTTTTGGTAGCATTGCCAAATGTGCATAAAATACACCAATGTACACAATAAGTGGCAATGTTACTAATACAAATGATCGCCAAATTATAGACAGGGCAAGGCGCAAGGTGGACTCTGTACAACCAATTCTTTGCCACATTTGTCTTCCAACCAAAAAAAATGCTAAATAATATGTGTAAATGCCTGAATATTTGACTCTGAAAAAAAAATGACATAAGATGATTAGAAATATAAAAAAACTAATTTTAAACATT
Organism: Papilio protenor; assembly: GCA_029286645.1. NCBI lineage: Eukaryota > Metazoa > Arthropoda > Insecta > Lepidoptera > Papilionidae > Papilio > Papilio protenor. The sequence goes on from JAGSMZ010000002.1 coordinate 6,832,971, forward strand.
GAAGCAAGTAAAATCTTATGAACAAAGTATTTGAATACTTACGAAAAACAACATCCAAGGGATATTGCTCCGACAAAAAGCCATAGTACAGATGTAGGGCCCGTCTTAGCTGTGCTTTTGATAACACAATAAATTCCACACAAACCAAACAGTAGTTGTATGCTCTCCAACAACATAAATCTTGACTGTGTAAGAAAACAATTCTCTGAAAAATTTACACATAAAATATTACAATTTAAAGCCTCCAATAATCTTACTAATATTATAAATGCAAAAGTTTAGGATGGATGTTTGTTAGAAGTTATCTCCAAAACAACTCAACAGATCTTAATGAAATTTGGCACAGATGTAGAACAGAGTCTGGAAGCCACATCGGCATCTTTCTACGTTTTTTAATTACGCGTGAACATAGTCGCAGGCGAAATTCAGTTGTTAATATTAGAAAATAATACTCACCAAATAGAACTAACAAAGCTGCCAGTATAGCGGTCCATTGATATGTAGAAACTTCTAACATTAATTGATAAGTAATGCCCACAAGCAGACTACCACTAATAGCAGGAACCATTCGCAGTGCTCTGATAGGCACAGATTCTGTATAGGGAGAGCCTATTCTATCAAAGGTGAAATTTCCATTGTAGCCTCCGAGCCGGCCCGCCAAGTATAACAATTGTTTACCAAGTGGTGGGTGAGCATCAAAAAAGAATACCCCTTTAGTATACAGTGATACATATCTGCCGTAATGTAATTCATCAAATCTGGAATTAATAAAAAATGACCATTACTTTACAAACCAACTTCTGGCAATACTATTAAAAAGAAAACAAATTAGAAAAGAAGAGGTAATACAGAAATTGCAACTACCAACTATTGATAAAAAATTTAATTAAACAACAGCCACCAAAAATTGGATATAGTATCAAATATCAAAATTAAAACATACACAATGTATCGAGGCTCCTCTAAATTGTATGTACGAGTCCACAGTGCAAGTCCCAATAACAATAAAAACACAATATCGATCTCAAATTTTAGGTAAAAGCCTTTTGGACCGTTTGTAGAGCTTTCGCCTTTGGCTGTAGTAAATAATGTAGAAGGGTCATTATCGCTTTCTGCAGTTAACCCATTCACCTAAAATGTAAAAATAACTATTTATTGTTATATCTAATCGTGAATTTTCCTATTGTTTTGTAAAATAACGCACATTTTCTCTACTTGTTACTTCAGATGACTCTTTTATACACTTTTCTCCTAGTTCGTTGACCTCAATAGATTTTTTTTTATCTTTACGTTTTCTTAAACTCTTGTCTATATCCATTCCGCCAATTCTATTTTTCCTGTGAAATATACTTAAGCTAGAAAATGAAACAAAAGTCTTAAATAGCGTGAACAACAAAATTAAAATAGAAAATCTGCAACATAACTGTACATTTACATTTTGCAACTTTCAAATTTTCGCGTTTGACAAGAATCAAAGAGTATACGTACATATAGACCGACACGTTATTTGACCCGGTGGGCAAAAGACAAAGTAAATCATAATAGCTCTCTATCGCTTACTTAATAATTAATACGTTATTAAAAACTGTAAATCAAAAGAAAACATCTTTTTCTCACTGTAGCTATCGCGTCAGTTTTATTCTTTTGTGTCATTATGAACTTATAACGATAACAGCACCACTCACTAGTTGACTAAAGGGACAAATAAGATAAAAGATGAAAATATACAATGACAGACGCTAATGAGCTATCATTATTTAATGTTTAAATTCTTACCGGGTCAAATAAGTTTATCGTTCTACAGCAGCGATAACGGTGTTACGGTATAACAAAAACCTTCTTATCATTTACTCTTTGACAGATTTCGTTGCTGAGAAGTCGTCGTGTGTCAAATATGACATTAGAATTCAAAACTTACAAAACCAAAACATAAATTGCATTATATTTATAATTCTATATAAATTAATTACCGTTATTGTAAAGGATCATCTTCGTGAATAAGTTATTTTAAAAGATAGCATAATAATATTAATTAGAGAATGTCTAACCACAATTTAAACTATCCTAAAAGTGATAAAGAACCGGGCTCGGTTTCTTGTCCTGTATGTAATCGAGAATTCCGAAATGAAACTATTGAAAACCACGTTAACAAATGTTTGTTTTTGAATTCGCAAATGGAAAAAACAAGTAAAAGGGATAATTCACATTTAAAAGAAAATCTGTTTACGGCGAAACGATTAAAAGTAGAAGGTATAGATACAACTTCAAACAGCAAAGTAGGTTTATTACAATGTTTACTTGACAAAATAAATTATTTTGGGCTTATAAATTATTAAAATGTTACCAGGACATTACAAATGAACCACATGGATCAAGTTCTAAGAATTGCAAAACAAAATTACAAGAAGGTATCCCACTAGCTGAACAAATGAGACCACAACAGTTGAATGATATAGTTGGTCAAGTAGAGGCTTTTGGACCTGGATCAATGTTGCGTTCTATACTGGAACAGAAAAAAATTGCAAATATGATATTATGGGGTCCACCAGGTTGTGGAAAGGTATAAGACATAATAAAAACTTCATGTTTGCTTATTTTGCATGTTGCTTTTGACTTTTAAATTATAATAAGAGGCAGATACATATTTGGTTCTAGAGCAATACCAAATAACTTCTAATTTATTCAGTAATAAAAATGTAAAATCCAGTAAATTAAGGACACACTGGATTTTTTAATTTTACTTTATACAAGTTAATAAATACATAAATTTTTGCTGTTATTTAACCAGATTGATGATTCCTGGTCTTTGTTAATTTAGTAATACAGTTACACAAGACCTGAAGGTATAAATAAGTGTTTTTTAATTTACAAAGATTTCTTTTCAGACATCAATTGCTAATGTTATAGCACATATTTGTAAGGAAAGTAGTAATTTAAGATTTGTCAAACTATCTGCCACTATGGCAGGGGTAAATGATGTAAAAGAAGTTGTCAAAATTGCTAAAAATGAAGCACAGTACAAAAGACAGACAGTGCTTTTTGTGGATGAGATACATAGGTATTATCTCAAATATGATAAAATAGGAAATACTTTTGTACACCTTAACAACCAGACTAGTGTAAACTTCTTGTATGTTTCAGGTTCAACAAATTACAACAAGATAGTTTTCTTGCACATGTTGAGAATGGTACATTAATTTTAATTGGTGCAACAACAGAAAATCCATCATTCAGTTTAAATAATGCACTTTTAAGTCGATGCAGGGTTGTTGTCTTATCAAAATTAACCATTGATGATATATTACAAATATTAATTAGGTCTGTAGTGAGAAATAAGTTAGCTGTACTGGTTGATGCAGCAGAAGATATAAAAGATAACAAGGAATCAAAGTATGTCATGTCATTAAAATAAACTGAGTCCATAAAGCCATTTACAGTTGTGAGAGTCAGTTTTCAGTTAAACATGAACTGAACATATGTAGTTGGCTTTATCTATACTAATTTTATAAAGAGGAAAGATTTGTATTTTTGTATGTAATGAAATAACTCAAAAACTACTGAACTATTTTCAAAAATCTTTCACCATTAAAAACCTCTGTGTCAGTGAGTAACAAAGGCTATGTTTTTTATGAATTTATAATTTCACACGGGAGTAGTCGCGAGCAACAGCTAATGTGCTAATAAACTAAACAAATACATTAATTTTTTAGAGAAATGCTAGTAATAGAAAATAAGTCATTGCAATGGTTGGCTGAAGTTTGTGATGGCGATGCAAGAATTGCACTTGGTGCTCTTGAACTTGCTATCACAGCTGCCAAAGCACAGTTAAACATGAACAAGAATGTATCACAAGTTATCACATTAAGTGATCTGCAAAATGGTATAAAGGTAAATAAAAGTTGATATATTAGAATTTAATTGTGATCAATATAGATTTGTTTTTTTTTTAAATAAAGTTTTTGTAAAAATGTTCCAGAGATCACATGTCCTTTATGATCGTCAAGGGGAAGAACATTATAACATAATATCTGCAATACACAAGTCCATTAGGGCAAGTGATGACAATGCAGCATTATATTGGACTACTAGAGCTCTTCACAGCGGCGAAGATCCTCTCTATATAGCGCGACGACTAATTCGTATTGCTTGTGAAGACATTGGTAAATGTTTAATACACTATCTAAAAAAAGTTGCATGATTTTTATTATATGGTTATTGTGGACTGAAGGTGTGTGCCGGGCTTTATATTATATAGCATTTATATAGCTTTAAATATATATATATTTAAAGCTAATTCTAAATAAATTAGTTGAAATATTTATTTCAACAGGTTTAGGAGACCAGAATGCAATCGTCGAAGCTGTGGCTTGTCTTCAAGGATGTCAACATATAGGAATGCCAGAATGTGATGTCCTTTTAGTACAATGTGCTGTGAGTCTGGCCAGAGCGCCTAAAAGTCGACAAGTGTATGAAGCGATGAAGAGATGTCAGGCCTTTTTAAAAGATGCCAAGGGTAGTTTACCATCTGTTCCTTTACACTTACGGAATGCACCTACAAAACTGATGAAATCTCTAGGTCTGTTCTATATTAATTACGTTTTTAGATTTACTTGCTTTAGATTACTTTTTTATTCTAATACTTCATGTACGATTTTTTTTAGGCTATGGTAATGGTTACAATCTTTTGCACAAAAATGAATCTGGATTGAATTATATGCCAGAAGGCATGGAGAGTACGAATTTTTTCCATGAATCTTAAAATGAATGCATCCTATGACAATCATTTCTCATCCAGGATGCAAGATTTTTTGCAATGTTATGGATTTTTTTTTTAGGAAATAAGATTGAAAAAGTGATATGTGTCTAAAATTGTACTATTATAAGATAAAAGAAAATTAAACATATAGTTTCTTACCAACTTAAATACATGATTACTACGTGATTTTTATTGGTAATATATGAAAATGAAATAATCCTATTATCAATATTTTATTTGGGATAATCTCATTTCACAATTTTACGACACGGTATAAATTTGCTATTTACAATACTTCACACGTTAACATTTCTAAATTACCTATAAAATTGTACCATTGTTTAACTGATGGCGTTTGCCAAAAATTCCGTTTTTATGAATATAAAAAATAAAATAACATTATATTTACTTTACAACATTTACTACTTGCACATTGTGCACAATTACTCACGAGTCACCTCACACAGTGCTACACCTTATGATATTACACTTGATCAATATCTTACATGTACACTGTCAATTTTGCTTAGACATAATTTACTAAAAGGTGGTCAAAAGATGATAAATGAAACAGCCTTTTATTTACAAAATGTAGGTAATGAAACAAATACTTTCCAAAGTATTTATCATTCATATTATAATATAAAAAGAAGTGAAAAATGTCAAATTTAAACAACTATTACAATGTACATTAATGAATTAAGTGCAGAGACACTGAACTGGTGGAAGATTGATAACAAAAGATTGCACTTTTGCTTGGCTTATCCTATGGAGTAAAACTAACTTAACTAAACTACAAGCAAATATGAAAATTAATACAGTAATTTTTTATTAGAATCAGACTTCCAATTTGTATCCTTATTGCTGAAGGAACATAATAAATTACAATAATGCTGATCAATTTGTATCCGAAAATTGGCCTACATAAACTAATAGCACGAAACATACAACATAACATCGGGTCACAGTTCATAAAATAAATAAGAGTTATGTAAAAACATAAAAATACAGTATAAAGTGGAACGTTTTCAGATTTAACAAAATGTAAATGAGTATAGCTAATGCTAAATACTAACTTAAAACACGTATTCCGAAGTGGCCATGTCAATTGCCCAACGGAACTTATCACGCTGTGTTTTGTTGTAAATTTTTTCAATGGGAACACCATGTTTCTTGCACCTGCAACATAAAAACCTGATGAATTTATATTTCTACGACTAAAATATATAGCGTATATTTAAATATGACTGCTTCTACAATCAAATTGAACTAAGCAAGTAAATTACTACCGTGTTAGCAGTAATGTTCAGTTCAGATTATTTAAATTCAACTTTTTTATAAGAGATGGGGCAAATGTTCACTTTCTCAGTACAAGATTTTTACATTCTTGGTTAGACTACACTTATTTTTTTATTCTGCGCTGACGCGGTCACAGACTGCTTGTTCTCAATAAGAATATGAAGTGTACTGACCAAGCCACTGAAATTCGTGGATCAAGATAGTTCAATTTCGAGGTGCCCAAAGCAATAGTTTTATTTTCATCACGGTCGGTTTCTTGCAGCTCAAGCTTTTTAAGTTGTTCCTTCAGACGCTCAAGTGCATTTTTCTTTTTATCAGCGGCAATTTTTTCTTTAACAGAGCCGCGTTTTGCTGCCTTTGTAGCTTCTCTTAAATCCTCTTCTGCTTCATCTACCTGGTCACGTTTTGCTTGGATTTTTTCTTTAAGAGCCTCCATCGACTTTGAATGACCTTAAAAAAATGATTTTTGAAAATAATGGTGAAAATTGGTTACTAATGTTGGTTTTGATAAACACTGAAGACTAAACTATTTAAACTGAATCAATTAAAATACACCACAAATTATTATAGATTTTCATGTTATAAATACCTTTTGGCACAGCACGTTGATGGTTACACAGAACGGCAACTGCTCGATTCGCCCGATTGTATGCTAAGATCTTCTCAGGTATTGAGGCATTTGGATCCGTCAGCTCATCTAACTGCCTTTGCAATGTTATAGAAGCGTTATAAGTACGGAAAACTTTCGCCGTCAATCCTGGCATCAGATCTTTCAAATGTTCATTTAATGTTTGGGTATTTAATCTGTCAAACAAATCATCACTATCTCTTTTGTTCTCCATAAACAGTTCGAGATTCTTAAACACTCTCTTTTCAACAGGTACTTCATTATAATATCTAATAGAATCCTTACCAAGGAAATCAAATACGACCACATACTCCTTGCCATCCTTTTCTTTGTGTAACTGAATGTGTTCCACTCGCAAAGAACAACAACCTACTGTATCAGCTTGATCATCATCTTTTTCATTACCAGCTCTCAAGGCGAGTCTATCTATGAAGTACAGGGCCACCGCCCGCTGCCTCACACGCATTTCCTTAGCTTTCCAGTCACTTTTATACGTTTCTCTTATCTTGTCTATACATTTATGTAGCTTCCTAGCTGTTTCATATTTCTGCCAATCTTTTTCACCTTTTAATTTTGAACTAGGATTTAACATGACATACTTTGTTTGGCCTTGAACATTTTCTGTCCAAGACGCTAACCAAGTAACCGTATTGTCATGTCTGACTTCTTTCCATTTGCGTCCTGCTGGTGGTTTAGGAATCTTACTGTCCTTAGAGCAATTAATTAAGACATCTTCAGGCATAACGCGTCTCTTTAACATGCCCATCTTGGGGTGTTCCCCACGACCTCGGAATAAGCCCGGAGGTTCAATTCTAAAGTTGCCAATTTTTTCTTTATGTCCATCTATTGTACAAAAGCCATATTCTTTTTGTATTTCCTCATTTTTAGCCTTAATTGCTGCTTTCTCTTCTTTTGTACGGTTCCGATTCTTCTCAGACACACTCAGGAAATATGCTTGCATTTCTTTAAAATCACATTTATTGAGATCCTTGATTAACTTAGCTTCTTCATGTGTCATCATTTTACGCCAATCAGTAAAAAAGTTAGTATTGAAGGTAGACTTTGTAGTATAGTCGTGGTCCAACATTCGTGCATAAAATCCAGCAACCTCTTCCGCATCTTGAGATAATTTCACTATTTTGCCATCATAACGGAACTTAACATTCTCAGGCAATGGTTCATAGTCCGGTGCAAAAACAGGTCCTTTATGCTCCAGGTAATTCCACTTTGTTCCATCATCCTTTTTTTCTTCTTCCCACCTATTGAAAGAACACTGCATTATTATAAAAATCCAATATCAAGTTAAACATTTTATTTAATGAAATATATGTACTTGAAATTTTGAAACAAATTCACATTTATCAATCTTAAACGTTTTTGTGACGAACTGCACGTAAAAGATCTTATGCTAAATAACCTAATTCCGAAACTGACAAACATCTTGTTATGAAACATAACCTAAAACACATGTCATGTTAAATTTGAAAATAAGCGCCATCTACTGACATCTTTAGTTAACATTACGAAGAGCATTTGTTGCACTTATTTTACCACACCAATACAGTTTTTATGACGTTTTCGATATAACAATTCACGCAAATTCTGAGTGTTGCTAGAATTTATGGTGCATATTTTCATGAAAATTCTGCTTTAGAGAAGATTAGTATGTATAGCCTGACTGTCCGATAGTAGAAAACCTCGCCATATTGCGGAAAAATTATGATGTACAATAAAATTGGTTATGAATATCTTTAATTAATAACAAGGAATGCTTTTTATTCTTCATTGAAAATATTATATAAAAGTTGCTAAAAAGTTGTGAATAGTGTCATTTGTATGGTCACCTTCATACGAAAAAAAAATTTTGAATATCTTAAAAAATAATTTACCATTTCCAAACCTCCTGTTCATCATCTTGATTTTTTTTGCGCTTAGTTGGACTAGGACCATCATTTGGTTCTGTTTTTACCTTTGTTGACTTTGACTTTTCTGGTTTCTTTTTCTTCTTTTTCGGTATCTCTTCTTCTTCGTCATCATCATAAGTCGGTTCTAGAAAGCGTCATAATCATATAAAAAATAGCACATAAATGCAATAGTAAGATATTAACACTATACTTGTGTTGAATTTTAGCATTATCTGTCTCAATGCAATCAGTACAAATTATTACCTTCTTCTATAACTATTTTAGTGTCATATATGTGATTAATATTATGTAAATATATCTATACTTTTGAAAAAAAAAAAAGTTTCATAGCAAACTATTTTTATATGGCCCTTTATTTTATACAAACCCTTTTTCACTTTTTTCTTTGATTTTTTTCGTTGCAGCAATGGAGTATCCTCTTCACTTTCACTGGCCAAACGTTTTTTTGCACCCATCCGTTCCAACTATTGATCACAAACATTTTTATGTTTTAATATTGGGATTATTGCTATGTTATTACACATGAAATACAATACTGAACTTTCTGGAGTAGGCGTAACATTTAAAAAAAATAAACAATACCAGTGGAGTATCCTCTTCACTTTCTTCTTCAGGTGGAAGCTCAGACAGAGGTTCATCTTTAAATTGTGACATTGAATAATCACAAGATGAAACAGTTGTATTGCCTGCATTAAACCCATCTTCACTTTCTTCCTTTATATCTCTTTTTATTTCAGGTTCATCAATCTGTACACAAGAGAATTAAACTATATAAAATAAAAAATACATTGTTTAATCACACCATTATTAATATTGAAGGAACCAATTTAAAATTAATGCTTAAAAAATTGTCCATATTGTGCTTAAACAAAATAAAAAATACACTTGGACAATAAATATTTACCTGCATTGGTTCATCTTTCACAGATTCCTTATAGTCTAATTCCAATTTTATTTTGTCATGATGATCAGAACTTCTTTCTTTATCTCTGGACCTATAAAAACTAAATATATACATATATTCATAATTAAAAGAAGAAAAAAACAGTAAAGAATAATAGGCACCTGTGTTTGTCTTTAGAACTGGAGTGTTTATCACTACGATTTTTATCACTTCGATGGTGGTCCTTGTCTCTTTCTTTAGTTTTGTAGTCCTTATCTTTTGAAGAAGAACTTTTATGTTCTCTTTCCCTCTCCTTGTCTTTAGATGACGACTTCTTTTCTCCATCACTGCTGTTGTGCTTATGTTTGTCAAGATCACTCTTTTCTCTGTGTTTCTCTTTGTCACTCCGGTGTTTATCTTTACTGCTACGATCTTTATCTTTATCAGAACGATCTTTGCTTTTTTCACTTCGTTCTCTCTGATCACCGCGATCTTTATCTTTACTAGATGATTTGTGAGAGCTGCTATGATTTTTACTACTTGAATGTTTGTCTTTATCTTTATCTCTATAAAAATAAAGTTAGTACACGTTACAATCATATTGTAATGTAATGAAAGTGAAAGTAGAATGAGAAAATTCTAGAATATTCACCTGCTTGAACTACTGCTGTGTTTGGACGAGCTTTTGTGGTCGCGGTCTTTGTCGCGGTGCTTGTCTTTGCTGGACGACTTGTGACTACTTTTATGCCTGTCAGAACTGCTGTATCCGTTGTGAACCCCGTTCACGTGTTCATTTTTATTGCCGTTTACCTTTCCCTGTGAAAAAATAAATTTTTATTACAACTAACCTATAAAATAATTTTTGGAACTTTTAATTTTACTTAGTCAATGTTTTAATAACAAAGAAAAATATTCATACAAGAAGTTACAACTAAAAAAATTGCCATCCGACCGACGCTACTATACGACTAGAGAATTGTCGTTGACGCCATATTGGGACTTAGAAAATTTTCGCTTCGAATCACTACTGAACATCAGTAAACAAGAAAATTCAGTGATTGTTCAAAATTATATGATATATCAAATGAAAGTATATACAAAATATAGTTAATATGGATACTTACTGCTTCACAATCATTATCACTGGCTGGATTTTCAACACTCATTTTGCCCACGTATAATTTCCCTTGTGCGAGATTACATGAGGTCGCGGGCCGGTCGAGCGAACGCAAATTCTAAGTGCTGTAATGTGACGAATGCGCATGCGCTATCCGTGGTTATAAACAACTTCAGGTGAATTGGTTCAATGTTCTCATTTGCACAAGCTTCAGAGCAATGGTAATGTTGCCTAGAATAAAATAAGTTTAAGTTGAACTTTTCAACGTCGCACTTTTAGATTTGTCTAATTCCTTCTTGCAACGAATTAAACTTAGTATTAGATATGGAAAAGTATTTATTAAGTATAGAAATTGTACGGGTCTTTTTGGCCTGTACAATTTCTATTATTATCTAAGGATTTTAAATCAAGTTTAATAAAGCAGCATGGAGTGTTGAAAGTGTAAAGCTGTCACCGATCACCAGAGAGTGGACAACACTATGCTTCCATGCCGTGCTGTCAACAGTCATCGTTTCGAATTTCGAATTCGATGACAGATGTCAGTTTTTTGTCATTAATTATTATGCTATCGCATTAGAAAAATTGTTGAATGATGATTATTACAGTTGATATTACATTGATTCGAAGAATTTAGACCCAAAAGCTATTCAGTAAATACCTAAAAAGGAATAAGTAGTTAGACAACATAGTTGATATTATTTTTATACTGTGAATTTTAGTTTGTTGAAAAACACTTGTACTAGTTTGCACTAGGCTCATTTTTAATAAAAATACCAGCCTAAAAATAGTGTTTAACATGAGTACTTCGGATGCTACAGACTTACAAACCCCTAATGACAACGATGCCGTTAAAAGAAGGCCAGCGGACGGCGATAATAATGAAGATAGTCAAAGCAAAGGGGAACATGCAAGTATCGTTGCCGCTCATTACAACCACATAGAAGAAAAGGGGATAAAAGAACGGTTTAATTCTCCTATTTTCTATTTAAGGAACTTTAACAATTGGGTCAAAAGTGTATTAATACAGGAGTACATAGATAAGGTAAAAGAAAAAGACTATGGTAAAGCTTTGAAAGTTCTTGACATTTGTTGTGGCAAGGGAGGTGATTTAAGTAAATGGCAGAAAGCTCGAGTAGATCACGTCGTTTTTGCGGACATAGCTGAAGTATCAGTACAGCAGTGTCAAGCTCGCTATGAAGATTTGAAGCGTAGACAAAGCCGTTTGTTCTCTGCGGAATTTATTGCACTTGATTGCACTAAGGCTGGTTTAAGACATAAATACAGAGATCCTTCTATAAACTTTGATTTGGTTAGTTGTCAGTTTGGATTGCATTATAGTTTTGAAAGTTTGGGACAAGCAAGAAGAATGCTTACAAATATATCAGAATGCTTAAGACCTGGTGGATATTTCTTTGGAACAATACCTAATGCATATGAAATTGTTTCTAGAGCACAAAAATCAGAGGATAATGCATTTGAAAATAGAATATATAAAATTAAATTGTTGTTTGACCCTAAGAATGGTTATCCTCTCTTTGGTGCTAAATATGACTTTCATTTAGAAGGAGTAGTGGATTGTCCTGAGTTTCTAGTGAATTTTAAATTATTTGTAAAACTTGCAGCAGAATATGGGCTTGAATTAGTATATCAAGCAGGGTTTTCTGATTTTTATAATGATTATTCAGTAAATTACAAACATCTGATAGAAAGAATTGTGTGTTTTGAAACATATCCTCCCCCACATGGTAAAGAATTAATAGGAGATGTGGTGGAATATGAACATGCTAAAGTATTTTGGGACAGTAATAATTATAAGACTGAAAATACTCGCCTTGGTACTATGAGTACATGTGAATGGGAAGTTGCAAGTGAGTCTAACAATACACATTTCATTTTAATTTTACTTATCTATGTACTTTTTATAATAGACATTGTTTGTTTCAGCAATTTACATGGCATTTGCATTTAAGAAATGTAAAACTTCTTGGGATGCAAATGGAAAGCCAACATATAATAGTTCTGCATCAAAAAATGAATCTGGAGGAGAGAAAAGTAGTCAAAATTGATCAAACTAATATTTAGTTTAATATGCACTTAAATACTGTTGCTAAAGTTTAAGGGGCATTGTATTTACATACTCTTTAATCTGATGAAATATATTATGAGTTAATTATTTGTCTCAATTTACATCTTTATTTAATTATTCCGTAAGTGATGGTTAGGTGGTATAGTATATTTACCTAAATGACAATAGTTTATTTTTATTTACAGTTTTGATCCCACATTCAAAACAGTTGTGGATGAAAGCCTTATTATATGTTTTGTTTGGAGCAAAGGCTGAAAGAATCCTTAGATATTGCATTTAGTTAATTGCTAATTTATTATTGTAAGTTATCCCTCAATTTAAATTATTCAAATTGTTTTTATTACTCTTTCATCATTAATGTCCATCATGTCATAATAATGCTAGTAAACTCTAAATTGGCAGTAAATTAATGAATTCAATATTATATTGTATTTAGCTATCATCATAACTACAAAATTATATTATAGAGTTGTAATTGTTGTAAGGTCAAATATCTACTGCCATACCTGTAAGCCCAAGTCCCCGCATTTTATTTAAACATTTGTATTGTGCATAAGTTAGACTAAGGGAAGATTGATATAGTTTAATTTTTCTTTATGCTTAAGTTAATCTGTTTATTATTCGTTAAAATATTTCTGTAACAATGAACTTTCTAGATTCAAATATATATTTTTTTGTATGCATCTGTAAGTTGAGAAAAACAATATGTATCAAATTTAGACTGCCTTAACAAAGGCCTTACTATGTTATATATTTAGGCGACAATATAATGATGAGTAATTCAGTTCTGTATGGATTAATATAATTACATTTATAACAATATGGTGCTTGTAGACATTATTCTAGAAGTTCACTAATGGGGGACCATTGTTGTACGATTTACATGAAAATAATCCAAAAACAATTATTGATAACAGTTTTTGTTCATTGTGGTATCAGTTTTGATATCCACTTTGTAACTACTTAGTTTATTTACTATGAAATAATATGATGATCGTATTTGTATGGCTAATTAATAAATGTATTTTTTAGATTTCTAGATTGGTACTTAAAATATGCGTTTTCGGAGAATGTTATTGTATGTTATGTTATTTAAGTTATTAAATACATCTTACCAATATAAATGCGAAACTTTGGATGGATGGACTGCTGAATGGATATCGATGAAATTTGGCATAGATGTAGAGTATTGTCTAGAAGAACACATAGGTCATTAACTTTTTTTTATTTTCACGTGGACGGAGTCGCTGGCGAAAGCTAGTGTACAAATAAATAAAGACAATGTCACCTCACTGGTTTATAATATAAATAAAAAAAACTATTGTTAATAACTTTTTTCATTTACCCTGCTATTAAAAAATGGTTCGAATAAAATTAACGGAGGTAGGTAGAGAAACTGTAATTGTGTAATATCTGTCTTTTGTATATTGGTAACAATATGTGGGCTTTAATTTGAAACATTTATACATATACAGGAATTACCATGATCAACATTGACTTATAATTAATTTCTGTCCAAAATTCAAATATGTTATATTTCTCTTTTATATAATCCAAAATATCGAAAAAACAATTTTTGCCACAAGTTAACTGGGAGGGAACTACAGACACAATACAATACTAAGAGGAAACTATAACTATAATGATTATTATATTTTTAAGTTTACTACCTACCTACTATTTGTCGTGACATAATTATATAAATATGAAAATGGATTGCATCGAACCTACAATCATACGTAACCCTGCTAAACCATGAAGAATGAAGATAACGAGGAATTACAAAATCAGGTACATTAGATAAATTAACCTACAGCATAATTTAAATCAAATCAGCAGATTGTGCTACAATATCCTTGTCTAAATATATGATCACGTCGTGTTGATAAAACATTTAAACGATGAAGTACAACAACAAATTTAACAATAAGCAGCATACATTGTTTTGTGATTCGTGTGTTTTGTTTGAGCAAGCGAGTTGAGTCGGCTCGGTAGTGGAGTGGAGCGCGGTTTCGTGAGTCGGGCTCCGGGGCGACAAGGAGGCGGTGGCGGGGGCTCGGTTCCGTTACGTGTGCGCTTGCGGCGGTCGACGGTGCGCGGTGCGGTGCCACGACGCGGACGTGCTTCACTCAGTTCGTGCGCGAAAGTTATTACCTGCGTCACTGTGATCGCATTTCCACTACACGCGAACTTCTGTTGATACGGTTGGCAAAAGTAAAACAGTACAAAAATCGACAATGATCAGTGTTCGCACCGAAGTATTCCAGTTATAAATATCAAATTAGAATAAATGCAACACAACCTTGTATTGCGAGAAAGCGAGTGACGTCAGAGTGACCGGCCGGGGCGATCATATGTTGTACGCGGATGCAGTGATGGAATGTGGTGTGTTGTTGTGTTGATATGCAATGGTGCATTGTGTATGGTTACCTGGTCTGAGGCCGTAGCTTCGTCCCCGCGCGAGTGTCCTGCAGGAACCATGCGTAGAAAACGATGAGCCAAGATGCTGAGAGCTTGGTAATATCATTTTTATATTCGTATTTATTTGTTATATTGTCGACTAAGTTCACTTGCTGATTAACGAAATCAGCTAACGTGTGGTTTCTATGATGAATAACTTAATATTGACCAATTTGTACGTCTTCGGAAGGCGATTCAATCTTCTATTTATAATGATGATATTAGAATGTAAACGTAACCTACGCTCGTTCAACAGTGATGTCCAAGGTCACTGAAATGCTTGGAATCGCATAGTTTATTTTATCGTAAAAAAGACAAATACAGACACATTGATAACATACTTCTTTTGGGAAATCGGTTAAAAAAAGTCAAACTTACTAAAAAAATACCCGACTTAAATTGTTATTCAATTGTATTCATTATAGTTATAACGTTGATATAAATATCATTGTACCTATACTAGTAGGTACCTACCTACATAAAAACCACTACACATATATGAATTTTAACTTACGAGATTTATACGATCTATCTACTATGCGTTAAATGCTAAAATTTACCTACATAAAAACCACTACACATATATGAATTTTAACTTACGAGATTTATACGATCTATCTACTATGCGTTAAATGCTAAAATTTACCTACATAAAAACCACTACACATATATGAATTTTAACTTACGAGATTTATACGATCTATCTACTATGCGTTAAATGCTAAAATTTACCTACATAAAAACCACTACACATATATGAATTTTAACTTACGAGATTTATACGATCTATCTACTATGCGTTAAATGCTAAAATTTACCTACATAAAAACCACTACACATATATGAATTTTAACTTACGAGATTTATACGATCTATCTACTATGCGTTAAATGCTAAAATTTACCTACATAAAAACCACTACACATATATGAATTTTAACTTACGAGATTTATACGATCTATCTACTATGCGTTAAATGCTAAAATTTACCTACATAAAAAACCACTACCCATATATGAATTTTAACTTACGAGATTTATACGATCTATCTACTATGCGTTAAATGCTAAAATTTACCTACATAAAACTAACTAATAGAAATAAAATATTGTAACAATGATAATTCTAACCTCCTTATTATATCGTCCGTCAGTAATTATTATTGTCACTACTATGCATTTAACATCGAATTATACAGCTTCAAATGTAACTCAGAATTAGGTATTTTGCATAATAGCTTTCCAATAGCTCTGATTTTACGACGATTATTGGCCTCATTTATGTACCTCATAACATTATATACTAGTAGTCTCTAATCGAATACAAGTCTTTAAATGTAGGTAGTATACCTACGTTCTTAGGATTTTATTTTCGTTTTCTCTCGATGTCGTTTGATTACACTATATGTAGTTTTATTCAACAGTGTATAGGAACTCAAGGATCAATAAGAATGATTTAGAGAAAAATAGAAAACCTAACCTTAACGTAATTTTTACATTCGCAGAATCGCCCACCTTCATTTCAATATTAGGCCCACGTATACCAGAGGCATACGGGTTAGGTCAAAGACGTTTCGACTAAAACCTTCAAATGTTTCCGTACAAACATTTGATACCGAACAAATTGTACGAAATTGTACAGCTATTACAAGTTTTACACGATTAGCGTTTCTCAAAAAAGTGGTCGTTAGAAACAACGCTTAAAGAAAGGGAAAGGGCGGGAGAAATGAGGACAAGGGAAAGTATAGTGTAGTCAAACCCGTGTGAATATGTGTGTTTAGCTGCAAACCGATTTCAAATGTCTTGACGGCGATATCCATAGCTTAAAATACTAAGTTATACAGAACTAGGTATAGGCACTCTGTCACGACTATATTACCAAATAGGGTGCTCAGAGAAAACAAGAACTAATACCGTCTGAAACAACTTTCACCGGATCTTATTCTGACCAATGCAATGTTTTGTGGTGGGGGAATATTACCGCATTTACAACAAATTAATTAATTCAATATAATATATGAAACACGTCGTAGATTTAACTTGGACCTGATGTATAGAAAAGGCACAATTGTGAATTCACCCAAGATTATTATGGTTTTTAAAAATGTTAACACTTGAAAAGGTGATCCTTGTTTGTACGATAAATTAGGCGAAATTCGATTACTATTTTGTTTTTTCCCAACTGGAAGAAATTCCTGCACAATTTCCAATACCGGATAGGTCTTTGTAGCGTACAAACTGAACGGTTATTTATCGCGGTAACACGTACCGTAGTAATTACATTCCTATTGCAATATTTGTTGTGTTGTTTCAGCAATTTCACTTGTTTCGTAAGTGTTCGTGGGACCCGGTGTTATTAATACAGCATGTGACGCAATAATCATTCTATTGATAGCGTGGCTTTTCAAACAAAGTATTCAGCTACGTTATTGGTTTTATTATATCAAAAGCTAAAGGAAACTTATTGGTTTTTGGTTGAAATAAAAAATAACAATTAGAATTTATTTCTAGATTCAGTCAGAGAGCCTCGAAACCCGCCTAGGCGTAGAAAGTATCCTAAACTTATTAGTTAGCTTAGCACGGAAATAGCATCAGTATGTACGTTTTATAATGTATTCAATTAGCAAGAACTGTAAAGAAAACATTGTATTTGACATTTATTGAAATCAATGAAAAAGTGCTTTTGCTTCAGCACCGAAATTGTAAGTATTGAAACTTCGCAACCTAGCTAACATGACTACAAGGAGTTCGCACAGCTGTAAGTGTCTATTCTTATTTTAAAACGCGCACTATAATTTTCCAACCGCATTTTTGTGTAGAAAGTGCGAGTAAATGCCGCGCACCTTTACAAATATCTACTTCCTGGTCGATGGCTTGTTGGCTTTGGCCGATATCATTAAATAACCCATAATCATTGATATAACGTCCATGATAAGTATCTATAAAACGTGACCAAATCCGTATGTTTTTAATAATCATTTTACTTTAAAATAGACGTGTAAATTCTATTTTGCCTGGTTCCTGTTTCTTGGTTTCTGCTTCTGATTCTATTTAGTTCTCGCTAAGTTTAATGCCTATTCTCTATTAATATTTTAATTGCCAGCCAGTGACTTTCCCGTCCAAGAAGCTATTCCCGTGCTGCTTCATCCTTATAATATTATTGAAAAAAATGTTTACATTCTGTATAATTGCAGATGTTACATGTATGATACATAAATGACAAAGTAGTTCCTTGCAATTTGCTGGGAATTTAAGTAACCATGGCAACTTTCCTTCTTTGCCGCTATTGGCTTGTAGTTTTTGTCGCTTTCCCGCATGATGTTTTTTTTTTCAATTTATTTACCTTCTAAGTTTAATAGCGTGAAAATATGTCTACAGCGTGTCGTAAGTGTAGGGTTATTTACCGGTGAAACCCGTTAAAACGTGTTTCGTACACAATTAATGCTATACAGTTACCTAGATAACTTAAAATTTGGTGCTTGCGAAGTTAATAAATCAAGAGTTAACTTGCTTAGGCCGGCTATACAAGAAGACGTCATAAACCCTACGCTAGTAAGTACAATGACATCAGAACGACGAAACGAATCGGAAAAGCCGAGACCGTTCCCGCGCATGCGTATTGCCCCTGCTCTTGTCTCGTGTATACGTTCAGCTCGGCTCTCGGGTCGCTCGCGTACTCAAGCTGGCGTCTCAGTCAGTCACACGACGACACCCGTCGCGGAAGGGCATTTTGTATCACTCATTTGCAATACAAGAATACATCGCTGCCCTCTTTTGCTTATTGTGTATGATTACTAATTTTTTTTGAACGTTTATGTTTAAAAACGAAATGTGTTAAACAGTAGTTTAGTGAACAGTGGTTATACACAATAACAGTTTTAATTTTTGTCGTGTTTATCGTTAACAAGTTATTTTGCATGGTAATTAAACGTCAGGTACATTAATTAGGGTCCAACTATCACAGGATGTAGTCAATGCCAGGTTTAATTTATAGTATACAATGATAGTAATAAGTTTGCGTTGCTTTTGTTATTACTAATTACTTCATCGGTTATTAAATCGTTATTAAGTTGCCTAACTATGATATTCTAGTATCTATTCATATCGATAGTAATATTCTTATTGGTATATTATTTTGGGCCCATTAATAAGCTATTCAAAAACAGAAGGTTATTTTTATTATATTTATGTAAAAGACAGCACCTAGACTCTCAAACTATCGGAGGTAAAGATTGATAACCTAAAGACAATCCATTTTGGGTTATCAGTCTTAACGTTAGTAATAAAAACATAAACAATATTCACTCAATTCGATATTTCAGTTGGTCATCGCTGATCCCATCAATTTAGACATTCTTAAACCTAACTTTATGTGTATTGAGTAAGGCTAAGCTAAACAAAGTGATCGATGAAACTATTATGAGTTTTAAGACTATCTTTTGCCATTTTTTCTGTTAAAATGACTGCTAACTCTAAAATGTCTTCGTCAATATTTATAGTTGGTCTGTAGCAGGGAGCCACCTTTTTGAACAGTTTGCCAAAATGAATTGTCAGGTACGGCATGCCACCTGCCGCCCTTGTTAAAAAAAAAAAGGTTCGAAAGCCACATGTTCACTATACAAAGAAGAGATAAAGCGTTATTTTTTGAATACTTTGGATTTTTATTATTCTATTTTTCATACATTATCGTTATTTGATACCATATGGTATTTCCATTGGATTTTTGATATTCTTTTTTTAATGCATTCTTTTATCGTCATCGCCTTTTCTGTTGTAGCTATTTACAATACTAGAGTTCTTGTACCACGTAATTTTTAATTATGTAAATGACTAGCTATTGTTGCTCGCGACTTGGTCTGAGTGAAATTAAAAAATAATAAAAATATAGCCTATGTTACTCACTGATAACGTAGCTTTTAATGGTGAAAGAATTTTTGAAATCAGACCAGTAGTTTTTGAGTTATTTCAATACAAAAAATCCAAAAATCGGAGTCTTTCCTCTTTATAATATTAGTATAGAAGTATAGATTAGTATGGATTTCCAACCTTTTTAAACCTTAGTAACAAATATTTAAAAGCACATTGGTTTGTACAATGGTACGTTTAAAAATTTATAATATCTTCTCCTGACTGAAGGGATATTATGATAACAAATTGTTCTCTGGTTAGTTTTTATTTATAGTAATGTTTTTAAACTTTTTGATTCATAAGTAGAAGAAACTTTATAGAGGTACGATATTATGACATTCTACGTACACTTTTCTTAAGACAGATTTTTTGGCCCGTGTTCTTATGTCGTACCTTCACACATTCGTATAAAACTATGTCACTGGTTCCCAATGAGGATATCCCTCTTATTGTTGGATATCGGTGTCTGTGTCATTGGGCTTACGTTGTGATTACAGGTTTAAAAGGGGACAGAAAGTTTTACGATATTTACTTTAAAGAATATTTGAAATTAAGAGCGTGCGCATACCTCAAACTAAACTATCACAGAACTGTTTAGTGTCGCTTTGATTACTATGAGCTTATACGGAGGTGCGCACACTATTCGATTTTTAGTTGAGAAACTAAACAGTTGAATTGGCGGCGAAACAATCGCCAATCGAACAACAGTTAAAGTCATTAACAGTTTTCCTTGTTTAGTTTTCGTTCGTCTGCAAAGATATCGACATCTTGTACTGTGCTGTTACTATATTCTAATGGTTATAACTTTACCTTTAATCTGATTCTTTGACCCAGACCCTGACTAATTGACATCGGGTCGGTAGTAAAATTAATTAAAACGATACCCTCAGTGACATCATCATTTGATGACACAGCACTGATTGAATGGACATGAAAACTTTATTGTTTTATTCTATTTGGAGTTTTAACAACATTGAACATGGCATTGACTATTACCGGTTACAGAGACCCATTTTATTATAGCTAGTGGAGCTTATTAGACATGAATGATTTGGTGGGATATAAGAAAGTGTTGTGTAAAGAGTTGTGGTGTGGATGAGGTATGCTGGTGCGGGGTTGCGCGGGGGGCGAGCTCCGGCACTCGCTGGCGGAGAGGACCAAGGCCCTGGCGGCTAGGTATCACGCGCTGTGCTCGCCGGCGCGCGAGGAGTCTCGCAGCGTCGACCGTGCTCGCACTAGGCATCGCAAGTCGCAGACGCGATGGTATGTCAAGGTTAGTGGAGGTCTTGGACTTGACGACCTGAGAAGAACGTAGGATCTATGGAATTGTACAACCTATTTCAACAAACCGGTAGCGAAACTTTTATATTTACACCACTGTTAACTGCACTCGATTCTAAACTGATAAAAGTACATATAGAACATTCACCTTTTTGAAGTCTGTTAAAAACATCTCTTAACGTAAAATATCAGAAGATAAACCCTTAAAATATGCGAACAAAATCAATCATTACTCGTTGTATCTTATCGAATTGGAATTCAGATTACGTTATGTATATTGTTACATTTTATTTACACATAAGTGTATCTATAGCGTAGAAATTGTCGACTTCCGTTTTTGATGGATCGATGACTAAATCGAGTTCTCATTATCATGGACAAGTAAGATTCTTTAAATAAACATTGAATCATTGAAAAGTAAATGATAATAGTCAAAAATTTAAATAGAACTGGAAACTTGAAATGAGTCTTTAATCTGGTAAGTTTTAGATAAACCTAAGAGACAGTCTTTGAGTAAGAATTCGTTGAGATAGCTTACATTTATTTTTAACGCCTTATTGTTGCTTATTTCAGATTAACCTACATAATATAGCACGTCGTAAACACTAATGGAATGTGTTATGGTAGTTTTGTCGTGTTGTATGCATGTCATATGTGTTGCGACAGCGCCGCAGTTCCGAATTCAGAGCGCGTCAACATTCCTTCGAATGATGTGCGTACTGCTGTTATGCAGTTACATCCATCTTTGGTTTCCGCCTCTATGTAACAAATGTTTCGAAACATTAAATATCTAATTTTCTATATACTTACGTTTCAAAAAGCAATAGTTGATATGTTTTTATTTTAACTCAGTCTTTTGGTGTAATTGATTAGTCGGTATTACCCTTCCATTTCTGGACCTCTAGCTTTGGATTGAAATGGTTTTATTTTCTTGCATTACTAATGAGCAAATTGCGTACTATGACTAAATTTGATTATAAAAATCTAGGACTAACCGTATTAATTCATTTTTGGATTATGTAGAATAATCTAAATCGAAGGAAGAAAATTTTATTAAAACGGGAGAAAAACATTATAATTTTCAATGTAAAAGCATTTTGATTAATGCATATTTCAAGTAAAGTTAGAGATATTAACATTTCAAAGTAGTGTGGTGGAGATATTTTTGTTTCGTAGACATTTGCATCAACAACGTGGCTGCATCCGCGGGAAGCGGAAATAGGACGCCCTGGATACCGATGAAGACTTTTGACACAGTTCTCATTCTGTCTCGCCAAAGTGTCTCATGTATTTTTAATATTCAAATCTTTGTCAAAGTAATAAAAGAGTTCTTTAATTTATTTTATGACATAGGTTAATTCTCTTCGTCATAATGAATTAAATTGCAGAATGTAATAATGATGACGAATGGACTTAGGGTTTATATTGAAAAATAGTCATCGAAAAATAACTGCTTTCCGATAACTGGCCTAATACGAAAAGGAATGTAATCTCAACATGAATTTTATGGTGTGTTGGTGATTCATAGTTTGACGTGTCTTCTGCGGTGCGGAGGCCATTGTTGCTTGTTTGTTAGTACTATCGACCCGACCCTGGCATACAATATGTACTTTCATGCAATTTCATTCGAAAACTTGTATACGATAATCGTGGATTCTAAGTTATTCTCGTATATCATTGCCAAAATAACGAGTATATGTAATGGAAAACGCGTCGTTTTCATGTAATCGCCAATAACAGTTTTACATAACATTAAGGTTGCTTTCTAAAAGCGGAGACGAAAGACGGAGCGTCTATAGTTTATGTAATTTATGTCTTTTTCCATAAATATATAATTAATTTGAAAAGTAACAGTTACAGTTTTAATAAGTCGCTAGCTTCGATCGTGTTAGTCTATTGATGCATTAGCTGAAGCAGTTTATATTACAATTAATTTATACAGAGATATTGTTTTCTGATATATTGATATTACCTAAACATAGTTTATATACATCCCAATTAACAATAGTCGTATGGGCATCGATGATTTGTTTTTAAATTTTCCATCAATTTGAATGATTTAACGTTGCAATTCAAGTCGTGTATTGAGTGAATCAGCGGTGTGTAACTTACTAATTGCGGTGCCCGCTGCCGCACTGATGGCCTTTGTCTCGCGTTAGTTTCAGACCGTGTTACTAATACCAATTGTGTGTTTAAACCATGTACTAAATTATTATACGTTGTATAGTCATTATAGAACATGTTACGGAAACAATGCATTGTCAAAATTTACGAATTAAATTCCTAAATACACTATAGTGATATAAACAATAATCAAACTTCATGTGCTGTGCCACAGTGCAATGGAGACAATGTTATAAGAGAAAAGAAACATGTTTTCTAGCATTTTGTAGATGCAGATATGAAATTCATAAGGATTCAATTTGAAATAAAAACAATCATTGTTTTTTTAACAACGGACGTAAGACTGTCGGCCGTATAATAACGCGTGAATATGACATTGTATTAATGCAATTTAATACGTTATTTATGTGTACCATACTTGTAATTGGAACGCCAATTAAACGCTCTAACGAATATTAGGAATGTATTAAGTGTTGATTAAAATACACCGGTGGAACTGTGAACTAATAACTCAGATGAATGAGGTTCACGATTGACTAAGTGGCAATCGAGACCGACTATGATGCTTCTAGACTTTTAGTATTGATTGCTGCTGCCTGCAGAGGTATCGGGGGCGACGAACCCGCGCCACATCCACTTTCTCACTAGTTTTAATAGCGTTAAACTATAATCTAGTCAAACATAAATAAAAATGCAAATGTGAACTGTTAATTTGAAAACGTCAAGTTGGATATATTATGTACCAAAATTGGCCTACATAGCTGCGATTACCGAAATTATTTCGGATTTGTTTGAAGTGTTCATTTTTGTATCACTCGCCTCCTAAAAGTTACTAGATAAAAGATTCTTTATTTTATATTTTTTGGCAGAGAAGTCAATTTTCACAGATTGCTTATTACATTACGACACTAACAATATCGCCGTTTTTCAACCGTACCATCTTTTTTCTCTATATGTGCCAAATTATCTTTGAGATGGATCTTGTCGCACAGTAGTATAATAATGTGATGTAAAAGATTTCTCTAGGAAGCAGGTAGACTACCTCCCATACATATTAAAACAGGTACGTTTTCTAGCTTTCTAAGCGCGGCACTTGCAACTTTTACCGTGATATATAAATCGCTTTTTTAACAGATCAGAAGAGGAAACTCAATGCTAATAATTAAAACATTATCTTTATCGTTTTAGAGTTCAATTTCTACTTATATGTTAGTGTATACTTCTCATACTTTAATATTACAATCGACACAGTCGTAGAGCTGGGTCCTTCTATCTGCGATTACTTGAATTATTAAATTATTATGTAAATGATTTAAAACCTTTGCACAATGAAACAATACGTTTCTCAGGAGTTATCAGCTGAGGAAGCAGCCACAAATCGTACAATGCGAAATTAATAGAATAAAATTAACTTTATTACGTAAGCTAAAATAAAAACAATGTAGGTCCTTCAAGTTCACTTTAAAATACCATCGTGAATATCTTTGCATGTAGAACTATATATACTTATTCCCAATTATTTAGGGTAATCCTTCCTTGTCCTAATTTACCAGACACCATGACTCTCGGAGGCTTTATCGTCAAGGTGGATTACTTTCAGATCCTTTTGGATTGTCGTCAGCCGAGTGGTCGGTGGTTTTCTGCTATTTCGTGTTGTCGTGGGCATGTTTATTAACAATTTGACGATGTGATCCTTGGGTCAGCTATGAACGTGGACATACCAACGTAAAGAGTGATCTTAGAAATAGGAGCGATTTTAAAACTTAATTTATAAGATTTTAAAAGCTAGTTAATTAATGAGTTTCGCATCAAACGTAAGTACCCGCCCATTAACATATTAACACTGCCTCTGTTGTGTAATACTAGTTTGTTAGGTCTATAAATACATCCACGAGACACAGTTGTATTGGTCAATTGTTGGTAGTACTTCCGGAGTGATCATTGCGTAGGGCGCTGCGCCGGAGCGCGTCCGTCACGCGCCGTGCACGCCAACGGACTCCCTACCATGCGACATATTAACTTCAGGTCAAATTACGTTAATACTTTATGATCATTAAGATTTCGAGTCGAGAATGTGACATTATCAACAGTCAGTTAAAACAAAATCGACAAACTTCGTTCTAGGGCCCTTTAGAGTACTTTACAATTTGTAATCGTTGACTACAATTTCTACTAACTACTATTTTCAAGGCCAAAATTCACTATGAAATCAGTCAATTTGAACGAGAAAAAGTCAACAACTTTTATGCCTTACGAGAAAGTCGTAATATTTTTGTCGTCACAAGTACCATTATTAATTTTAATGGCATGGGGAGCGATGTCTTTATGTCGGGGCTGGTACAAATTGCACCCCACAAACTCTTGCTTTTACTAACTACATCACATATGGCGTCTGTAATTATCGCTTAAACTGTTAGTTACTGAAAGAAATATTAAACGTGAAATGCTTTTATTTTTCAATTAATTCTATAAGAAGCAAGAATTCGGATTTTGAATTGTTTTTCTTATGTGTATGAAAACATGGAACATATAAAAAACAAAAGTAAGTTAACTACGTCCAAATCGTAATGGCCACGCATTTTACCTAGAGATATTTTATTTGCAGACTATTCTAGTCGGGGCATTTAATACTATTAGGGGATGAAACACATTTAATAAACCTCTACTCTATAGTTACTAAGTGTGTAAAACTACTAGAAGGATTGTAATATTTGTAAAAAAAGTATTAAATAAACAGATAAATAAGGGTATATTTTACCAACATTTCATAAATTTCTTGGTATTCCTGACAAATTGGTGTAAAAGATTTATTTTCCTGTCTTAATACTTGCGTAAGGAGTTAGATAGTTGAAGGACGGGGACAATTTTCTCTGCAGTTATTTTTAGAACTCCGCGATACCGCTGCACGTCTCGATCGATACAAGGTATCGGTAAAATTTTCCACTATGTTTACTATGTCTACACTTGTACTGAAAGCTTTCATGTCGACATAATAGTTTAATCTTTTGAAATTTAAACTGAAATTGAAATGTTTGTTGCTTAGTTTTAAAGCAGAAGAATTTCTAAAACTAATAAATACAACTTAATTAGTATTTTATTATTGCACTTTTACACCATTTTTTTAAAATAAATAGGTAATTATTGTAATGTCAATAACGTGTTTCACAGAAAGACGATTTATATATACATACAAACGGAACGTCATACACATAATAAACCCCTATGACAGTAATCGGAAGGGGAAACATTTTTTATTTATGTTAACTGTAGGTTAAAATTACCTTTTAATTATATAACATTGTTTACAATAAAATATCATTAAAAGTACGATTCTTAGACGATTGGTATCGGTTATCAACGTTCAAAATTAACTGTGTTTTACTATTGCAGTCTTATTTATCTATCAGAAGCCACGTTTTTCAATATCTGTATCGTCCAACTTTCGGCGTTATGTAGCAGTTTGCAACCTTTTTCTTGGCATTGTTGCGAAAACACAATCGAAGTGTAATTTAACGCCAAGATCAGTAGCACAAGCAGTCACAGTCAATTAAATGAAAGCCGGGTCACAAACAAAACACAGTAAAACATGGGAGAACGTCGCGTATGTTACGATAAATAACTCACTGTTCTAGCTCTTTTTTTATATATTTTAACTTTCATTTTACATTTTAAAAATACTAAGGCTTATGGTGAATAATTTTGATTAAATATATTATATTAATTCAAATTGTTTTAGGAAGGTTAGTTCGGTTTTACTTAAACCTTGTAATTCCCTTGTCTCCTTTATTCCATGTCGCTAATACCTCTTATCCAAGAAATCTTGACGAGGCATTTTAGTACAGCTTTGATTGTATCGGATTATGATGAGATTTAATATGGGTAATTATGTCGAGCGACTAACCCTTTAAATACTACGTTATACTTAGTTATAAGTTATTAATAGAACGTATAAACTGTATCTAAATGCTCGTTATTTAGGGTCTGTGATTTCTTTAATGGCAACCCTACGATTGTGAAAGGTTAACAGAGGTCACGGGGCGCCCTGGCGGCTCCGGACGCGTCGTTGAACAAACTACGTCTTGCACAACCTTTTTATTTGTGTTATTCCAGCTGTAACAAATTGTGGCCACTTTTATATTCCTTATTATTCGTCTACCATTTATATTGCTGCAATGCGACCCTTTTATAAAGTAAAACATGACGATTACAACCATCGCAACGTTCAAGGTTAAAGTTTTGTTTGCTTATAAGTAATGTTTTAATAATTTTTTCATTATTCAAATATCGACATAAAATTAATTCACGACACGTAGAAATTTCTACCCAGGGTCTTTGCTAATTTGGTAACTCAAACTTGTAGAAACTTTTATGATAATAATTCTCTGATTACTCCAGTGAAAGCTTATTTTGTGTTTTATAACTGTTATTTGAATATACATTCTAATTTAATATATAAACACGTGTGTAACATGCTTAATTGATCACTTCACCTGGTGTGTGTGTGTATCTGTCGGTATTTTCTTGTGGTAATTCCGCGGCTCTTCGCGTCTCTGACGTGTTCTATCGCAGTTTTTCACGCGATCTCTCCGCGAGAGAACAGTCGTATTGCGTCCACGCCTCTACAACCGCGTCTCTATTCACATATTAAGTATTATCCTCGTTGAATATAGTAAATTAATTTAAATAAACCCACTTAAAACTACTCGTTACGTTCACTAGTGTCGTTTTTATGTTGGTAAAGTGTGTTGCAATCAGCCATGTTTTGTGTAGTTAATTTATTAATGAAAATTCTTTTCGATCATATGCAAATTCGTGATGTCATAAAGAAGATTTTTACATAGTGTTATGTATTTGAGGAAGTTATTATACACACATATAGGAAATCTACCGATAACTCATTTCAAGCGGTTGTTGATCAGTGTGTTTTGCAAATCAATTAATCGATTTGCTGTATATTGCATCGAATAATCGGAATCGAAATCGCGTAATCGCTGTGTTGGGATATCAGTGGTGCCGGTTAGCGGATAGCTGCGTCTACAAGTGTGTCGCGTCTGATTTCACCGTCGTCACGCACGTTCGCGCGTCACTCGTGCTCGTTAGCGATTCGTTTTGATCTCGATTAAGCCGATTGGTATCGGATTTGTGTGATATATCGACTTGATATGGTAACGCAGCAGTGAAAGTGTTCGTGATGCGGCGCTCAGCTGGGCACACGTGACGTCACACAATATGGGCCAGTGGCCATGTGGAGAATATGCGGCGTCAGCAAAGCCCAGCCCGTACATTTTGCAGATGCAATCGATGATGAATTTGTAAGAAAATCATGTGTTTATCAATTTTACCTTGAATCGATTTTCATAAAGAAACTCTCCGCCGTTTTCTAAGATTATTTTCCTTTGGTGTTGTGGATCCGTAATCTACTAGAAGAAAAACGATATCGAAAGTATAATATTAGAAATTGGTCACAATTTTTACTAACATTCTTTTCGTTAGGAAATGCGTTTTAATGATATTTGTTGATATGGACTCTTACATTGTCTTTTAAACCATTTCTGCAATTAAAATGCGTTAGTTAAACATTCAAATTATTTTAATAGCTACTTTGCGCGGCCCAGCTCGATTTCGTTGCTATCCGAAGTATTTTTCTAGAAATATTGTTATTGTACACACAGTATATGTACGGTTGCACTATGAGCAATACAATAATTGATGCTACTACATTTCTATTTTTATACCTTTTTGTTGGATTTGCAGCGCTTTAGGAATGCTTAATTTATAGACATAAACATTTTTTTAGCTCTAACATACTCTTCTCTTCTTATACTTTTCGCTTACGCGCACATTTTGTACGTCATTGATTTAATCGATGGCTCGTCCTGGGCGTCTCTTATACCTTCAATCTATTTGCGTTGTTTAAAATCTATCGTTGTTTTTCTAACATTATTGCTCTTGCAGTATTAAAATAGAAACAATAGGAAGTGGTATATGTTGCATGAAGTCAATGTATATAGTGCTTTGTGTAATTATATTCCTCTGATAGTATTACAGTAGTACGATACAGTTTACATATATCGCCTCCATACAACGATGAACACTGTTTTATAGTACAATACATTCATATTTCAGTGTTTTTTATCTTTGTAGTTTTTAGTCTATGTTATTTTTGACTTTTAGATGACGATCGGAAACATAATATTTTCTTTTTTTTATTAAAAAGTATCCTTAGTTATTACGTTGGTATAATGTTGACATGCATTAAGGAGTTTGTACTATGTTCCAGCAGCCGACATGGCGGTTGTGGGGCGAGGAGCGTGTGGACGGCGCGATTTACACCGTCTATCTGAAGAAGGTTCGCTACCATCGACCCACGAGGAGTGCTTCCAGTGTAAGTGTGCATTTTTATAAATTACGAATAAAAATTTAATACTCGAAACATCATACTAATATTATAAATGCGAAAATTTAGATGGATGGATGGATGTGTGTCAGAGTTTGTAGCCTAGACGACTGAATGGATCTCGATGAAATTTGGCATAAATGAAGAGGATAGTCTGGAAAAACACATAAGCTACTCACTTTTGTTTTTTTTTAATTCAACGCAGGCGGAGCCGCGTGCGAAAGCTTGTATGTCATAAAATAAACTGACTTTTTAGAGCAGGCGGACACCTTTGACTAAACTATTGAACAACTGTTGAGCGATTGTTTTGCAGCCAATTCAACTGTTTTGCACAACTAAAAATCGAGTAGTTTGCGCACCTCCATATAAGTTCATAGGAATCAAAGCGCGACTAAAGAGTTGTGCTATAGTTTAGTCAAAAGTGTGCACGCGATTTTAAAACATTTTTTATCGATTTCAATTTTCTAATCCGTTATTCTTTTTAGAATTAATTATGATGTCGATTGTAGTGCAGTCGAGCAGAGTATTGTTAGTAATATATTCCAAGAAAAACAGTAACATTATATGCGTAACATATTTTTTTGCATAAATTCATACTTATTACGAGTCATCTGTGGTTACTTCATAGTACTATACACATTATCTCGGTTAGTTACGTCATTACCTATGATTCATGATCAAAAATAATTTGTACTTGCAATGTCAAGAATTGTTTGTTATTTTTCATGTTATCTTGCGCCGTATTCCCAAGCCGTGGTTATATTATACAATTATTCAGAAATCATCTATTTTAGTTAACTTTGTACTCCGTTGTGAGATTCCTAATGATAATTATTCAACCTTAAGGTTTAATATTCATACCAGTGGAGGCGTTATTTTCTTTGTGTAATGCTTACTATAGAAACAACGATATTTAAAACCTCACAAAACATAAATTAATAATTATTGAGTGTGTAAGTGCCATGAAAAAACTAAACAAGGAACTAATACGACACAAACTTCGATGAGACGTCTATCATCAATAGAATGTTAAATTACTAAATTGCTCATCCCGTCTGTTTTCATTAGGAACAATTGCAACTGAACACAAATTGCTATCAACAATGCAACAATCAATATATCGGCTAACGTTTGTTCAATACTTAACTTCCAGGAGTCAGATGACGAAATCTCGCACTTGGAGTGGGAGACGGTGCGTGTTCGCTTCGTGAAGGCTGGCACCGTAGAGCGGCTGGTGGAGGCGCTGGCCACCGATGATGGCGAGCTAGAATCCACATACGTCAACGTATTCCTTGCTACTTACCGGTAAATATAACAACACTCCCGTAGGGGTAGACAGATTTCTATTTGACATATGCTGGCATGCTTTTTGCCTCTTCCTCAATCATACATCTACGCATGCATGCAAATGCAAATGCTAGCGTGGATAGAAGTCGCTCCAAATCTAACCTTGTATGTAATACCGAATCAAATAAATATGAGCACCTTAACATAAAGTTATTAAATAAAAATATTCATAAAGTATTCTTTCTCTTTGGCGTGTGCTTTTTTTTCGGAGGTTTTATTTTGTTTGAAATGAGACTTTAAGTATAAAGTATGAATTTTATCAAACCAATGATTTAATCATATTGCCACTGGAGCAAATCGTAAGTTAAATGTCTTTTGTTATATTGCACAAAGCATAACTTTATTTGAAATCATATTGTCAGGCACAAGCAAATATACAATTAAAAATTAATTGACTTCTACCTTATTGTTTCATCATCAATCCTTAGGAGTGCTTTTCATGTTTTAATTAGGAAATTTAATCGAAGTGCTACAATGTTTTCAGTTCATTCGCGGAATGCAGCCGCGTGCTGGACCTGCTGGTGCGGCGCTATGAGACGCTCGCGGCGGAGGACACGCTGCCCTCACACGCCCCCGCCGCGCCCGGCGCAGACCACTCACACCAACATCGAAAGTAACTACCATACAACGTATACCTCTACTCTTTTTGCTAATGCTTCATTTTATATTGTATCAAATGTTTAAGCCTCTTCTTAATAACCTCGCATGGAAATCGAACATTTTCATGACCTTCACAAGTTCCGTCTTGTAATAATCTAATTTCGTTGTTAGGACTCTGGTGGCATGTCTCCACGTATGGTTGGACACCTACCCGGAGGACTTTCGACAACCTCCGCACCACCCCGCACTGCAGCAGCTACTCGCCTTCACTCAGCTTCACTTGCCTGGCTCGGAGCTACATTTGAAGGTTCTTTTCTCATTTGCACCCTTAGATAAAGTCACTATAGTTTAGTATTGTATTGTAAACGTAAGTAAATTTTGCAGGTATTACAGAAGCTAGCTGTGTTCAGTGCAGAGCGCAATGGCGGCGGGGGCGGGGGCGGGGGCGGGGGCGGGGGCGGGGGCGGGGGCGGGGGCGGGGGCGGGGGCGGGGGCGGGGGCGGGGGCGGGGGCGGGGGCGGGGGCGGGGGCGGGGGCGGGGGCGGGGGCGGGGGCGGGGGCGGGGGCGGGGGCGGGGGCGGGGGCGGGGGCGGGGGCGGGGGCGGGGGCGGGGGCGGGGGCGGGGGCGGGGGCGGGGGCGGGGGCGGGGGCGGGGGCGGGGGCGGGGGCGGGGGCGGGGGCGGGGGCGGGGGCGGGGGCGGGGGCGGGGGCGGGGGCGGGGGCGGGGGCGGGGGCGGGGGCGGGGGCGGGGGCGGGGGCGGGGGCGGGGGCGGGGGCGGGGGCGGGGGCGGGGGCGGGGGCGGGGGCGGGGGCGGGGGCGGGGGCGGGGGCGGGGGCGGGGGCGGGGGCGGGGGCGGGGGCGGGGGCGGGGGCGGGGGCGGGGGCGGGGGCGGGGGCGGGGGCGGGGGCGGGGGCGGGGGCGGGGGCGGGGGCGGGGGCGGGGGCGGGGGCGGGGGCGGGGGCGGGGGCGGGGGCGGGGGCGGGGGCGGGGGCGGGGGCGGGGGCGGGGGCGGGGGCGGGGGCGGGGGCGGGGGCGGGGGCGGGGGCGGGGGCGGGGGCGGGGGCGGGGGCGGGGGCGGGGGCGGGGGCGGGGGCGGGGGCGGGGGCGGGGGCGGGGGCGGGGGCGGGGGCGGGGGCGGGGGCGGGGGCGGGGGCGGGGGCGGGGGCGGGGGCGGGGGCGGGGGCGGGGGCGGGGGCGGGGGCGGGGGCGGGGGCGGGGGCGGGGGCGGGGGCGGGGGCGGGGGCGGGGGCGGGGGCGGGGGCGGGGGCGGGGGCGGGGGCGGGGGCGGGGGCGGGGGCGGGGGCGGGGGCGGGGGCGGGGGCGGGGGCGGGGGCGGGGGCGGGGGCGGGGGCGGGGGCGGGGGCGGGGGCGGGGGCGGGGGCGGGGGCGGGGGCGGGGGCGGGGGCGGGGGCGGGGGCGGGGGCGGGGGCGGGGGCGGGGGCGGGGGCGGGGGCGGGGGCGGGGGCGGGGGCGGGGGCGGGGGCGGGGGCGGGGGCGGGGGCGGGGGCGGGGGCGGGGGCGGGGGCGGGGGCGGGGGCGGGGGCGGGGGCGGGGGCGGGGGCGGGGGCGGGGGCGGGGGCGGGGGCGGGGGCGGGGGCGGGGGCGGGGGCGGGGGCGGGGGCGGGGGCGGGGGCGGGGGCGGGGGCGGGGGCGGGGGCGGGGGCGGGGGCGGGGGCGGGGGCGGGGGCGGGGGCGGGGGCGGGGGCGGGGGCGGGGGCGGGGGCGGGGGCGGGGGCGGGGGCGGGGGCGGGGGCGGGGGCGGCGGCGGGGGCGGGGGCGGGGGCGGGGGCGGGGGCGGGGGCGGGGGCGGGGGCGGGGGCGGGGGCGGGGGCGGGGGCGGGGGCGGGGGCGGGGGCGGGGGCGGGGGCGGGGGCGGGGGCGGGGGCGGGGGCGGGGGCGGGGGCGGGGGCGGGGGCGGGGGCGGGGGCGGGGGCGGGGGCGGGGGCGGGGGCGGGGGCGGGGGCGGGGGCGGGGGCGGGGGCGGGGGCGGGGGCGGGGGCGGGGGCGGGGGCGGGGGCGGGGGCGGGGGCGGGGGCGGGGGCGGGGGCGGGGGCGGGGGCGGGGGCGGGGGCGGGGGCGGGGGCGGGGGCGGGGGCGGGGGCGGGGGCGGGGGCGGGGGCGGGGGCGGGGGCGGGGGCGGGGGCGGGGGCGGGGGCGGGGGCGGGGGCGGGGGCGGGGGCGGGGGCGGGGGCGGGGGCGGGGGCGGGGGCGGGGGCGGGGGCGGGGGCGGGGGCGGGGGCGGGGGCGGGGGCGGGGGCGGGGGCGGGGGCGGGGGCGGGGGCGGGGGCGGGGGCGGGGGCGGGGGCGGGGGCGGGGGCGGGGGCGGGGGCGGGGGCGGGGGCGGGGGCGGGGGCGGGGGCGGGGGCGGGGGCGGGGGCGGGGGCGGGGGCGGGGGCGGGGGCGGGGGCGGGGGCGGGGGCGGGGGCGGGGGCGGGGGCGGGGGCGGGGGCGGGGGCGGGGGCGGGGGCGGGGGCGGGGGCGGGGGCGGGGGCGGGGGCGGGGGCGGGGGCGGGGGCGGGGGCGGGGGCGGGGGCGGGGGCGGGGGCGGGGGCGGGGGCGGGGGCGGGGGCGGGGGCGGGGGCGGGGGCGGGGGCGGGGGCGGGGGCGGGGGCGGGGGCGGGGGCGGGGGCGGGGGCGGGGGCGGGGGCGGGGGCGGGGGCGGGGGCGGGGGCGGGGGCGGGGGCGGGGGCGGGGGCGGGGGCGGGGGCGGGGGCGGGGGCGGGGGCGGGGGCGGGGGCGGGGGCGGGGGCGGGGGCGGGGGCGGGGGCGGGGGCGGGGGCGGGGGCGGGGGCGGGGGCGGGGGCGGGGGCGGGGGCGGGGGCGGGGGCGGGGGCGGGGGCGGGGGCGGGGGCGGGGGCGGGGGCGGGGGCGGGGGCGGGGGCGGGGGCGGGGGCGGGGGCGGGGGCGGGGGCGGGGGCGGGGGCGGGGGCGGGGGCGGGGGCGGGGGCGGGGGCGGGGGCGGGGGCGGGGGCGGGGGCGGGGGCGGGGGCGGGGGCGGGGGCGGGGGCGGGGGCGGGGGCGGGGGCGGGGGCGGGGGCGGGGGCGGGGGCGGGGCACCGCTAAGTTTGCGGACACGGTCGGCGAAAATGATCGCCAGCTGCAGAAGCTGCTGCACGAGCGCGGCTCGCCCGGCGTCAGCCACGGCACTATTCCTTATCTAGGTACATTTCTAACCGATCTCACCATGATCGATACCGCTATCCCCGATACGGTGGCGGACGGCTTGATAAATTTCGACAAACGACGAAAAGAATTTGAGGTGCTGGCGCAAATAAAGTTATTACAGGGTGCCGCAAACGCCTATCATTTACCATCGGACGCGATGTTCGACAGATGGTTCGATTCTGTCATAATTCTTGACGATCGCGAGGCGTACCAGCTCTCCTGTCAAATAGAACCGCCCACGAACCCACCCAAAGAGAGGAGGCCGAGGAAGATCGCCGACAATAACAATCAGTGTCATAGGAAAAATGATTCCATCGCTAGCACGAGTTCTAGTAATAGTTCGCAATTTTACTGCGAGACGGACGGCGTCGCCAACGCCTGGAAGCGGGACAGCCTGGAGAGGCGGACGTCGCCCACCAGACTGTCACATGGCTCCTCCTCCTCCTCCCTGCCCTCTCTGGATGTGTCATTGTCGAGCGCGAACAGTGGCCAGAAGCCGCCGAACGGGAAAGCCCCTGCAATCAGTCCGGCGTATGCAAATACACGTAACGGTCCAGATTTCTACATAATCCGTGTGACGTATGAATCTGATTGCGTGGAGACGGAGGGCGTGGTGCTGTACAAGTCGATAATGCTGAGCAACAACGAGCGCACGCCGCAGGTCATCCGCAACGCCATGCTCAAACTGAACCTCGACGGCGACCCCGACGCCTACACGCTCGCACAGGTCCTACCTGATCGAGGTTGGTTAATCAATTATTTGTCCTAATTTTTATGTTTTACAAAGATAATATTTATTTTCATAAGTGAGTTGTGATTGTAAGGTTTTTCTTAATTCTTATTGTTTGATTCGTCTTCGTCCGCGTGAAATTAAAAAATAATAATTTTATTATGTAGTTTTTTAATGGTGAGAGAATTTTTGAAATCGGCCCAGTAGTTTTTGAGTTATTTAAATACATACAAAAATACAAATCTTTCCTCTTTATAATATGTATTAGTATAGATATATTAGCATTCTAAACCGAAGTATGTAATTAAAAAAAAATTGATCCAACTTCTATGGGACTTAAAATATT
The DNA here is from genome assembly GCA_029286645.1 of Papilio protenor. Classification (NCBI taxonomy): domain Eukaryota; kingdom Metazoa; phylum Arthropoda; class Insecta; order Lepidoptera; family Papilionidae; genus Papilio; species Papilio protenor. Next base: position 6,869,023 of record JAGSMZ010000002.1, read on the forward strand.
TTACCTTTTCTAACCAAATAAATATTTGTTTCAGAAATGGTGCTCCCGGCCAATGCGAATGTATACTACGCAGTGAACACCGCATATAACCTCAACTTCATACTGCGTCCGCGCAAGTCGCAGCTAACAGAACCTGTGGCAAACGGAAAACCAAAAAACAAACGAACTTGAATACAAATTATCTGAATTTGTAAGAAATATTTTACAACACTTCATAATACTAGTCTATTTCATTCGCCCGAAACACGCATTCATAAATGTTTGTTTTTAATATAGAGATGCAACAAATAATAAGTGATTCACAGCTCGTCTATGTCTGTCAAACAATGAACAATAAACTATGAAATAGTGATCTTTGAAAGTTATGGAATATTCAAAACAACAAATTTCTAGAATTTTACATAATATGTAGACAGGTTCTAATTTGTGTGTAAAAACCACCTAAATCAGTACCATTTGGATTTCGACTATTGAAACCATACCACGTTGTCTCTATTTTTCCAAGAGAATGTGAGAGATGATTGATAAATCCATAATGTGCACTATAAGGGTGCGTACTGACCGACGTAATTTTGTAATTACACGACGAACATTTATTCCGTAACATACACACGTAAATTTCCGTGCGTACTGTCTTTAATACTTGTGTAATTATTAAGCCAGCTACATACTCACAGTTCTGTTAGTTGTAGCCGAACAATTCCACTGCTCAGTTTATATTAAACGTCTGTAGCGGGCTTTACATAAATATCGTTAGTCAGTCAACACCCTTATAAAACAATTGTGTTCTAATTAGTGCATTATAATTATTGCGTAGTTTCGCGTTGTATATTAAAACATACCACCTTTAAAATATTATAATATTACCTATGGTGTGATATTCGATTATTAAATGTTTAATGAACTGTCTGTATATATTGAATGTGAAAATGTATATGAAATGAATCTCATATGATAAGAGAATGTAATTAACGTAGCCAAAGGCGATATAACTATGTCCTAGGAAGGTGCTGTCTCGTGTTTGTAATCTGAATGTTTAAAGCTTTAAAACTAAAAAAACATAAACCGAATTTCTTAAATGATCTTTCGAGGTGTCTACGAGGTTCTATAAAGTATCGTGAAATTTTGTAACGTACATAGGTGCTTAATATATAAGGTATTAACATAGTGGGAATTTAAATATATACTTTTACCCACAAACAGTTGTACCTAACTCAATATAGCTAATATGGGTGCCTAGTATCTATTTATCAATTAAACTCTTATATTATGTAGTTAATCTGATCTGTTATTGTATTTATTTCATGTACAATTTACTTCTATCAATCAACTTTGTAATGTAACTTTAAGCTTATTGAATTATATTTCATTTTTTATTTAAAAGGAAACTTCTCTTTAGACTGATTTTTTATAAATTAATGTGCAAGACACGACACTTTGATAACTCGCTGGTATTATTATATATAGGAAATTAACTATTGATATCTGTAACTTGCTACTAAATGTGTTCTAAAGTATTAACTTACGAAGTACTCTCACGATTCAGGAAACGACGTGCCTATAAGTTTAGTGTTATACTCATTGTGTTAATATTGTACATTTTAGGTCTGTATGTTAGGCACCGGTTTATGTAAAATACCATTCCACAATAAATAGGCTTGTACATTTTTATGCCTTAATGTTGTATGTAATTTTTTTAATGATTTTTTTCGGTATTTATACTCTCTACTCTTTATTTGTAAATAAATGTACTTTAGCTGTGTAATTTTATAGTTTTCCACCAGTGTCGAATAAATAACATGTTTTAGTTGTGAAATAAAACTCAATAATATATAAGTTTTTTGTTTGATTGGAAACCTGGGGTTAAATTGCAAACACTTTCAACATAAGACAGGGTATAACGAACCAAAACGTAAGTCGTTGAGTATCAGCGTTCTCTAGTACATTTACACCGACAGTCTTAAATAGATCATAAACAATACTCATCAGCACATAAAGCGTCATGGTACTTCAGTACACACAACTGGGATGGATGCCTGCCAAGTGATAACTCCAAATTCAAAGGAGTTGGATGCCGCATGGCTAATACTTGCACTTAGAATGTTGTTTGTTATTGTTATGATAAATAGTCGCTTTTTACAATATTCATAGCACATGACACATCTGTTATTTGATAATTTTTAAGAGAGCAAATAAAAGGAAACCTGCATCCTTGTATTCTCGTTAAATAAATAGGCTCAAGATCTTAAATCTTGATGTTGGGATAAGTTATAATTAGCCTCTAGGGAGGAGACCACTTAAGCAGTGTTTTGTGATATGAATATAGAATGCATTCGCAATTTAATAGTGGCATAGCGGCGGGTTAACGAGAAATAGTGGTATGTGGGGGGCACTCGGAGCGGCGTGGGCGAAGGTACGAGCGCCGGGCCGACCTGCGTGCCGCCACCGGTTGACAGCTCGGCTGAAATTTTCATGGCCATCGTATTGAGCGGGAGGGCGACCGGCAGTACGCGCAGCCGCGCCCCGTCCCTTGTGCCCCGCACCCCGCGCGCCCAACCCGGCGCTCCGGCCGTCAGTAGCCCGCCGACAACAACAACAACAGCATACGTGTATCTGATCGTTCCGGAGCCGTACGCTCGCACCAGTGCCGGTCGCGTGTTGTGCCTCACCACGTGAGCCTGAATCTGCTTCGCACACACCTGATATGTGAATTTACCCCCCACTCAAATGAGGTGCGATGGGGGCACCCGCAACATGCGACCCTAAGGTGAGTTTAAACTTAGAACTTTCCTTTACAGTTGTAAAGAATTTTCGGGTACAGAACATCGATCTCAGTTAAGGATAAGATCGAAAAATTAAAGAAAAGTATAAATCCAGGTGAGTTTCATTGATAAGTTTACAAGTAATCGAAGGTGTCGCCTAAGATTAAGGTAAACCTATTGTGTTGGCCTATATTTATGATTAGGGTCAGTCGGCTGGTGGGAGCGGCCGAGGTGTACGGCGAAGCTGTACGAGTGCCGCAATCTGATTATGGCACATCTACTGAGCTACGGAAGTTATGTTTCCCTTTAACATTAATACCCTCTTTAACACACAATGTGAGAATTACTAATATCTACTAGCAATAACAACGACTACATTCCTTATATATTACCCAGCAAAGCGTTTTAAAGGGGTCTTCAAAATAGAAGAACGGCAAAAGGTTTATCAAGTAAATTGGCGCGGTTTGAAAACGTATCTGGAGTCGACATGATAGATGATCTAACCTACTATGAGTTTCCCAAACAGACAGCCGTTAGTTTGGAGAAATCATGTAGTTTGTATAAGAACAATTTAACGGCTGTCATAGATTGCTCTATGCAAGCGGCTTCAATACCATCAAGTGGTCGGTTTGGCGAGTAATAGTGGACGTTCGCCATACAAGGCGATCACCAGTCGCCGCTGAATAGCTACTGATCTGTTAGCTGTCTGCATCAACTGTTTGAATCATTCCATGTATGGTAGCCCTAAATGGTTCTTGTTCAAAGTGGGCTGGGGTATCTTTTTAGACTTCTTTTCTAGCTTCTCTCATATAAACAAAACAGTCAAATCTATATTTCCGTCTACCATACAAGATTGAACATAATGTTTAGTAATGTAAACCGACATGAAATGTACAATAAACATCAATGACGTGACAAAGGTTTGCGTGCTATATTGCAGTTTTAGTAACACGCACTTTGGACTTAATGCAACGTCTCCACAGAAATTCGTTTATTATAAGGTTCGATTTTAGGAAGTAGGACTCTGTGGAAATTAGTTAATCGCGCCATCGATGTCGACACGCGGACAAAAAAGCGTCGCCTTCAGGATCCAATTAGATTAATGGGGTGCTGTCGCTGTGATTTCAGCATTTAACGAATGGAACTAGTATTTTACTATTATCTAGACAATGGGCTTTTAGGTTAATTATTTTACTCCAGAATCCATGTCAATTTTGAAAACAACGGTAATGACAATATTACTGCTAATTTGGTACCCAATTTATTTAGTTTAGTTGCGTCGTAGATAAATAACTAAACTGGAATAAAAGTTGCTACATTCACACGTTTTATATCTGCATTTATCGCAATAAAGCTTTTTTAAAAGCTTGCAATTTCAGTTCCAAAAATCAGAAACAAATTGAAGTGTACTCTGTACACAGACAGAACATTTAAAAACCGACAAAAACAGAAGTGAAATGAAAGCTTTGTTTTGTTACTTTTGGCAAATGTAGACGTATTTTTTACATTTTATTTGTTATAATATACAAAATTTGTTAAATCAATAAGATCACATTTCGTTAAGTATTAGGAGGAACCTAATTTAATTGTTTTATTGCAAAATTGTAGAGTTTCGTCACAATACTTCTTTAAATTTTTGTCAACTACGAGTACCTAAAAGCTTCCTTTCACTTTGCTTTTAACAATAAACATTGATTTTCCATAATTTATATTAAACTATAATAATTGAAAATATTAAAGTTAAACTCTTTATTAAATCATTGTAGTAATTTGTGCTTGGAACGGAACGGAAACTTATAACTTCTGATTGCCAACATTAATTCTAGAGTTGAACCGTTTCAAGTTCGCTAACGAATGCAATTAGTCTGTTAGCAAATGCAATTAATCTCTGCTCTTCATTTAACGCAGAGTGACGCTGTGTGCTACATCGCTACGTATTACGTTGTACATTTATTACATAAGGTAACTTGTGTATTTCTTATCTTTGTATTCATATGATTTAACTTGCATCCATACAAGTTCTATGGTAAATTCCTATGACTATTGAATAAAGACATTTATAGATAAAAACTTGTCTTCGTGAGTGTTATGTGTTGTCTATGTTTATATTTTTTTATTAAATATCCACTAACTAATGTTTGGTTAATTGCTCCAGTTTGTAATTCGATTATTCCAGACAGCTTTCCGTTAACTTAATATTTAAAAAACAGTTTATACTTATAAATTATTTTGTGCTGCCCTAACATTTTGAAACGTTATTTTAAAAATAAAAGAGACGTTTAAATATTTTGTTTGTAAATGAATAAGAAGATATAAGTAGTAAAAGTGTCAAGTTCTCAATTGCATATGTCAAAATTATTTTGTGACAATGTACATATGTACATATTATTTTGTAACGGAGGAGAAGTTTGTTAAATTGTATAAAACATCATTGTGTACCTTATGTGTAATGTAAAATGTATTAGTGGTAGTGCAATCTATTATCAATGACCACGGAAGATCAGCACTTGTGCTGAGTGGCTTTATAATAAATAAAAAAAAAATTATTATAACACTGAGAATATAAAGATTTGAGAAGAGAAGAAATATCATTCTTGATTATTATTCTGGAATCAAAATTCTAGGTCACTGAAGACATTAAGACGAACCAAGAAAAGTTATTATGAAAATACTGAATGCGAAATAATGCTAATAAAAGCTTACTACGAACTATACTTGAGATAATTAATAAATAAAATATCAGCTTCTTAGCTGCCAAAACTTTTTAGAGGCAGGTTAAGATTTTTTTTAATATTTAATACTTTCCGAGTATAAAAATAATTTTTGAAGAGTTTAATAGCACTGGCCTGCTTTAAGTGCACTCAACTTTTATATGCTCTTGAACTAAGGCGATGAAAAGAGTCAGTTATTGTGTTTGATTCTTAAGTTGGAATCACAACAATGTTTTCTAGCTACTTATAAAAGTTTTCGAACAACTAACCTTATTGTGCCGTAACTGACATAAAAAAATAAATAAAAAAACACAGACGAATTGAGTACCTCCTTCTTTTGGGAAGTCGCTCAAAAATATTGCCGGTCTTACCGTTTTATAAGTTTTCGCTTTTCATGGTTGCAAGACATATAATTTTCTATTTCTTTGTTCGTTAGGCTCCCCTTTTGTTATAAAAGCTACGTTAATGATCTTAAAAGTCGTTTAACACGCAAAGTGGTTTGCCATAGTTTGTGATTTGTTATAATTATAGGTTTAGTTGTAAAGGAAAAAGTGGAAAATAACGTTCGTTTGGCAAGGTTTCACTTTGCGTTTTATTGGTTGAAATAAAGTTTTATAAGTTTTCGCTTTTCATGGTTGCAAGACATATAATTTTCTATTTCTTTGTTCGTTAGGCTCCCCTTTTGTTATAAAAGCTACGTTAATGATCTTAAAAGTCGTTTAACACGCAAAGTGGTTTGCCATAGTTTGTGATTTGTTATAATTATAGGTTTAGTTGTAAAGGAAAAAGTGGAAAATAACGTTCGTTTGGCAAGGTTTCACTTTGCGTTTTATTGGTTGAAATAAAGTTTTATAAGTTTTCGCTTTTCATGGTTGCAAGACATATAATTTTCTATTTCTTTGTTCGTTAGGCTCCCCTTTTGTTATAAAAGCTACGTTAATGATCTTAAAAGTCGTTTAACACGCAAAGTGGTTTGCCATAGTTTGTGATTTGTTATAATTATAGGTTTAGTTGTAAAGGAAAAAGTGGAAAATAACGTTCATTTGGCAAGGTTTCACTTTGCGTTTTATTGGTTGAAATAAAGTTTTATAAGTTATGGTCCTTACCAAGCCTATTTCATTGTCTATGAAGGTAAGTATCTGACCAGCAGATAGGGAATAGTTATTTCATTCACAAAGTTTGGGACAAGAAATAAACAGCCAAATATATAATTCTAAATGACATCATTTGCCATGACTATTCGTCGGAATGCGATCTGCTCGCATTACGAACGGTCCTGACATACCAAACGTGAATCGAATGCAAGATAAAAGTGAGTTAAGTTGTAGAATGTAGATGTGTCTGGAAGAATACAAGCTGCTTGCTTTTTTATTTTTTTTAATTCCACGTTGACGGAGTCGCGGGCGAATGCTAGTATTAAATAAATTTCGACACATTTAAGTGGCGATTAAATTAAGGTCAAATTAAGCTTTTGTTCCAGTATAAGTTAATTTTGTAGATTTTCACAAAGTATAATGTAAATATAAGTTTTCGCTTTTCATGGTTGCAAGACATATAATTTTCTATTTCTTTGTTCGTTAGGCTCCCCTTTTGTTATAAAAGCTACGTTAATGATCTTAAAAGTCGTTTAACACGCAAAGTGGTTTGCCATAGTTTGTGATTTGTTATAATTATAGGTTTAGTTGTAAAGGAAAAAGTGGAAAATAACGTTCATTTGGCAAGGTTTCACTTTGCGTTTTATTGGTTGAAATAAAGTTTTATAAGTTATGGTCCTTTCCAAGCCTATTTCATTGTCTATGAAGGTAAGTATCTGACCAGCAGATAGGGAATAGTTATTTCATTCACAAAGTTTGGGACAAGAAATAAACAGCCAAATATATAATTCTAAATGACATCATTTGCCATGACTATTCGTCGGAATGCGATCTGCTCGCATTACGAACGGTCCTGACATACCGAACGTGAATCGAATGCAAGATAAAAGTGAGTTAAGTTGTAGAATGCTTTCAAACATTTCCAATTTATAAGTTAATAGAAAATATTTGAAACGTTTTTATTTAATTTCCGCGTTTCAACTAGTTTAAGCATTTTTACTTAATGTAATATTTAAATCAGAACATTATTAGAACTGCAGATATTTACAAATAAATATTTTAGATGTGACCGTCTCGCGGTGATATTATTGAAATTAGCTTTAATATTCAATTGCGAGTAAATGTCTCTTAAGTAACTCGCGGAGATAATCTGTTTCGTATTTGAAGAACTTATAGGGCTATAAAACGTTTAATACTTGAGTCTCTCGAGGGTTGTGGGCTTGAAATTATTTACGGCGAGGATACACGTCTCAATATTTGTTTTGAATGAGAAAGCAGAAAGACGCTCGAGAATAAATAATGGTAAAGATGGACATCCGACCAATTGTTAATCGAGTGGAGATTGTGATGCTGTGATCGAACTAATATTTATGAAACCCTTTTCTATAGTCTTGAAATGTTACAATAAATTTTTCTTTTCAAAAGATCAAAAGAAAATTCCAGATTTTCGGAAGATGATGTATTTGCGTTGCGTTGTAATGAAATGAAAATCGCGTTTAATTTTTTTTTGTCTGTCTGTCTGTCTATCTGTCCGCAAGCTGCGTTTGTTCCGGGTAATATGCGAAACGGCTGAGCCGATTTTGATCGGAGTTTCACTGAAAGGTATCCGACATAGACGGGCATATTTTAGGCTACTATTTTAACTTAATATTACGTAGACGAAGTCGCGGGCAACAGCTAGTGTCAAATAAATATTGTATTTATAAACATGATGTTAGGTGAAATAGTTCGTGTAATAAAATAACCATCACTCACAATTACTGAATGCCTTGCCGGAATTATGTTTAATTTAATCCGGTTTATTTTCCTTTATGATCGCTTCGCATGTCAGTCTAATCGCGTGTCGGTACGTGGGTACATCCCGCGAATGACACTTCCATACAAAGCGGCCGTTCTGTCGACCTCTTCATTACCTATTCGGCTGGCCAAGGTTACACCGAAAAAAGAAAAAGGTGAATTTATTTATTCCCCAGCGATATTTACATGCACTGGGATCGCTTTTATATGTGAACGAGGTTACGTCTCGTAGCAGAAGAACTTTTTCACATTGCTTATTAATGTGAATTGTAGTTCTGTTTTTTATATAGTCTGGGGTTATATTTTGAAATAACGGTATGTTTTCTAGATTTTTTGACCTTTGACATGTAACTCGAGTATTTCTATAAACTCCTGTGATAGGAACTCTGAATCTGAACGATTGAAAAGGTATGAAAACAGGTTTGCTGGATTTGTCTCTACCTATGCTACCAAGTGAAAGTCGTATCTATATGTGTGTACATAGACAATAACAGGAGCGATGACGAGCTGGATAGGATTGCCTTAATTTGTGAGACTGCACGTCCCGTAGTGACTGGCGTGGCCCAACTCCGCCCGTGTCCCATTGACCCACTTTCACGGCCTTGAACCCCTACTCCCCTCTGCCTCCGGGCCGTTCCCGTGACGTCATAAAAACCCTTCGCATCGGATAGTCTTTTACTGTGTATATTGCTACTTATAAATGTACCACTGTATGATCATTTATTATCAGATTAGGAGGAACTTCTTGGATGGTAGTTGAAAAATAAAACTTACATACTTAGTTACACTCACATTGTGGATTAGGTTTTATAGATTAGTATCATCATCATCTCCCCTGCCTTATCCTACTCCCGTAGGGTCGGCGCACCGGTTTTCGTCCTCCAAATAACTCTATCATCCGTCTTTTTGATCATGTCACCTTTCACGCAATCCATCCATCTCTTTCTAGGTCTACCTCTACCGGTGTACCCCTCCACATACATAACTAACGTCCTTCTTGTTACATGCGATTCATCCCTTCTCATAACATGTCCATACCACGCTAACCCTTTACTCCTTATTTTCTCAACCACTGGGGCTACTCTCAAACTTCTTCTTATAAAGTAATGAGAGTACTTATTTATATAAGCACACTTGTTACCTTGTGTCACTACGCATACACGACGTAAGTCGCTGTGTATCAATTTAAATGTTGATACATCACCGGTTCACTGGCTCGTATCGTCGATGTCAAGCAAATTTTCCATTCGGTTGTCTCCGGTCTCCTCTAATTTTCCAAGCCACCGCCTTCTATCGACACTACGTATAGAGTGCTAATATTTTCCATACAATTATCATAAGGTCACAATGTAACTTAACCTCTCAACTTCAATATTTAGCAGTTTAATTAGGATCTTATTTTTAACATGAAAGTAAATAACTATACTAGCTAGGTTGCCAACAATTTAAAATATACAATTTCTATTTTGTGTTAGTAAATTCCAATTTCCGAATTTATATCTCTTAAAACTATTCCCAAGAAAAATCGGTAAATATCCGGTTGTACGACGAAGTTCCAGAGTTGTAATTTATTTTTATTTCGCTACTAAGCCGCCCCCCAGCTTGCCTTAGTATAAATAATATTTATGAAAGCAATTTTGTTGTAACTCAAGCTAAAAGGTTTTTTTATTAAGTTATCAGGCTATGTAAAGTGTAAAGATATGGTAATCACAATGCTTTATTTTGTCTAGAGAGTACCTTGTCTGTATGTAAAATGCTATAAAAGATTAACACTTTCCTTGTAATGAATGTCTTTTAGTTTTTAGTGGTATTAATATAAAGATGTCGTTGAGTACTGAGTAGAAAAATATAACTACCATTGCCATTGACATTTTAATTTTAATTTGAATTCCATACAATCACTATTATTTTAATCCGTAGCGCACATCGCAATAACCGTTTAAAATATGACTCTGCAGGAATAATAACAGAAAATGAAATTGGAATATCGTCGTCGATGGTTCAGGCGATATCTTTCCTATTAAGATAATGTTTGTACGTATCTTCTACGTCATACTTCGGTAGCGCTGCGTCACGATGGTTAAACGATAAAATTAGGATGCGAGTTGGCCGCTAGGAGGCCGAGTCAGTTTGGCGCCTCGCCAACACGGTCGCGCTCCCCACCTTATCAAAATAATAACTTCTAGATACAGATTTTGTTATAGACTTTATTGACTGTCTACAGAAGATGTTTAGGATTAAAGTTTTGCTATACAAGAATCGAGACTTCGTGACTGACTTAAGGAAACTCTAAATTAATTAATTAAGCTTATTTTAGGGTCCGTTTGGGAGTTGGAGCCATGTACACGCGCTTTATTTTTAAACGGGTGTACCAATTGTTTCTGCAGTATAGCTAAAGGCTTAAGAAGAATCAGACTACCCCTTGCTTGACTTTTCTTAAGATCAATGATGTCCTGACCTATTTATCCCAGTTATAAGCCTTTGTGCACATCTAAATTAGCACATTCATCTGCGCGATCAAGAAAGCAACAATTTTATAAACTTATTCTCAAGGTTCTCAATCTTCACAGTCATTTTATAGTTCCTCATTAACGTTTCTTATTATTTCCTAATTTAGATCTCGCTCTTATAAAACGTGCACAATAAGCTAAGCAGTTCTCATCAAATGAAGCGTTTCCCAAGAACACTGAAGGCCATTGCCCAGGTCACGGACAGGTCTGTCTGTTGCACCCGCCTTTGAACTTCACTCAAACTTATAAATGCATCATTATTTTCATTTTTCAATTCAAATGTCATTTTCTAAAAGATGCAGCATTTTAAAGCTTCAAGATCTAAAGACTGCCGACGTAATGGTTTGTCTAATTGGTGCTTTGAGTTGGATTTTTTTTAGAATACCTTTTTCTAGTCTCTTTATTGCATTTTACTATACAAAGAGAATATTGAAATACAAAGATCATTTTATAGTTCCTCATTAACGTTTCTTATTATTTCCTAATTTAGATCTCGCTCTTATAAAACGTGCACAATAAGCTAAGCAGTTCTCATCAAATGAAGCGTTTCCCAAGAACACTGAAGGCCATTGCCCAGGTCACGGACAGGTCTGTCTGTTGCACCCGCCTTTGAACTTCACTCAAACTTATAAATGCATCATTATTTTCATTTTTCAATTCAAATGTCATTTTCTAAAAGATGCAGCATTTTAAAGCTTCAAGATCTAAAGACTGCAGACGTAATGGTTTGTCTAATTGGTGTTTTGAGTTGGATTTTTTTTAGAATACTTTTTTCTAGTCTCTTTATTGCATTTTACTATACAAAGAGAATATTGAAATACAAAGATCAGTTTTATATTTTGTGAGATCGCGATATTGCCCTATTTAAAGCACCCATTGAGGAAGTTACCAAGATATGCCTTTAGGTTATAATCTATTTAATAGACATACCTAACTTTCTAAGAGCTTCTACGAGTACTACTTGTATTATATATAACTAGTACATTTGTGATAATAAGCTTTATTCAAACTCTGTATAATTTAGCGTAGATGTGAGCTTGTAAAGTACAGTATACTCGTACAATGCGTTGTCTAACCGCAGTGCGGAGTGCGGACGATCGCTGGAGAATATCTCTATAGCACGTCGTTATTGTGACCGATCAATCAACCGCAATATGACAGTATTAAATACTCCGAAAATATGATTAAATATTGCAAGTTTAAAGACTAAAATCTCTCTAGTCTTGTGTATAGTTAGCGAAGTTAATTGTCAAAGACTAATTACCGTAATTAGAAACTTTTAAAGGGTATTCTTTCTCATACTAGATCTATACACAGGGTAATACTCAGGGTAATTATGCGTGGCAATGAAATAATTATTTTAATTTTCAGTTTTAGTTATTTGTTTAAGGTATTTTTAAATACAGATGGCAACATATTTCACATGGCATTTTCAAAGTTAATGGAGGGTATAAAAATAAATGTATATTTTAACGTAAGTTTGAATTAACCTGCAATAAAAAAGGAAAATGGGACGATATATTCGATCGACTTTATCGCTTATTGATGGTCGGGACATAAACTGTAAGCATCATCCATTTTATATAAATAAAAAATATGTCAACAAGTTTAATCTTCGCAATTAACTTTATTCCAGTTATAATACATTAAGTATAATACAAAAATAATAAAAAGTTACTTAAGAAATCAAACACCTATACTGTTTTTCAATAAACTAACCTCTCACATCGATTTAATCCTCATTAATTTATCCAATACATGTTTCAAATGTATCTAGCGTAGCGCCACACACTAAGCAATATACTATGTCCAGAAACATATAAATAACTAGCTTTCTCTCGCAACTCCGTCCGCGTGAAAATAAAAAAAAAACACAAAACAAAAGTGAGCAGCTTATGTGTTCTTCCAGATTATCTTCTAAGTCTATGTCAAATTTCATCGAGATTAGTTCACTTGTTTAGGCTATAAACTCTAACAAACATCCATCTATCTAAATCCATTAACTATATTAAGATTAAAACCTAATTATGTCTAAAAGACGACCAAATAACGATTGATTAAATAGATAAAGGCGTTTTAATCTCAGACAGCAGAGTAATAAATGTGCTTCTTGTGTAGATGCGATGTCATGAACCAGCGTAATCCATTGTTACCGCAATCGGGCCCTCAGTCGACGTCCTCGTAAATCGGCCGGGTAGCAGGTGTTACGACTTCCTTCGCTAAATTGCTCGCCTACCGCACTTGTATTTAGTGGAGAATTATTCAGACCACTTTTTATCACATTGCTGACTAAGGGTTAGGTTAGTGTTTTTAATGTCTAAAGTTCTTTGTTTTAAGGTTCTTATGTTATAATATTTATAGGAAAGATAAAGTAAAAGTATTTTTCATATGAATGAAATTGTATTTTGTTAAATTTGTGAAAAGAATTTCCATGTAAAAGATTCCGTCTATTGAAATTGCAATTTAAAAGTAGCGGAAAATGTGTCAAGGAAATTTTGTTGAAAGTTAATTGTAAACTTACTGGGTGTCATAGAAGCGTAGTTTCTCAAAAGAATTACTGAAAAAAGAACTCGCAGCGACCGAGGAGGGAGGCAGTTCTCGTTTCAACAAAACTTTTTCTTCATTTTGCTATTTTACACTTTGTGAGTATTCGCTTATCCAATGCTTTTTATTTTGTTCTTTTTTACTTTGCTTAAGTTTTTTATCAATGTATGAAATTAAAAATATATCATGTACTAATTGATATCATGTATTTATCTAGGACATGACTATCTTACTACTTTACTCTGTTCGTTTGGGATTATCGCAGATTCTAAAAATTGAAAATTCTGCTTAGTTTTGAGGACACGTCCCCTGTTAAATTATACATCATAACGTAGAATTTAACTAATATGTTTTTCCTAAAACGAAATAGGTCACATAGAAAATGAGTAAAGTATCGTAAAATATGAATCGAAGGATATTGCCCGACCGAGTCATATATTACATCGAAATATTTTCCCTGGAAAAATAAAAGTACTTTATGTCTTGCTGCAAACACTACCAATACGCGTGGAAAAATATTATCTTTTTATCGATATTATATAAGTTCTAATGTAATTTTAAAATCGAACTATCAGACTAAATAAGCAACTTACAACCCAAGTGAGTTAGCCACGGTGCTATATAACTTAAGCTTTAACTTAGTCGAAATTAACTTAATGCTTAAGTTAACTTAAGTTATTTTTATCAGTAACTCCCCGGTCTTCGAGAACAACTTCTGTCGTCCTAGAGCTTCTTCAAAGAGTTTTATTGACATTAGTCTGTTGGCTCTAATCAGGAACATAAAAATAAGTAGCTGCTTCGCTACAACGTTCACTGTTTTACTTGATCCCGCTCGGACATAAAGTGGAATTATGTAGCGCTGAGACGGTAATACCGTGATAGATACGAACTTTATTACATTTCAAATTTTATTTTTAAAGAAAAGAAGGATTTAGTTAAAGAATAACAAAATAAGCAATGTATCCTTTGTTGTAATTCTTTCTGTGATATAACTATTTGTACTTGTATTACATTGAGAATGTATTGTCTACTTTAGTTCTCTGTATTCTAAGGTCAAAGTCTTCTTTACTCAAACAGGCCACACTCATTCACACAACTGCTTCCTACCGTCTACGTTTGAATAAAATTGTGTGTTGTAGAGAGAGGTGCCGGGGGCATGAGGTCGGGGGAGGCGGGCGAGGGCTCGGAGCTGGCGGAGTTCGGCGCGCGCTGGCCGCCGCCCGGCGCGCACGGCTACGGCTGGCCGCGCCCCGCCACCCCGCAGCACCCGCCCGCGCACCACCTCGCACGGCACTCGCGCTCGCACCAGGTACCATATCGTCTACGCACACACATTTCTGTGCACTCGAGACTACGAAGTCTTGTCATCTAAGGGCTACGTTTCTGGTCTACGAAGTTACGACGTCTACAAACATTGTCTACGAACTGATCGCCTACGCTGGATCATCTAACATTTAAAGTGGTTAAGTGTTTTTATTTTCATTGCTAATTTTAACTTTTTCGTATCTCTCTGCTAGACACACTCTCGACTCTCTATTAAATTCAATAACGGAATTGATTAGTAAGCGAAGCGACAGCTTAAGACCCCGTTTGGGGTATGTAACTTAAAATCTGTTGGCAATGGTCAGTGGTTGCAGGACAACCGGCAGGCGAGTTACGAGGCGGAGGACGCGCGGGTGCGGGGGCGCGGCGGCGTGTACTACTCGCCTCCGGGCACCTCCTATACCATCGTGGAGCGGCCAGCCTCCTCGCACGGCCACCACGCCCCCTACGCGCATCACCACTACCCCGGCAAGCTCTCGCGCGCGCCCTATCTGGGCTCCTCCAACATCGCGAATAGTGCAGGCATGTCTTCTCAACTATGACACACAATACATTGTCCTTAAAAAAATATTTGCTCTACGAAATATAACTGTAAATTTCTTGGAACAAGCCACCTACCGGTTCTAATTGTTAATCAAATCTGGAGACCTCCTTAAACAAACACAGAGTAAATGTAAATGAAGGCCCGAAGTAACATCAAAGAGGTTATTAATATGTGTACCCAACATGTGTGCCCGTTAGAAGGTTTAGACATGCCTTTCGTCTTGACTATAAATGACTTATAATATAATGTCGATGAAAGTGTAACTCATTATTTAAAGGGCAGTTGCGCCATAAACTGTATTACCTTCGTCTACTAACCGAAGTTACAAATCGTTAGGGTAAAGTTCCCTCGCCACCGCCTCCACGCGACTATCATTATCAGCAGGTAAATATTTGCTATAACTTGCTGTTGGCAGCTTTGGTCGTACTTGTTTGTTTTGCGATAGAACACAGTTGGCTCATTAACCTTAAGTTTATAAATAACGTGCAACTTCGGCAACAATACAGCAATGACTATGCGTTTGTACAATGCGACGCTTAAAGGTTAGATGCAGTGATTTTGAGTTAGATTTTTTCGGTATTGTATAAATAAAATAAATGAGAATTACGTTCCAATAGCATAGATATAATTGTGTTTTGTTTTGGTACTCGAGGCCGTTTGGCACGTACCCTGACTTTTTATGTGCATCCATAAAAACTTTATCAGCGGGTACAAAATAGAGAACAGGATCGCGTTGTATAACATACACGTAGCAATTGTACCGCACGAAGTCGAGAACAATTCCAGCAGCGACAAAATGGTTCTTATCATAAAATATAATGCATAAAAATGGAACAAATAGGGTAATGAATGTATTATATATGTTGTATTCAGTTTAGATATGAGTCACATGTGGTAAAAAGTAAATAAAAAAACTTTTTTACTCAAGCAATTCAAAATATATCTTTTTTGCTAAAAGTAATTTTTAACCAGTAAACACACATTACTATTGATATCCTATAGACAATAAACAAAATGTGATGAAAGTGATGTAAATGATTTATCTTTGTATAGGTGCAACTAGCTTAAGGAACAGCACAAACCATTTAAGCGCAACAAATGGCAAGAAGCGGCCGATATCTCCGGAGCAGGTGCTGCGACTGTTCGGCCAGGGCGGCGCGGCGGCGCTGGGCAAGGCGCTGCCGCCCTCGCACCCTCCCGCACCGCTGCCCGCGCCCCTCCCGGCGCCCTTGCCAGCGCCGCTGCCCGCCCGGCGCCACTCGCCCGCCAGCAGCCCCAGTAGCACAACACACCATGTAAGCTACCCTACTACAAAGCCAACAATCCCACTATGCACTATGTACGACGCTTTTTCTATTAATGAAAAAGAGAGTGAACAAGCAAGCCTCTGGTTATACAGCCAAAAATTTGAAAAATTCTGTGTTAGTAAAGTATAATTCCTATGGTAAACGTGCGGAATAAACAGGCAAAGAAGGAATGGGTGGAATGGAGTAGCGACGTCAATCGGCCTTCTCACAATGTCCAATATAAGTGACTTGAATTTTTAAAACTTCTCTCTATGGGAAAATGCAATATTCCCGAGGGACAGATCTCGAGCGCGCTAAGTATTCGAGTAGCACGTGTCCCGCCCCATCCCGCTCCGTCCCGTCGTGTTCTGTCCCATCCTGCCCGCTCCGCTGCGTGTTCAGGTGGAGCGGAGCCATTCATTGGCACGTTTTCAATCTAATAGAAATTGAAATTCTTCAGATTTTTATCACGAATCCAATTGTATCTATGCTGAATTTTATTAACTTGGAATTGTTTTTCCTAAGTCTTCAAGGATATCTTAATATTTTTGGTAACTAAAAAGTCCGTCCAACAATTTTATAAACATCCATTTTCTTTGACACAAAACATGAATGATTTACATGAAAGCGATTAAAAACATTGTAGTGTAACGTGTGAATTGTAGTGCAAGTCCGTCGGGGCTGTTGCTCTGTAAATAATTCCAGGGTGAGGCGACTTGAGTCGATATCACTACGTTATTCATGACCGCTGCGGTAAGCGTTTACTGACGGACGCCAGCCCTGCCCAGCCTACGTGGACTAACATTTTGCTAATTTTTGCCTTAGATATTTACATTATAAATTCTATTTTACCATGAAGGTATTAAAAGACGTTATCTATACTTACATATCATTTTTCATGCCTATAAATGTTACTTAAGTAATATTTTCCTTAATGATTCATGACATATTCACTGTCAGTCGTCGTTTGGTCACGGCACGGAAAACCGCGTATCGAAATATTTACCTAAAAAATATAAGTTAATAAATAACTTAATTGGCTGTTTAAATATTGATTATAAATTAGTATTTATCACAGTGAGTGCTTTTGTGATAACACATAACGTTGGTATAAAAATAATATCGTAACGTGGAAATTTTAGTTGTCTTATAAAAACCTTACATCACCTTCGTGTATTTCCCACGGTGCCCACGAAAAAAGCAATTTTACGACCTCCAGTTTTTTCATTTGGGAACGTCGCCGTTGTGTGAAAATCAATAAATTTACTTTGCTCGTAAAGAAAAACCCATATATAAGTTTTTAATAAAATAAACATGACATTTTAACAGCAACGTACACCGGCATGAGTTTACGTGTTCAATTTTGTGGGAAATTGTGTTCTGTTTTGGTGGAAAATTGGATCCCGCTGAGAAATATGAGGTTTGTTTCTCTAAGTTTAATAAAAAAACAAAAGAATTTTCAACAAATAAAAAGAACTTCGTATAAGGAAATTAAGTACAGTCGAAACATCTTATTCATAACATGCATAGTCTACGTCGTTTTAAGTATTTTTTTACAAAGTATGTAGTATTTGTCCTCGTTTCGCTTTGTTCGATGTACCGTATAACGATATGAGCAGACAAAAGCGTAGCTTCTGTATCAGAAAGACATTTCACTTCACAACTTTATCAAGTTGAGACATTTCTTTTTACTACCAGTAAGTTTGACTATAATATCATGTTATTTTTACGTACAAATACAATAGTTATCTAATTAAGTTGTGTTAGCATATTAATAAAAGTATTAATTCCAAACAAATAAAAATAATGGATCTGGAAGATTAAGTTGTATAAAGAATGGTTAGTACAAAATATACATAGGTGTACACGCTTCACTTGGCTTCCTATGTTTGTATTTCAAAAACTTTATTTAATAAAAAAAACAATATTCTGCCAATCTTCCGACCCTTGGTAATATACAAACACACACAGGATGTACGAGTATAAGGTACTTCATTCTCGCCTATCAAACAAATGAAAGCTTTTGTTCGAAACAGAAAGTTTTTATTCAAACAAATGGAGGTTTAACATGAAAAGAAAAGTTTTTTACTTTCCTGGTAGCTCTTGGTATTGGGAGTGTTTTGTTTTTAATGACAATACCCGTAAAGATATATTATATTAATGTCTTGTTTTTTGTTTATTAGAAAATGCATTTCGGGAACCTCCAATCTTTTTTGTGTAAAATATTTTTCATTCGAGAAGTCTACACTAAGGTACTATTTAAGTAGCAACTCGACGACTCTGAGTAAAGCAAAAAGAATTGTTTATGCTATATATGTATTACTTATTTTCTTGTCTAACTTTTCCTGTCCCACTGGGTTGCCTGTAAGAGATTGTTGATTGCAATAACGCCGTCCTTGCTCAAATATTGTAGTAGCTTAGTTTTAATATACTTATTGTAATATTTGTGCAAAAAGTATTAAATAAACAGATACTGTTTAGGCGATATACCGTGGTGGGGAACGGGAGAGGCCGTACTCGTCGGGGGGCGCGGCGCCGGCGCTGGCCGAGCCCGCAACGCGCACCGTCACCATGAGTCGTGATCCCGCAGACTCGCACGGCTTCGGCATTTGCGTCAAGGGCGGTAAGGAAGCAGGTCAGTTAGTTAGCATTTCTGTTGCAAGCTGCTCACTGTGAAAGCATTACCGCTTCTTTTACGCCGGTCAAATCCTGACATTTCTCTGATGTCGGGAAAAATTTGTTTTATTAGCAACGTGTTTGCTTGCTGCCTGTTATTCGAATTATTTTTTTATCAACGGCTAATGATTTACAGCATTTTTTTTGGAAATACGTCTTGACTTAAACCGGGTTAAAAGGAACAAAACCACAATGTGTTACCACTGTGGAAACTGCTTATGATGATGATTATAGTCTTATGAATTTAGAATGATCTGTGCAATATTAAAAACTTAAATTTTCTAAACTTTTATTTAGTTCAAATCGTTAAAGTTTTTATGAAACAAAATATTATTATTGGTTGTTTCGTGAGGCGGGCAAACAACACGGAGGGCAATCGATTTCGAGCTCAAATGGGAGTTATATAAATAGAACGAGGAGTCAAACAAAGACATCTAATCAATGAATTTTTCTCTTCAACAAACACGATTAATTCATTCTCTTCATTTACTTTCCATTTGATTTATTATGATGGATTTAATATTTTCATTGTAGTTACTGTTTATAAGATGAATTAAATTAGCACTGACAATAAATGTCTAAATTATGTATGACGTTAAATTTTTGTCTTGTACTATTTTCTTTGACGACATTTAGTAAGAGTTTAATTGTTAAAGGATAGATAGAGTACCGTTCGTGCTCTATCTTCGATACATTAAAAAGTGGATTTATGTATGGAATATCTTGAATAAGTTGAAACTCTTATGTGTTTGATTCCTCAATACTCTACTGTATTTCATGTAAAGTAACTCGATTTGTTCAGGGGTGGGTGTGTACATATCCCGCGTGGAGGAAGGCTCGGTGGCGGAGCGCGCGGGCCTGCGCCCCGGGGACTCCATCTTGCAGGTCAACGGCACTCCCTTCTCAGGCATCTCCCACGAGGATGCCCTCAAGGTAACATCATGTTACATTACACGTTACATCATGTTACATCACACCGCGTAACGTCGCGTATGTATATTTTCGTTAACTCTGACATTGTTTATTGTACTTTGTAAATTCAACTATATTTGTTCATAAATTATAAAAGCTCGGAAGACTTTTCAATGCACGCTATTTCACATACGAGCTCCATTAAAATTGACAGACATACCGACAGCGTCTATTTCCTTTAGCCCGCGTATTTGCGGTAACAATGAATAAACGAGTTTTCAAAGCATGTTCGAGTTATATGTACGTTACACATTTTTGTTCTTTATTTTACTTTGTTGTATAAAAAGGAATGAAGAATACTATTTAATAGAGTACTTAGCTAAGTTAATTATGATAATGATAAAGTTTTATCTGTATGGTTATGGCAAGATTTTTATATAAACAAACATTGTTTATGAAAACACTATATTCAAAATATAATAGAATGGTGCTGATTATTCTTAAACTTTTTCATTGCTTTCAATATCTTTAAAACGAAACCATTTGTTTGCTTAAAATATATCCTCTAGAATTTCCTTTGTAAAGAATAATATAAAGTAATTGTACGTTAAAATCCATTTCATTTTCCTTATTGTTACCAGAAAGGTTCTCTTGGTACTCGTACTTAATTTAAATTTTCCATTCCGTTGCGTTGTTTGTTCAATCAAGATATTGAAGCTGAGCAACGCAAAGGCTTTAAAAAGTACTTCAAACTTTTAAACCACACAATTAAATAAGACAACTAAGTATAATCTAAAATTAGAAAACTTTTTTTTTGTATACTTCAAAATGTGGTATGCAAATAGCTGTTATTTTTTTCTCTGTGGTATTATCGTATAAGGCGGAGGCGTGTCGCTTAGGGAAGGGCTGTGACGACCACATTGAGATATGAATGTCACTATAATACGCCCAAAACGCTTTATAATATGATAAGCTTGACTGCTTGAGTTAGAAACTGTCTAAACGTGGTCGTTTTCTAAAAAAGGAGTTATTTTATAAGTATAATCAAGAAAATTTAAATTATCTCTCTTATTATGATATTTTCCGAGTGGGATTAAAAAAAAAAAACAAAAGTAAGTAGCCTATGTGTTCTTCCAGATTTTCCTCTACATCTAAGCCAAATTTCATTGAGATCCATTCAGCAGTTTAGGCTACAAACTCTAACAAACATCTATCCATCCATTCATCTAAACTTTCGCATTTATATAATAATATAAGTATTAGTATGAAGTATGACTAAAATGAAATATGGGATGCTTTTATTGTCAACGAAGTTTACAGAATAATGTTGGGAATGTGTGAGACGTCTAGAGACAGAGATGTCAATAGGTGTCAAGTCGACACCTAGTCCTGATGACACTCCACGCGAGTCATTCGGGTCAGGTCAAATTTAACATGATTGTGCGCTATTTTACTTTGTCCTATTGTGTTTTGTACTTCATTGGTTTCAAAATCAGGTCAAAACATTGCTAATTAATGTAGTAATTTGATTAGGCATTCTGATTTGAAAAATCAATGTTCCTAATTGTGTGACAGAAGAAGTTGTCATTAGGTATTGAATTGTAAAGTCTCTCTACTAGTTTTTCGCCTCTAGCCCTTCATTTGAATAGTTTTTATATCACAATGCAGCACCACTAAAATTCATAAATAAATGTAATATTACTCGATTCCATTTACAATAACAACGTACTTGTTGATTCCTATATAACCATGTACAAAACAATAACAGTAATTTTAAACAGCTTATTTCAACAAAAGGATGTATCAAATGAACTGAAAAACTTTTTCTTTCAATATACTGGATGTTACTCTGTCCATCGTTGAGTTATACAACCCTTTGATAATGCGCTAGTGCCGACAATAGAAGTATTCGTTATATCATTCACTGTACTGAATGGAGTTTGAATATGGAACTGAGCGAATGAAATGACAGCCGGGATATGGTTGGAATTCTGTTATCGCTCGCTATTCAAGTTTGTTAACAAGAGTTCAAAACAGATTGATTTTTTTTGAATAATAATTGACAATGACTGACATTTAATTTTCATTATTGTACATACTTAAGTTATTTCCTAAACCTTTTTAACTAAGTGTAAGTACCCAACAACTTATAAGAGAGATAGCTCGCGTGCGAAATCCAACTTCCATTTCGATACACTTTTATTTCTACAATTCAAAGGAGCGACGTGAGAACGACATTTTCTATTTCCGTCCTCGCTGTGACCTTTACACGGGCACAATCAAATTGTTCTGTAACAGGTAAACCAGAATTGCGAGCTCGAAATGCATTTCGTCTGACGTAAATATATTTAGTGGCTACCCGAGGTACTCGGTCGCATTATTGCGGATGTAATACAGTTAAAGCTTCGATAAAGGCTTCCGTTTCGTGTTCCAACTTGTTAGCGGAATTAATGGTAATAGAGTTTCTAGAGTGATTAAGTTTTCGTTAAAATTATCGATAACATGGAGTACTTTTATATTCTCCGGAGTAAATAATAAAGAAATATCACGAGGTACTCTCGACTTGACTTAATCTGAAATTTCAGACGAAGTATATTTAAAACATTTTTTTACAAATAAGTTAAGTAGGAAACGTACATCGAATAACTCCTTAGACGTCTTTGTAATACAATTTTCTGTAGTTAATTATTTCTAAATAAAGCAGTGTTTGTACAAGTTAATTAAGGGTGCAAGATGTACATTTCAAATATGGATGTTACATGCAGTGTTCATCAAAAGAATCAGTTATTTGCATTATGTAATAGCTTCGGGCGGCCGCGACACGACTCGTGAATATTCAATAGGTGCGGGAGAAGAGCTTTTATCATGCAAACATTTTATTACGTAAATTGAACTGCAATGACGAGCTGACACGAGGATAGCAAACGATATTTACACGCAATCATGTTTTGTCATAGAAACGTTAATTAAGTTAATGCGGTCAAACATGAGCTTTATTTAGTGAACATTCATGGTAGTATATTTCAAAAGACACAAGATATCCCTTATGAAATTATAAAATCCGTACACTACTACCTACATTTAGACTCTTTCTTTCTCTTAAAAACAGAGATGCCAAAAAAATTTTCTTCTGGTCCAACGAAACTCATGGTAAATTGTTGTGTAGATGCTGAAGTCGTGCCGTCAGTTGACGATGACTGTGCGCACGGCGGGCGCGCTGGTGGGCCGCGCCTCCTGCTCCTGGATGGACCGGTACGGCCGGCCCGCCTCGCCACCGCCGCAGCGCCCTCTGCGCTCCGCCAGCAAGGATCGCTCTATACGCAGGGTACACCTTAATAATATCAAAACATAACCTCAATAATTACAAACATAAATTGGAGCCTGTAACATAAAGTGATGATGATTAAAATGTGTAGGTATTTTAATATTTGACACAGTTATATGGTACATACATACATACATACATGTTATATTGTTGCATTATATAGGCGAAATGGCCTATATGTAAATACGCGTTAGAACAGCTGTGAATAGGATTACCTAGTTTGTGCGACCCACATCTCTATGAGCTTAGCATTACATTGTGCCGCGCTGCACACCAAACTAAACAATGTTATCGTTTACTTCTATAAAATAACATTTAAACAAGCCGTTTACAATTCATAATAAGTTCCAATTTATTGCAATAATTAGGAAGTTGTCTTTCACATAATAATTGGTAATTAAAGGACTCGTATTTCGTGAGTCATAAAATCTTGAATGCACAATTTGACCGCCCTAAAATAGGGGAGTCAGAATAGCGTAACACGATGATATGCAAATCGCTGTCCATTGGCCATTAAACGACGACCGTTAGCGGTTGTAATCGCTGCCCTCGTGTTGGTCATCGATCCGATGACGTCACCAGGACACTTCGTCTTCGACTAATGATCATCTTTCAGATTACATGTCAAAATGGTCTTAGGCATTTTGTTTAAATGAATGAATGGAATTTTACAATTCACGATCGTAAGGTGATTTGTCTGTATTTTTGTTTTGTAAATCAGGTGGATCTGTGCATAGAACCAGGGCAGTCGTTGGGGCTGATGATCAGGGGCGGCCTGGAGTACAATCTGGGCATCTACATCACGGGCGTCGACAAGGACTCCGTCGCTGACAGAGCTGGCCTCATGGTGATTTTGATTTTTCCCACTTTTGCCTTCGAAAGATTTTTAAAAATAATAAAGTGTTCCGAAAATATGTAAAAACTAAATTCTTTCCCTTAAATTGTTAATTGACTAGAGCTAGAAATTCAAGGAGGTACACCATGTTCAAACAATTGGCAACGTAATTCATAAGTAATGAAATTCCGAGTACGCTAGTTATGGCTGGTGAAATGTAATTTCTAGAAATTAATGTCTGTTCCTGCAAGCCGCGGAAACTTGAGGGAGCGCCCCGAGTCATTTGCAAGTTGAAATTACCTCCAAGTTATTTCTTCCTAGTAATGAAAAACACTAGAAAGCTTTTCTGTAAGCTGACGCTCGTATTTTGATTAAAAATTCGTACAGCTGTAGTTTATCAAAAGTAAGTTTCGTAGACATTAAATTTATACGAAGTGTTTTACAATTTAATTAAATTTCTGAAACTAAAATAGTTATATAAATCTAATTTACTACGCGGAACAGATAATAAGTCATGTAAGTAATGAGAAAGCAGACGGAGTTTGTGTCGTTTTTCATTTCCCCCTACGTGCAAGGTTTGTTTGTGTTGCGATGGACTATTTATCATTCGGACCGTCTCGCCTCTTACCTGAATTTTCTCGTGTAAATTGTCGTTCTTCTGACATATTGTTATTTGTTAAATATAATAATGAACAAGATTAATTTAACTGACCCTAAAACTTTAGAAACTAATTTAACCATTGTTGATTTTCAGTCAACGTTAATATACAACATTTTTAAATTGTGAATTTACATCTTTCTGTATCGAGATAATGAAAACAGTAACTACAATATTAATATTGTTCCCATCATATTTTCATATATTTAAACTAGCAACATTAACCTTTGATGATCAGACTATGTGATGATGTATCTAATTTGAGCGTATCCATTATGTAGGTGGGGGATCAGATCCTGGAGGTGAACGGGCAGTCGTTCGTGGAGGTGACGCACGACGAGGCGGTGGCGCAGCTCAAGTACCACAAGCGCATGTCTCTGCTGGTGCGCGACGTGGGCAAGGTGCCGCACGCCTGCACCGCCTACGGGGAACGGGATGCCGCGCCCAGGTTATTATTACTAATTACTTAATATATTTCTAACGTAAGAATGTAATCAGACAGAGAACAATTAATCAGTAAGTGAACAAATAAACTAGAACAGCTCATTCCTTGCCAAAATTCTACACTGCTGCTAAATGAAATTAAAT
This sequence comes from Papilio protenor, assembly GCA_029286645.1. NCBI lineage: Eukaryota > Metazoa > Arthropoda > Insecta > Lepidoptera > Papilionidae > Papilio > Papilio protenor. Next base: position 6,894,588 of record JAGSMZ010000002.1, read on the forward strand.
AATCAAACGTTACAAAAGAGTTTGGAGCTTTCTACCAAAATAAAGTAGTTGGATCAATACTAAATGATACTGGTTTTTATGGACCTCGCATCCAAACAATCAACTTAACGATGGTGTATGTGGAAACTTGTGCCTACCCTAATTTACGGGTGACATAGTACGTAGACGGTATGATGTTGTAACAAGAAAAATGTGTATCAGAATAAGTGGGTGGGGCAAGCGTCGCGGCGCGGCGGCGGTGGCGGTGGAGCAGAAGGCGCGCTCGCTGCTGCCGGCCAGCGACCTGCCCGCGCTCGCATACTACATGGAGGAGTACGCGGCGCGCCGCCTCACGCCCGACGCCTTCCTCACCGTGCTGCGCGACCTGCTCGACACGCCGCAGAAGGTCAGTCAGTCAGAAACATTATCATCTTTGGATTAGAAACATAAAGCGTTCCTCATGCTGCCAGGACATGCTGTCCAAGATCACAATGTGCAAATTCCATTAATTGACTTAGACAATACATAAATTTTAAACAATATAAATCCCGTTCAAGCAGTTCAGTGTTCAGGGTGCAGTTCTATAACATTTTTCCTAATAAGTAAATTTCAACAAATCAATTATTATTTTAAAGGTTGTTTTATTTTATGTAATACACAATATATCTATAATATATGTAAAGAATCTCACCATCTTTACATTAAAAGTAATCTGTAAGGTTTGTCTGCAAAAAGCCTCGTTTACGGTCAATGTAAGCCGCCCCGCGTTGCTTACGACCTAATAAATCTCATTGACTCCTGAACGCGGTGAAGCATCTTACATTTCTTTTTATCACAATCATTAAGACGTTACAATGAAATAAGTTACCCGAGCTTTCTTTTACCCTTTTTTAATAAAAATAAAATTAATATTGATTGTACTTACTTCCTGAATAAAATATCCTTTCGTGAGCTTCTGTGCCTAAAAAAAGACAATTTAATTAAAATTGCAAATGTCATTTATCAGTACACTCTACTGACTGAGATCCGGGAGTTCCTGGTGCCGGAGGATCGGCCGCGGTTCGATGAGCTCGTATACAGACGCGGCGACGAGGCAACTGAACATCATATAAAGGTATCACACTAATTTACTATCACTCGGTACTTCTGCTTGATGCGTCGGGTATAAAATTATCGTTATTTAATAAGAAAATATTGTGACTGATCAAAAAGATTAAAAAATAGCAACGCAAACAATAAATCCAAGTGTAAAATAAATGCTGCGTTGTTGTGAAGGAATGCTTACATGATAAACATTCATATGTTTCATTTAAGTTACAAAAGTATAGTACACACATAGTAAATTACCTCGCTACTAAGAAAAACTCGCATAGTTCATTAGACAGATCCCGGCGCCTCGCAACTCGCAATCCGCTTCCAACCGAATGCACTAATTACAATTTTTCGCTCCGTTACGTAGCTCCCGTCTGGAGAAAGGAACTTGTTAGTGTATTTGCTCAACATTTCTGAATTAACTAACAGAAGTTGTTATGATGATAGAAAGTAGCTTTAATCAATCATGTTCATAACCACTTTGGAAGTTAATATTTCAGCAGGCGTATTGTTTGAAGAAATATACAATCATTCAATTCATAACTAATAGATATAAATCGTAGGTCGATTTGACCTTTGGGGATGTAATTTTTACTTACATGTTCATCTTTTCCAACTACCGTCACTTATTGTCTTAACATTACTTTAACGCTTAAGATCACTTTTGAACGGTGACGATTTTATCACGTTTTAGAACTTCATTATCATAATTTTGTTATATTCGCAATCTCAATTGATTGGAACGTTCAATACTGGTGCAAAACATCTAACCAGGCACCATTCCTAAGTTCTCTTTACGAATGTTAGATCTAACTTGGTGTCAATTAAAATTGCGAAAATATACATCACCATTTAAACTCATAATAAAATTCATTTTCGTAATGAATCACAAAGCAATAGTGTCGAAGTGCACTGAAGACCCACGTTTCCCTTAGCGCGGCGGCGAGCGTCACATGCTGTCCTCCTCCACAATGCACGAACTTCACGACCCGGTGAGTCAAATGCACGCCCGTACTAATGTCATGCATGTTAAACCTTACTCCTCGCTGTTCGTTATTGTGCGCTTGCAGTGTATTCTATGTGTTCAGTGTTGCCAATGCTTTATATTGTGAAGTTTTGTTGTCATATTTAAAAAAGATTTTTTGTGTATTGTTAAGTAAAATCGGTTTTATGGTCCAAATTTATTACTTTAGTATCTGAAATCGATACCTAATTATTGTACCCAATCATATTTCATGTTTGTCAGGGATATTCTAAAAGATTACGACTCTATTTGTGTCTTGAGAACTTTATACTAAATAATTGTGAAATTAAAAATATGTAAAAAGCTTTCAAGATTTAAAAGTTATGTGTCGCAGCCAATACGAAGAGATAAATAAAAATACAGTTTGTATTATAAGGTCGGGTGAGTAGAGAGGTATTGTTTGTAGGAGGGGCCGGCGGAGGCACCGCTGGTCGTGGACCACCGCTCCCCCTCTGAGGACTCCGGTTTGGGTCTCCCACCACACGACCACGCATACAGGTGACACACTATTTCAACTAACTACTGAAATTTCCATTAAAAATACATAAATTTTTCATAAAAACAAACGAAAGATGAACACTAATTATGTAATTAGGTAGTCTCATTTCGGGTAGGCGGAAACATTTTTCTCTTGGCGCTCTGATGAGCGCAGCGTAAATACTTCGCTTGATGACTCTTCCGAAGCACTAAGTGTAAAAGTACCCTGTAAGTGTGAAACCAAAGGGTGAGATGTTCGCGCTTTAGCCTTCGTACCCTATTTTACATTTTGCAAGGAAAATAATCTTAGATTTTTGCAAGTCCTTTCGTTGTCTTGCGAGAATTTTATTGGCTTATTGCCAACACTTCTAACTTTTATTCAGCGTCGGGCTCGATTGTTTTATTGCTGCGTAAACGTTTGAATCCACCATGATCGCCAGTTTACGACATGATCCAGCATCCGTAAGGGTTCTTTTAAATTAACTGCCAGTAAAAACGATTCCCGATCGACAATTAAAAACAACCCAAGTTTCAGCATTATGTAATAGTAGTCACTTCAATAATCGTAATTGGTAATGATTTTTAATCAGATAGTAACTCTTTTCTTGATCAATTTCCAATAACTAGATACGTACACATATTAATTACACTCTTGAATAAAATTGAAAATGTTTTCGTGTCATAAAATAATTGAGAGCAAAGAGAAGAAAAGAAAAATAAGGATCGTGATGATATCGCTGCACTAAGATGAGATCTTTGTCTAGAACAGCACTGTATGTTATAATAGCGACATTTAGCTTAGCCAGTGATAGTTATCTGGTGTAAGTAGTGTAAACTGTGATGACGGCAATATACACAAAGTTGAGACAGTGTCCGAATGATGGTGAGAGTGTCGTGTTGTGTGGAGCAGGAGCGGGCGGCCGTGGCGGGCCGACGCGCCGCCGCACGAAGACGACCTCGACGCACCACACGAGGTGATTTTGCCAGACTTACTCACACTCGACCTCCTTACCCTTCTCCAACACTCTCTATTCTGTACGCCTCTTCTCTGTGCTCTGGGTGTCACTCGAGGAATACTCGCACTTCTATTTTAGACCTCTCTTAGTCATTTAGTTTGTAGACTGTTAGATAGCTATTTATAGAATCATTTTTAGAATTGATGTTTCGAAGTTATTTAAGGAATACTTAAATTAGTCGTAAGTAGTCTCTAGTTCTTCCTCTCATCTAGTCAGCGAACAAACCAGAGCTGGCAGACAGAGTGGCACCTCGGCACTACCACTTGTTCTGTGTAATTCACGTTTCTTGCATGTACTATGACGGCTAGTGGATAGATCACAAGTCACACCGACATGGCCGTTATTTCCTCTGTATAATTGTTTTATAGTACAAGGGGTGAAGCTGGCAAAATTAAATCAATTAACGTCTCGTATAATGGACGTAGGAAGGAAAATTGGCTTATGAATCGGCGATAACGGCCAAGAAACGTTTTCCTAATAGCTACAGTTTTAATATTTTTTTCAATATAACAAACAAGTAAGCTAAAAATAATTAATAAGCTAGATAATATACGTAGTTACTCTTTACCAAAGATTTTTATGTTCGCCATCGTGTGTTCATTTGAAGCTTATCGACTATAAAATGTTTATAAAATAGTTTGTGCAATGACATAGTTGTGTGGGCGTTGATAAAAGCCGTTAAGAATAACATCGATGACGTGATTTAACGTCATGCATTACGATGTCAATTTGGTACGATAATTTAGCCAAAACTAACAACGGCTCGTTGGTCTAGGGGTATGATTCTCGCTTCGGGTGCGAGAGGTCCCGGGTTCAAATCCCGGACGAGCCCAATTTGTTTTTTTCATTTACATTTTGCGTTAAATCTTTTCTGTACTTTAGCAAGTTTTATTTAAAAATTATATAAATATAATTACATATTTACAAAATTTTATAATTATTATTAAAGTTTATTGGTTATAAAAATCCCTAAGGGTTATAATGCAATAACTCAATTTGTATTTCAACTTTTTTTTTAAACTAACTCAAGTATAAAATTAAAGCGAAAATAAATTTTACGGTATTTTCTTAACGAAAATATCAAGTTAAGAATGTGACACATTACGGAACCGTCGTCTGTACACCCCTTTATTAATAGTTGGGAACGTAGCAGTTTAGATCGAGAAATCGCTTCTACGAAAGAACACATAAAGTAATAAATGGTGCAAATTTATATTGCAACAATTTGTGCTACAGATGATTCTTTCAAATTATTACTTTTCAGCTTCAACTCAACTATTCGTAACTATTCTACGCGACATATCATAAATTATTTCTACGTAGATAATTTGAATTCACTTTAAGATATTGTAATACGCATTTATTTCCTTTATCGTAATGTCCAGAATAGTATAAAATATAAATTTCAAAAACTATTATATTATAACTCTATTAAAATATTTAAAGCTTTGATAATCGTTACGTCATTTTGGAGTATATCAATTTGGAGTACAAGAAATTAACTTAGGTTTGAGATGTCCCCGATTTCTTATTCATAAGGCCTTTTATAACGCGGTGTTTGTCGCCTCTTTTCATTGAGGTTTCTGCGAGGACGTAGCCTTGAATACTTCTGAATGAATGTTAATAATGTTCTTACGATTTATGTTATTTTTAAGAGTTCAGTCAAAGGATACAATGTCGTACGGTTATTGTATTGGATTTTATTAAATACCAAACGATGCCAGATTATTTACCACTAGCTGTTGTTCTTTCGCGTGAAATTAAAAAAAATAGCATATGTTACTCATTGATAACGTAGCTTTTTAATTGTGAAATATTTTTTGAAATCGGCCCAGTAGTTTTTGAGTTATTTTAATACATACAAAATTATAAAAATCTTTCCTCAAACAAATCTTTCCTCTAGCTCTAGATAGCGCTAGTTAGCGGTAAAACACATTCTGGAAAGTTCCCGTTTCTACATGTCACAGTTTCCTTATTACGTTGTGTAAGTTAGTTGAACTCCGCAGGGTGTACAAGCCTCCTCTACTTAAGAGGTCCTTGACAACAACCACTGTACTTCCCTTGGGTGCAATGAAAAAATGAATATAAAATTTTTCACACCGAATTACAGAAAAGTTTTCGTGCCATATTTTTAAGTTATGAGAAGCGCACTAGGTAAATAGTAATAATAATGAAAAACTGAAACGGAGTTACAATTACTGATGCAACACAAGATAACATAGTTTTTTTTTAAATCAATTAAAAACACTTAGTAATTTCGTATACCTATTATTTAATTAGTAATTTGTGAAAAGTGAAATTATGAGTGTTTAGCAATTGAAGTGTATTAAATATTTTTATTTTATTAATTATCGGGTTTATTAGGTAATTGAAACAACATTTAAATTGTCCAACAGAGTCAGACTTGTAGCCATTTTGATAAATCCCAGAGATTAGTGGTCCCTTATTTAAAGGGTAAACGAACTTTCGAGAATTTCCCTTCTTAGCTACAATTTAATTTAGCCTTAAGTACAAAGGACGTGTCCCAAGGGGTTTCAGTTTAATTATAATATTACTAAAGAGCATATTACATTAGTTGTTGCTAACTAAATCAATTTAGTTATACAAGACTTAGTTTGATATTAGAGTCGTTTATGTTTATAGCAATTTCGCATAATGTTGATATTAACAATTTTGATAGAAATTAGTTGTTTTTAGTCTAAATATTATGGGTCGAATTATAGATTACATTTACTTAGTAGAGTATTTATGTAAAAGCATGTCGAGTTAGAAAATTGTACTCCAATGTACCTTTGTGCAGTGACTAAATTACACTAATTATCTTCTAGAATCTTTGATATATTCATGTACCTAGTAAACTATACATCATAAGGAATATACATTATACGAATATATATTATATTATACATTATGAATATATATTAGGTTAAACTCAAAGTTTCTGATATGAGGAGGTGAAACAACGTTATGTATTCTCATAGTACTTCCTGAAATTGTTGGGCGGAACTTAGGCGGGCGTGTACTTGATGGAACTTTGAGTACTCGGTGAAGTTATGTTTCAGTGCCAATGCTTTGCTTAGCTATAGCTTAGTGCGCGGCGAGTCGCGGCGCGAGTAGCACGTATGTTCGGTATGTCGCGTCGTCGTCGTCGTGTTGCTTTTCGCGACTACATGCCAATGGACCTTCGTGCCATGGCTAAGGTATCGTAAATTAATGTTACGATTTTTTTAATGTAAGCTAAGTTTTTAAAGGTTCTTAGATTAATTTACACAAGTTTTTAAAGTCTGTTGGTTTGTTTGTTATTATTTTATATCGAGGCTTCATTGTTATATTTTATTTATCACTTTTACTAAATGTTTAGGTAGATAAAAGTTCATTTATACACTTAGTATGGTATTTACGATATTGCGTTCAACAGTAAAGTTTTGACATGTTCGTAAACCTAAAACGATTGATATGTATGTAAACATTTTAGTTATTATACACAATTCCGCATATAGCAAAATTTTAATGAATCATTTCAAGTTGAACTTTCAACGCTACATTAGCCCCTGATGAATATAATAGCAATTAATTAGTTGGGCGCGATGTATTTGTAATAGCTCGCAGGTGCTTTCTCGAATAAGTCGTTTCACTCCAATTACGTATTTGTTATTTAAATGTACAAACTTTGTAAAGAAAATGATACTCTATTTAAATCATCACTGTCCTGTTAAAGTCATTGTTTTGTTTTCTTTGAAGTTATCTTTGAATACAATCAGACGCTATTGTTTTTTTTTTATTAAATTATTTAAATAATACGTCTTTGTTAGTGTTTACCTTTTTCAAAATGTCTTACATAACTGCAATATCTGACATCTTGCACGGAAAACGACTTGGAAAAAAACACGCATTTGATGAAACTTCTGAAATGTTCTCAAAGAATCTTGACACGATTTCTGGTCTGTAGCTTGTTAATTTTGTTTCAAATACTAACACAGTTCTTAGCAGCTTGCCATCGACATAAGTGTGACTTCAAAGTCCATCTACATGATTCAATATTGGGAAAATTGTAGTGAAATTATTGTATTATGTAGTTGTGTGTAAAAAATTGAATTGACTTTTTAATTACATCCGGGATTTTTGTACCTTTTCCTAAACATACAAACGTATGCATATGTATTTATTGATAATGTTGGTACTTCTCTAATTAAATTAAAAGCTTTGAACAAATTAAGTGTTGTAGCCACGCGAATTTAATATGGGTGTGTAAAGGGGACGGAAATGGACAAATTAATGTGTACAAATATACTTAAGTAATATAAAAATAGATACTCTTGTTAAAATAATAATTGTATAGTTCCTACATACTATACTATACATGAAAATTTCATACGGATATCGCGAAAGATAAATGCAGAATTTATATACATATAATTTAATTGAAATGAATTTAAAAGAAGCATAATAACTAGTCAACTGAAAACCTCGAAATACAAGGTTGAGATTGGTTGTAATAATTATAAGCACTTTTTATTTTCAATCCAAATCGCGTGACTTAAAATTAATGAACATTAAAAATAAAAAAAATAATAGTCTTTAACCAGTTCACCATTTGCACGAACTAGAATTTCTAGAAATTATAACACGCAAGAATAATCTTACAGCAGGTGCTTGCAGGGCCTAACTAGCCTGGTCTTTGTTTCGACTTTTTTTAAATTAATACACGCAAATATGCTAAGATCTGATAAACCTTCTTTAAAGTAAGCTTAACTTTTACTATAATTGGCTGTTAAAAATAGTACATTTACATTATCAAAAATTAAGCTTGCTCAATAGTTGATGCAGCTCATAACTTAATGGTAACATTGGTTCAAATCTCATCATATTTAAAAACAAAAAAGCTGTTTTCAGGAAACAAAAGAATATTTTATTGATATTCAAACTAGACTACAAAACAAGATTTAGGCACATTGATGAAACTTTTTTTTATATTATTTTCCACATTTTTGTCGCAGAATATTATTATTTTATTTGTGTTAATAAAATACACGTAACAAATATTTAACTGTAAGCATTAGCATATCTTACCTATAACCTAAAATGTGCTAAATACGAAAATAGTTTTATAAATCAATGGAAGCTTCGAGACGGATCAGTCGCCTCGCAGTCTCTTCGTGATCTGTTTGTGTAGTAGCCTTACAGCTATCGTAGTATAACGATAATAATGACTCTTCCGGTCTACTAGGCCAGAGTTACTCGTCAGGAATACGTAATACAAGGTGTTAAAGTACGTGACCCGTCGATTCTATCCCTGTTTTGCTTTAAATTTTAATTTTCCTGCCTATTGACGCTTGCATGATTTGGTGTTGTGTGCTGCATAACGCTGTTTATTGTGCTTTGTATTTTAGATACGTAAGTAAACTTATGTTTAAGTTAAGTAATAATTTACTTTGAAGTATAATTGTAAGAATATTTATTCTTTTTCTATTTAAATCTTTTCACATTTATAGATGCGTCAATTAGTAAATCCATTAACTACTGATATACGATGACTTACTAAAGACTTGAGATATTAAATTTAATTTCTTTGAAATTAACTAAAAGAAATTAATTCATTTTTGAAAGTTAATCTATTTTGAATGATGCATCTATAAATAATTTACTTATTCATAATTTCCTTGATAGTTAATGTGAATGTTATCCCGTAGTATTCTTATTTAACAAAATTCTTGACGGTTATTTTTACTTCTGGTGTAGGAGTACGAAGAGGAGGGACGTCGGTCGCGACGGCATTCATCGCCATGCAACTCCAGAGAGGGCAGCACTACTGCCCTGCACACACAACACTACGATGATACTGTGAGTACACTATTTATAGAAGTAAGAATAAATTGCGTAGAACCACAGTTATTTTAAACAAGAATACATGGTAAGTTAGGAAACAGCGGGATTTGGTTTGCCGATTGGGTGAAACAAAACATAAAAACTAGAGACAGCCTAATTAAGTCAACTGCGGTAGTCAACAGTCAATAACTATAATATAACTGTAAATCTAGGGAACTAGTAACCAAGGAGCCTAAATATCCATTTATAGCTCGCTATGCAAACTTCGGTATTACTAATATCATAGCCGCTTCAAATGCTATTATTTTATTACTATTCCAAAAGACAAAATTGTAAACATCAATTATGAAATGTTGAAGTAATTAATTAGAAGCTTTCGAGAAACCAACTAAAGAAATAAATATTTGGAAGATGTTTCCACGAATATGGGCATTAATTCTACTATTCACTTAAGTAAATTAATAAACCAATTGCAACTGTCACCGCACGGACCATGACAAATGTAAGACAATTTACATTACCGAAATACTTGTATAAATACATATTGCCCATCCTTTTCTTACTCCTCTAAAAATTGAGATAGCATTATGTTTTGTAGGTTTGTTTCGGCAATGGAAACTATCGGTTAAATTCGTTCGTGACGCGAGAACCGTTTGTAATACGTTGAAATGAGGTATAAGAGTGGCTAAGATAGAACATGTTCCAAAGATGCAGGAACTTTTCTCATATCGTATAGTTTGGCGAGAGGCCAACGTTTTGACACAATACTCCGTCCGTTTTGTCGTCGCAGCTTCACGAATGTATAAATCAGATAACGTCAGTTGAATTTTATTTAGTTCTTATAGATTTACTCCATCCATTATTTAACTAAAAACAAGTTTGGACATCGATTTAAAATGGAATTAAAAAGTGCAATTTACAAATGCTAAGTTAGTATTTGATGCAAAAAAAACCCACATGAATTACTAAATAATTTATTTGAAACATTACAGAGATTCAAATTAATTTCTTATATCCTAAATTATTGTCAGTCACAGAAATTATTCTAAGTATGTAGTAGTAATATAATTATATTAATACTGTACATGAAGTTACTACGAACTATAGCAATTGTAAGTCAGAACTGTTAACATTTTTTTGAGACAACTTTTTGTCATAATCAAAACGTTTTACTGTCATTATATAATATTAAACGTTATAAATAAAACAACTTTAATTTAGTACGTAAGTGATCTGCTCCAACATAGTAATAAAACGGCCTTAATCGTTTCAAGTTACAACATAGTCTGTTACTTGTATTACGCGTTGTGCATGATTACTTGGAAAAACCTTGTCAGCACTTGACCGGTTAAGTATTACATAACGTTTAAGTAAACATTATTTTAACTTTATAAAATGAAATTGATTTTAAGGGAAGCAATGACTGCTGTTTTAGTTGGAAAATTACACGTAACCTTTTCTATCTATAATTTCACGTAGATTATGTTTCTGAAACAACAAGGTAATTGCTGACCAAAAATGTTTTTATAAAATTACCATGAAAATTAGATACTTTCTTAAAAACTAACCTATAAAGTATGTTTACGTTGCGTGAACTAAATAACAGATAGGACACTTTTGCGAGGACTATTGCTAACAGCGGAGTACCGAGGAGGATGCCACAGGTTGATGATGATGATGATGATGATGATGATGATGGATTGCTATATGATGGATTGATAGCTTAACTATTCAGGTCCAATTAGAAATGTAATTGCCATCTAAATTAAAGGCTTCTTGTAAAACATTTTTTTATGTGGTATCCCTCTCATTAAAGTCTATCTGTCTAATCTCTATCAAGTCATAGTTTTTCCTGGAGCGCTCTCCGTAGTTCCTCGGTAGCTTTTGTAATGTCGTTGTTGGCATGCCGCGGCTTGCCGCTGAGGTCGCTGCAGTCGTCTAAATAGTCTTTAGGAGGTTCCGCAGGATATTTGCTGGCGAATTTCGGTCGCGGAATCTTCACGCGTTTGACGTCGTCCAACCAGCTTTCCATTGTTTTGTAATAGCGGCACTTCTTACAAACGTATGCGTACCTGTAAATAATAAATAATGAATTTATTTATTTATGCTCATATTAATTGGAAGTTTAAATGTGAAACGTTCGAATATAAAATGGAATAAATCTTTCGGAATGGTTTAATTTGAAAGTTCAATAAAAGCTAGTTCAGTTTAGGCGTAATGCCAAAATTAAATCTTATCTCTTGAACATCAACTTTTACCGATTTATACGGTCACTACCAAACAATTCTATTTTAATAAAAAACACTAACGTCATTTATTCAAGCCAGAACTGACAAAGGATTGAGCAATTCAACGAACAATGTAAGGTTAAGAAAATGTTCACAAAGTTGTTAGAAAATTTGAAACGTGCATTTGACTGTCGTCCATACAATGCCTATGAGTGCCAATGACAAACCACAATCGCAGAAAAACACGTTCGATTGTCTCGCAACACGACAACTGTGTCAGCAATTCTCTATCTACGACACTAATTAATTATCTTTAACGCTAACGCAACCGTAGCCTGCTCGATTGCATAGCGGGATACGGGATAAACACCAAACGCTATTGTAGTTTCAAGATCAATATAAATCCCTTAATAAACTGAGCCTTTAATTATCACAATTCTATATTAAAAATAACAGCGTATTAAAATATAAACCGGACCTCATTATACAATCCTTATAAAGCCATAATCTACCGCTAAAAATAGCATCACAGACTTTCACCGAGGAAAGTGTAACTAAATGTTATACCATTAGTTCCATTAAACACTTTCGAATTTTGCCAATAGGATTACTTTTAGCAAAAAGATTCTCACCTCCTTACGTTGTCTAATATATCAAAGATTTATCCATCCCATATCTACGGTACCATTTTGTCAAGTCAAACCTTTAGTCGCTTACTGTGAATCATACTTGATCTTGCTTGAATTAAAACTTATGGCAACTTTTATACAACGTAGGTTTTTAGATGTAGATGATTCAGTCCCATTCGATGGACTATTAAGAAAAATCGTTTTCGATTTCTTTGCATTTAAATATGTTTTTATCCGCTTAATATGCATAGACTCTAAATCCGTATGTAATTTAGGGATCAACTTAACCAATAGAAATTTGTATAAATATGAAGAACCAAAGCGTCAGCTACAGAATACCTAAATTTGTACCCTCGTTGTATACAATCTGCTTATATTACAACAACTGGCAAGAATATATTTGCACTTCGTACAAAATAACATAGACCTATAAAGTGATCATGAAAATATATTTAAAACAATAAACTGCAGACTACATAAAAGAGAATGGTATAAAGTTATTGATCGTATCCTTACTTGGCCGTCAAATAAAAAATGTAACAAATCAAATAAAACAACCTTCACAATTTAATAAAAATACATACAACTAATATCAGTGAAATATAGACAATAAAGTAGAAAAAAAATGTAATGTTCACTAATGAAGTCAATACCATTTCTGCGACCAATCTGCCGTTCACTTTCGCAATATTGTCACTCTTTCCCAATTCGTTATTTCAAAATGCCAAAACACTGTTTAGTAGACATCGACTTATACATAGATATAGTATACGAAAGAATTGCAAATCAAGAAGCGAAAACACGATCTATAAATGTCAACAAATTGAATTTGTTTATCGAATACTCGTTTATTTTGCTGTTACGTATTTAGATTGCAGTTTCTGATATTGCTCTCACAAGTCATAACAAACTGATTGCAAATGATAGAGATTGTTTGAATGCTACGTCTACTTTCATCTGTGTTTGAACATGACATTTTGGCCTTTTAGCTTATTTTATTTTAGATGATGATGTTTTTCATGGGTTCTTATGTTTGTTATTACGCATTAGAGTTTTATGCATGTCTATTTCATTGTGATTTCGACGAATATGATGTTATTTATATTAATCTTGTTTTTTTAAATTAAGTAAATGCTATCTGCATTGTAACATAATCGCATTAATATTTTATAGTTAAGCAACTCGAAATACGGACAAATAGAAAGTGCTGAACAAGGGCCATTGTCTCCGCACAAAGACAGAGCCGTTCTATTCGATGTAAATAGACTTGTTTTATTTATGTTATGAATGTTAGAACAGGAACTGTTTATTGCATCACACGAATGTGGCCGTTTATTATCTTGTGAGACGGGAAATGTTTATGATATGATATTGAATGTTATATAAATTGTCAGCACAATTAATGCTACTCAAACACGAATCTGTTTAGTATGTTAAGTATTTTTTACGTTTGTGTATGTTTATGCGTATGTATACATATATATACGTCTATAATTACAACGGAACAATACAACGCTATTCTTGTAGACTCATTGATTCTGACTTGTTGAAAACATTGAGTATAACTAAAAACCTCGAATGTAAACTACCGGAAGAAAAAAAGGACGACTACTCGTATACATGAGTCACTGGCGACGCACAAAACACAAACAAACGAAGGCAGCGCCAAAGTTGCACAAATAAACTTGCCTTACTTATCTTGCCCATGCCATAAAGAGAAAGTGTGGGCTTTGTCATTGTTGATTTTGTAACGCAATTTTTGTAGCAATGTTGTTATTCGGATAAAAATAACAAAACAAAGATAACGTTTGGATTAAGGTTTATAATAGGTCCTTAGTTTTGTATACAGTATGAGTACAGTGTCTGGTCATGGCTTTAATACATAATAAGTTTTCCTTGACATTAAGCGATTCAAAGTACTTATATCTTTAGCGAACCGCGCGTGAGAATATGTTACAATACGTTGTTAATTCATCGTTTGTTCTTTGTTGCTTCTCCAGTATTGTAATCGTCCAAGTTAGTAACTTCTAAAAGATATTAAAGAAGATTAAAACGACGGCCATTGGAAAATCCTTTAAGTGTGTGATGCTCGCAATTGACCATTTCATTTGAATCCGACAAACCGTTGATGCGTAAATTCGTAACGCACGATGCGTTCATTCCTAGTTTCACATTGTTAGTACGTCACGACACCACGTCGATATGTAGAAAGATTTCATGGTGATCAGGTCATTGAACTATAGGTAAATTCTAAAGAAGCCTTAGCTAAATACTTAAGTAATTGAATTTGGTTGATGTACTTGTAAATTTTCATTTTACTATTATTATAAAAGTTTCATCAACGCTCTACAAAATTAAAATAAAGGTTCTTTGAATCAGTGTTTTAGCTTCGAATTCACGAGTCTTAAGGGAAATTCCTGACGCTCTAAAGTCGAGGAAAAAACAAGCACGAGAAATGTCGAAAGACGTCTTGCCACAGCACAAATAATGCACTCTAAATGTATTAGTTTTAGTTCTGTAATGGTACCAAGAGCTCATTTTAACTAAATTGTCAAAATGTCTCAAAATAAAAAAAAATCTATCATACTAATGTGCTTTTGATTTGACCTCAATAAGGTGATGGAAAATGTAAGACCAGAAGTATAGTAATTTACTGCTGTCGTTAAAAATGATTATAAGTATCCAAGCTTTCTAATAATACGTTTCAATCGTAGTGGTTGAAGAATCGATTAAGAAACAGAAGTGCTTAACATTAACGACAAGAAATATTTTCAATTTCACTTGTGTATACATGACACGATTAGATTTAATATGGCACACTACACATAAATGAACCCGCCTTACGCACGTGACAACCTGACATTATGAGTTAATCCAAATTAGTCCTCTCTACGTTAACAATTGTATCACTTTCTCTACGTATCCGTCACATTTCGTTTGAAATAAAATGGCTTGAATACGACAAAGTGCGAGCGATCGACCCGACTTTTTACTCATTTTTTTACAATTTGTCCAAAATTTGAATCCGCAGGAATAAAAAGTTACAATGGACTGTTTAAAAACACACCGTGTACAAAAGGGGCAATTGTAAGTTTTTAATTGCAGCACTATTAAACATTTGGATGAAAAATTTCGCAGTGTTGAATACAACAAAAGTGAAATATTAATACGAAACACTAAAACTGAATGGCGTCTATTATTTTTGATAGCATTCTAATAAATCCAAAATACGAGTTTTGAGTGTTATGATTTTTAACAACAAAAAACGTGAAGGTTTAACATCAAACTCACTAACATTATCTTGAGAACTAGTAACGAACTTAGGATTGTACCAACGCTAATCAAAATTATCAAAATAATACAGATTAAACTATTCGTCAACATTAGATCATTTGACCTTTGTCTGCTGACAATCACAATAGGACCGACAATAATTTAATACTAACAATAGCAAATATTTAACTACAACCAATACATGATGTCAACAGGTCACTGTTAAAAAACGAGGTGACGCGCGAAGCGATCACAATATTGCATACCGTTATCCGACGATAAACAAACGTCCCAGTTGTATCTAGCATAATGACATCCCATGGCACACTCTCTCCAGCACTCGTCAACTCTGATAATGTCTGACAATCACAAATCGGTAACGAGTCAAGAGAAATGGTCGGAGATATAGAAAACATTACCGTTGTTATAAGAAACAAACTAAGAAGAATAATTGATTTACAAGAAAGTATAAGAAGTCAACTCCGTTAGCCATTATGATGTAGACATCGATTTTCGAAATCGACTTTGATCGGCTATTCCTCACGCAAACATGCTTGTCGTTACTAATTTAGTTGCCAATCGGTCTTCTACTAAAATACCCTGAAATGCAGTTATCTATAGATGTAATTATGTATTAAGAAACTGAAGGCTACTTTCAAAGTGGGTTATTATAATTATCTAGTGTTTAATACACTAGTAATAGAGACGATTAAATATTCAAATGATATCCACACAAGTGACGGTAAACTGTGTAATCCAAATGACGTTACCGTTTACTTCGATTATCCATTTCCCTCCGTTCACGTTGAATTTTTTGTACTTTATGTAATCAATTATATTACGCACTATCAACTTGTTGAAGTTGAAACGTTTTACGCAAACTGATTAATGTGAAAATTACGAAATTAATCATCGATTATTATCGTAACCATAAACTGTGCTTGCAGAAGTAATCAAATTTAGCTTTAATAGCAGTATGAAGGTGATGAGGCAAGATGTCTTCACATTTGGACTTTAATTATTGAATGACAATATCACGTTTAGATTATCTCTTAAAAATAACAAAATTAGGAAATAATGAAATGTGAAACATTTTGAGTTGGTTGAAAGTAGGGAGTGAATTGCAGAATTTTCATCATATGATATTAAAGTGTAGAGATATAATCTCTTACTATACAAGGAAAACATGTTTTTAGGATAAGTTGATTGTATAGTTCGGTGAATGGCCGCGTGTTTGGCTAGCGGGACCGTCGTCGGTCGGCAACTCTCTCACGCCGCATCGCTAATTGTCAGATAAAAGGTGCTCCTCCAATAGAGTAATGCCACCAAAACTGTAAGCCGCTCAGACCTCACAAGAATGATTAACAGTAGTATCCATTCTAGAGTAAAACATAACAGTGGTTTGACTATTTTAGTAGGAATGTTACTTAAAATGGTAAAGCATGTTCAAATTTACCTGTTAAAGAAATGCCATATTGTTTTAGAATTGAATAAAAGAATCAATGTGTTGTGGATGGCGCATCGGGACCTGTCAGGCCTAGGGTAAAAGTACCTACTGCCAGCCAATAAACTTAAAAATTGTCACTGCTGAGATTGTAGTTAAATTCTAAATGTAGAAGCAACCCGAACCTTATTATCCTTAGTGAGAAAGGACTTATTCCAAGTAATTTATTTGAGATACATGGAGAGAATAATGAACTCCAAAAACGGTATTCCATACCAATATACTTATATCCAATTTGGAATCAACAAGCAAGATTAATTATGGTGGGAATATAGCCAAAATGTACCGTTTCTATCTTCACCGCTATATAAAGGCAACGTTATAACAAAAGCACATCAAGTCTATTTAAGTACAACCAGTTTGGATAAATATAAAAGCGTGTATAAAAGCTGTCCGTTTTCGCAAAGTGGAGATCATTAGCTAGAGATCCGATGTAATCTCTTCTTGTTCGTGCGCCTCGCTGACCCTTAGGGTCAGTATTAATCTCCGCGATAAACCGCTTTCACGGATCTCTTCAGGTATAGAGACTACGGAGTTCCTTGACATCGGTTCTAGTTAAACTAACCAAGTTTATACGATTTAGTGCATTTGAGGCAGTCCAAAATCTTGTAGATGGCTTAGAATAAATAGAATGGTTTATAAACAGTGAAATATTGCAACTATTTTCGGTTTTGTTATCTAGACTAGAAGCCACTGCTTATCATTTGCAATAAATTGCAAACGATAACAATCGCTCAATCTGCCGACAATTGTGTAAAATTGTGCACTAAAAAATAAACGAATTACCGCCTCGTTATGCATGTGATTATGTGTTAATGACGTATTCTATTAAAAAGTAAAAAATTTGAAACAAAGTTAATTAGCGAGAGAACAAAATCAAAATATTTGAAGTTTTGATTACCAGCGGCCAATTATGATGAACATTCACTAAGATTTCCCTAAATCTATCGGCGGCAATTGGCTCAATTTATTGAAGTAAATTGCTTTAGTCAATTCACATCTAGCAAATATCATGTGTTCCACAAAATAAGTAAAACGTACGGTAACATTCAATAACATAAAAACAAAAACGGAGACCTCAAAGGCGTTGTTTGGACATAAATTGATGTCATCTTGTAGGTTATATTAAATAAAGTGCCAAGACTTAGTTACTAAATGTTGTACTCACCAGTCAATCTCTCCTGTATGAACAAGTCACTTATTCTTATTTGTAAACAAATGTATGAATGATTTGTAAAGATTAAATGCAACAAACACGTGCGCATGCAACGACTCTTGGAGTCAAACTGGCGGCGCGGGAAGCGAGTCAGCGCACAGTAAGAGCACTGAGGCGAATCGAGTAGTGTACTGGTCCTTTGCAAATCGAGTTCATCATGATAGTAAATTATACTAAACCAAGGTTTTTTCGAGATCCATGGACTCATTTTATCTGTGTACCACAGCTTCAACGTCATATGAATGCATTTAGTTTTCGAAAACGACAAAGTTTTTTGAAATAAACGTTTAAAAATAATTCTACATTATAGTTATGATAGGACAAAAAAAGCATAACAATTGAAATTATATTTTATAGGTAAAAATTAATTTAGTTTCAAATACTTAAGTAACCGCATATTGACGGAACTATAGGTATATAAGTATTTAAAAAAGTAAATTCAAATATTTGTTTAACCTACACCAAGTAAACATAGACTTATTACTACTATGGAGAAAGTTGCCGCACGAGTATCCATACGGTTTGTGGCCTTTTAAGTTTTGCGTATTTATAAACGGTCGAGTATAGCGACTGCGAAAGCAAGCGTTATATAAACATTTTGCGGACTCAGACAGATGTCAGATTTGCAACTGGCCTAGTATCAATGCCTACGGTTACCGTGGGGTCCATGTAAACGATTTAAATTATAACTACAGACCATTTTATTTCCTATTCCCTTAGGTTACAGGTCATTATTGCTTGATTTCCAACGTTCACGATTCGGTAAAGACAAGTCGACATAAACATATGAAACGTATCTACGGTTAAATCAAAAATAACGAGTCACGAGAACGAAATGTCTTATCTAAAGAAAGAGAATGGATATAATATATCAGATACGGTGGTAATAACCCGAATCCGTTAGTTCCCACGGCCCAGTGGACATCTATCGTCGACTCGACAAACCGGAATCGAACTACATGCACCTAAAGAACATTGGTTTTATCAAATTGACACAACGACCTGCCTCTGGGCCACTTTTTAACTTCACTGCACAAAAACACTTGTTATGTTTATTGGAATCCCATAAGAACCATATTATTAAGCGAAACTTTTACGACTGTATGTTATAGTTCCTACTTTTATTTTCATACTAGTTTTTGCCCGCGACTCCGTCCGCGTGGAATTAAAAAAAAGAACAAAAGTGAGTAGCCCATGTGTTCTTCCAGACTGTCCTCTACATTTATACCAAATTTCTTTGAAATCCGTTCAGCCGTTTAGGCTACAAACTCTAACAAACATCTATCCATCCATTTAAACTTTCGCATTTATAATATTAGTATGATTTAAAATAAAGTATGTTTGAATACTAACAGTCACTGAACTAAGTTCTAAGAATACAGTTTTAAGTAAAGTACTGGATCATCTTTCCACTTTTATTTAAATTCTGTAATCTTAAGCTTCGACATAAAAATGTCTAACAATAAAAAATGTTGAAGTATTAGATAACATGAACCACTTTACAAAATCGCGTCGCCGAAACTGGACATTGTTCTCTACGTAATCGTTGCATGAGTCCACTTAAAAAAGGATCATTGTCCGAAAGTGAGAAGTATTGTGTGTCACGGCAGGTAGCGACGCGCCGCGCATGCTCTAACCATAGAACAACTTAGAGATAATCTTATTCTGAGTATGAGTACAAATTGTGGCGAAAAAAGGTCTCTCGAGGTAGTTACATATTTTGTTAGGGTAAATATGCTCACTGTTGTCATTTATAATACAATATAAAATGTCATTTCAAAAATCGACTTGTATAAACACTCTATCAATATGATATACTATGGCTGTTAGCATTTTGGAGCAAGATACTGTAGGTTACCATTGCCAAAACTCCATACCAAAACATTTTTGTCTTCGTAATTTTCAGAAATAATGTCAGCGATGACGAGATGTTTTTGCATTAGTGTTTCGTCAGGGATGGTGATAATCACTTGCGACGGCAATCGAGGAACAATAGTAGACAGAATTCAATAGACTTGTGTAAACCTGTAGTAAATTTAAATGTAAACTTTGTGTGATTTTTGAGCTCTGTTACTGAATTGTTACTACTATGAAATATTATGGTTTCTCCAGCAACCGGTGAAGATAATGCGTAGGTGTGTGCTTGGAAGTTAAAAGGAGGATCTAAAATAAACTTTTATTTTAAAGACAGTAGTAAAGCACTGTTATGTTAAGCTTTAAATTAAAAAAGCGTTACGTGTTATTCTATCACTTGATTGACGAGACGAACATTTTCATTTACTTTGTATGTTTATGGTTTACGGACATTAAACCTTTGAAAGCTGGTATAAAACTACACATTTTAGTAACTTTGAAATAGTCGTGCTTTCTTGAATTACGGAAACTAGGTGATTAATTAGACTTTTTACAGATATCAGTGAGGCGTGCACGCGCCGCGGCCGCACCGCGCCGTCTCGGTAAAAGTGAAACCGATATCATGCCTGGGATCTAGCCATTTATCAGTCGGCCATTTCTTTCCTATCTGATACTTTCGCGGCTAAACTACACGGATAACTATACCTATACGTACGATTTGAAAGTCTTTACCAAACTGTACTCGCGTTGTGGAAATGTCACGCTATCCTTTACAGTGCCGTGTTAAGATAAATTGATTTATTTCAATTTAAAACATTTATTAACGGTTATCTTTTGATCAGAACTGGAGCAATATTTTTCAATTAACGAGAGAAAGTTTGAAAGAGGTTTAAAAATCAGTAATCTAGGTTTGTTGTACCAGACTCTGACTTATCCAAATATAAACTTCGTCGTACCTGTTGATCAAGGCGACAATTTTTTATACCAAATTCTGTAAACTGATACATGAAGATTTTAATTAATTGCGAGGTTTTTAACCCGGAATAAAGTTCACGTGCTAATATTTAATTAGGGATTTTTGTGAAACAAATGCTAAGTTGATGCAGTGGTTTGTGTTACGACCGTAATTCACGAGTACTTTGAACAAAGATGCCGACAACATTCGCTCACTGACGCTCATGTTAATTGTATGTCGTAATCATAACGGAACGATGAATCATATTTTAATGAAAATATTATGTTATTAACATCTCAATTTTAATATTAAATTTCAAATATTGTTTTTGGCTCATACCATAACCTTAATTTGTGTGTAGGTTCAAGTTGTGATGGTCTTAAAGAGGCTAATGTCGCAAATGTATGCTACCAGAGGTCACAATGGAACGGCTTTCTGACCTCCTGTAGACTCCTATATCTTCTTATAATTTATAAGTTCATAGTAAATTGACTTTACATTTAAAGTTTATAGACGTTTTCAGTTGATTTTACAAGTTTTTTACACTATATCTTTTGATTTCTGATGTTTTTTTTACGACCACACTTCGTCTTGCTGTACTTATCCGGTTTACGTCTGTACGTTATAATGTTAAAGCAAAAAGCTTGTTCCGTTTCCCAGTGTTGTGATTGTTAGCTCGAGCGTCCGTAGTGGTATATCAAGGGCGGGAGCGTACGATAGCCCAGATTATCTTCTTATTTATAGCGCACTAACAAGACGCAGCGGGCGGACGTTCTCGATCCTGTCGAGAGATTATCGCAACAATTGAAAGGAATAATGATCACACCACAGATCTTACCGTTTTCACAGTAAAAACACTACATATACATATTGTTATTTCAGATTTTTCAAAGAGAGTGAAAAGGATGTAAATGTTTTTGTACGCGAGTTTTGCTAGTGGAAATTATTTATTAACTTGTACCGTTATAGGGAAATTTGGTTACCCAGTTTTCACTTATCCAGGTTCGAATGTACTATGATAATAATGTTCATCTCTTTTGTTACATGCTTGCTTTCACCACAATAGGATCAGGTATGTACACAAAGAAATGTATTTAAAATCAATTTTGATTGTGTGAGCGTGATCATGTGAATTCCTTAGTAAATATTTTAAGTATTTTAGTTTAAGTCTATCGTAAGTATCAATAGAATGTTTGACGAATAGCTTTGAACGCAGAACTAGGAGATTTAGAAAGCTAGCTAGATTGCTACTTCCCATAGACGTTAATTAAATATAAATAAATAAGTCCAATTTGTCATGGAATAATTGAAATAGATTTGGTATAATTTTGAGATTTCTGGGGTGTGAAGTAATATTAAGTTAGTCGAAGTCGAAGTGGCTTGCATTGGCGATAATGCAACTTGGGTTAGTGTGGCGCAGAGGCGCAGTTGTGATGCTGAGTGAGAGTGATGTTTCAGTGCGGCTATCTCGAGGGCCTGCGCTCATCACTCGGTGGCTGGACGCAGAAAGTAAAGTCGTGGTACTGGGGACGACCTCTAGTAAGTGGCCCGGCCTCACGCCGACGGATCGACCGAACTGTCCTAGCACATTGAAAATTATTACTTTTGCACGATGTTTCTTTTAACAAAAAACATATTTTTTTTACAATTTATTTGAATTGGATATATTACGCTTCGAAGGAAACGATTGCTTGGTGTTTATAGTCTACATTTTACTTATTGTATGTTTTCTCACATCAGTTACGGGCGCACTTTGATTTCGTTTTGTTTTGAACAGCTTAATTATTTTCAAAATTTCTTCTTTCATTTTATTAAGAGGTAGATAGCACAAGTCAAAATTTAGTCGTAACGGTTTACTTCATTAGCCTGTAGAAGTAAAATGTCTCAATTGGATCCAGCTAACATGTTGCATGACGGATTTAGTAAAAATACAATTTCTTTAGATGTAACAATCATAAAATTCATCGCGAGTCGTATCGTCCAATATCCCAGGCAATTCGTAGGACTTTCAAAATTTAGTGCATGTTGACTTAATGGCATTTTTTTTAAATTACAAAATTATGTTTTCTTTATTTTTCATATAATATATCTGTATCTTTGTAATATACTGGCGTTACGTTTACGTTTGTAAAGTTTTAATTTGCGTCATATTTTTGTTATATTATTTTATAATTGTACCTGTCCAGTTTGTTCAAAATATTGGGTTAACGACTCTCCATAACATGTTGTACACTTGTATCGAATACCTTTGTACCACGCCACCGAGTGATCGATACGCATGATTCCAGCCTCCAGCCTCCAGCTCACATCTCACTTACAGCTCGTCGACACAATCGACTACAGATCACTTACATGATGTAACCGAAGGCGCAAGGCCGCCGCCGGCGCCGGCCGTGCCCCGTTTTCCCGCCTCGCCCCCGCCTCGCCCCTGCCCCGCCCGACCAGCTACACCCTCCGCAATTGTTCTTAGAGCACTCGATTGTAATCAGTAGAGGCTGAATCAAATCTCGCTGTAATTAGATATGTAGCTATACAAATTAGTATGGATGTGGTATAGTTAGTTATTAGGCCGTAGCAATCGAACAAATCCCATTCCGAGGGTACGGCCGGTATCGGTGAAGCCACATTTTATGTCCGTTTTACAATTTGACACTACTAAATGTATTATGTGTGGTGGTGATTGTGTTTTGATGTGTATTGTAACTGTTGCAGGAGTTGGCCCATAA
Source organism: Papilio protenor (assembly GCA_029286645.1). Lineage (NCBI taxonomy): Eukaryota > Metazoa > Arthropoda > Insecta > Lepidoptera > Papilionidae > Papilio > Papilio protenor. Next base: position 6,918,387 of record JAGSMZ010000002.1, read on the forward strand.
GTTGTCGCGAAGCTTCGACATGAAGGAAGAGGGCGGCGTGGGGGCGGGGGCGGAGGAGCGCGCGGGCATGCGCCGGCACCAGTCGATGCAGCGCCTGGCGCACGGTGAGACGCAACTCGAGGAGAGCCGCGCGGCGCGCGTGGTGCCCGACCACCACGGCAACCTGCACATCACCGTTAAGAAGACTAAACCGATACTCGGAATCGCGATAGAGGGCGGCGCCAATACAAAACATCCCCTGCCGAGAATAATCAATATACATGTGGGTTTGAAATAAGTAAAACTTTTCAAAAACGTACGCGTAGAGACGTTCATGTTTCGACGGCGAAATTATTCGACTCTGGCTTTTAGACTTTCGTAGTCTCGCCTCTCCCACCGTTGGCGGATTTAGGATATTTAGCTAGTTGCATATTTCTTTTGCGGTTAATCTAGATCTAACAATGATTTTATAGTTTGTTACACATGCCGGCAAATCATCTAAGTATCATTTTGTTAATAACGATAATGGCTATTCGGTAATTAGCTTTGTTATAACATTATAATAGTTTAAGTGCGCGTCTAGTTGCGTTTGAATGAGAAGTCGTGTCATACTAATGTTCTGAATATTATTTTCTTCCATCAATGTAAAAATCTTTCAGGAGCATGGGGCGGCGTACGAGGCTGGGGGCCTGGAGGTGGGCCAGCTGATCCTGGCGGTGGACGGTCACCGGGTGGAAGGCATGCAACACCAGGACGTGGCCCGTCTTATAGCGGAGTCCTTCGCCCAGAGAGAGAAACCGGTATGTTCCATTTGCAAATATACAATAAAGAAAGAATGCAATGAATTCTCTAGTTGAGGCATATAGTATCTAAGATTATATTTCTAACCTTTTAAAAATAATTATTTTCAGGAGATCGAGTTTTTAGTCGTCGAAGCAAAGAAATCCAACCTAGAACCAAAGCCGACAGCTCTAATTTTTCTGGAGGCCTAACATCTACTGTCCCTCCCCGCCAGCGACCCCCCGGCCGCGCTGGGCAGCGCGACGCCGGCGGTCGACCTCACCGCGCACACCACGGAATAGCCAACTCCAACCTGCGCTGCCACATGCTCTTCTAAGCCCGCGCTGCGTACTCGCGCGCGAGTCGCCGCCGCTCGGTGACTCTCCTCGGTGAATATACGGGCGAGCCCGGCCGGCGGCGGCCTCGTACGCGGCGAAAGCGAGAGGCGCTCTACGCGGAAGACTCGAGTACGACGTATACCGTTACCAACTTTTCTAACCTGACGTTGCAACGGACTGATATGAGAGAACAGAATGGCGATATAAAGCAGGTATAAATATGGCTACAAAATTAATGGCACGAGGGAGGCGAATAAACTTAATATAACTCGACGATTTGTCTTAAAACACTAAAATGTAATATTGTAAAATACACTGCCCAACCAAATAGAATACGTCAATAAATTATCGTCCCTATGAAGTATTATTACATCGGGAATCTTGTGGGTAGTGTTAAAATTTTTGAACATATTTTTCTAGATAGCGATCAAAATTAATAGTAGTCGACGACTGAATTTTTTAAAATTTCATGCGGTACAATTATTATAATTCGATAAAAATCACTTTAACCAACACAATTTCAAAAAAAATCGGCGATAGATCAATTCGTAGATTCAGTTCCGCACTTGAATAGATCTAGAGATGTACAAAAACGATAACATAGATCTTACTAAGTCTCAGTTTTGAAACGAATCGTGCTAATTTGTTAGAGTGGCATTGGTGCTATGGAAATTAACTAGAATGTCGGAAAATTAAAGTTGTCATTATGATAGTAGTCAGTAGGAATCGATTCGAGCTTGTATCGTCGCGCGGCAAGGTGTCCATGTCACTCCACTCGCAGTCATCCATGTGCCATGAGGGTTGCAACAAGGGGAGCTCGTCCCAATATCATCCCAGCTCGTTGTATCGGGGGTAGAAGCGGCCGAGCGGGGCCCTAGCATTGTCGTCATTCGTAGGGCAGAGCTTGCAGCACAAGGCGCTCTCCTAAGCAGGCTAACTTTATTATTTTTCTTCACATTGTACACCTTTTTTAATTTGTATCTTAAATTTTCCAATTTTATTTTTGAATTAAAAAGTAAGTTAAAATAGTAAGTCAAAAGTTTAAATATAGAAATTAGTGAGTTATGTAGTTATTTTTTTAAGAACGTTTCAGTCGGCAATTACGCCATTAAATACAAACAAAAATTGAATTTGAATTAATGAGTCAGTCAGCTTAGAGAGTAGAAGATCAAATATGCGCCAACATGTCATTCCATTGGTAGATGAACGGTGAGTTAACGAAATTATGGCGGAGAGGGATTTTAGCCCACTCTCATTTTAACCGTAGTTATAAATAGTATAGTAATGAATGTGTGCAATATAATCGATATTATGTTAGACGTTAGTCGCTGCGATATCGATATTGCAGTCAATAAACGTCTCCGGCTCATCTAAGACGAACAGTTGTTCATTGTCTGCAATATTGTTTGGCACAAATGTATCTTCAAATTCAATATAAATTATACGATTGTCGCTAAAGCTTACAAATGTTTCATACAGCTGTAGATATTGTACACGTTCTCGCAATTGTATTATAAGAGCATATTCAATATGTTGTATCTATCATGTCTATATTATCATGTATACAATCGCCTACGTTATGTAAATATACCATGATGTGTCTGTTCTCGTAAGCTGTAAATATCCAATGAATGTATTGTAAAATAGAATTTATACAAAATATTTAATAAAGTTAGTGCCAAACAGCATTTAACACTTTCTCTATATTTAAAGCGTGTTTATTACTGAAATAAAAGCATCTTGATGGCGTTGAGGTTTCTATAACTAGATATGTGTAATTGCCACTTCACGGAATGCGCTTCTAATCTTAGGATTTGATACCAATCATTTTCCAATATTAAACAAACTATTAAATACACAATATTTTAGGTATTTAAAGTTTTATACTTTCACTATATACGGTATTTATATTTCACAATGTCAATTTTAAGTTGTTAGTTTAATTTAGATATGATTATGTGTTCAAAACAGCGTACTTTTTTATTTGTAATGTTTAAAAACGGCACCGTTGCTTGTATATTGTAACTGAATGTACGCATATTTAATTGGCGCTTTATAACGAGCCTTGAAGATAATTTATAACACAAATACGATTATCCAAATGTTATCAGTCTGATTTTACGGATTATTTAATTTTAAATAATTGAAATTAACAAAATAACAAAACAACAGTCTAGTTAAATAGCTAAAAAACGGTGAACGTTTCTTTAACATTAATTTAATCCGTAAAATCAGTTACTTTGCTATTAAAATTATTTAGTGTAATCTTTACTAGTGAGCCAGTAACTCGAGATTTTTGTATGAAATAAATTGACTAAATTCCAGATATAAAATCTCAAGTACCTGTTTCACTTAGATGTAACTTACTTTAGAAAGGCTGTGCGCTCGCCTAGCCTTATTCGAGTCAATTCTTTTATCTACTTATCACAAAGCAATTTAAACGTAGGAATAAAATATGTTTATCGTATTACAAGATATATTTACCTATTTACGTGAAATGTACAATTACTATTGTATGGTTGTTTACCAAGTGTATCCGACTTTTACGTTAAGGGACTTCAGAATGGTTCTTTGGGCAACATTTCCTAGTGTTTCCGAGCCGTCCACTATTTTTTGCGTTTATTTCTTCTCTATGCTGAATTCCTGCATATTGTAGTTATCTAATGTACTTACTATATACGCAATGTGTTGGTAAACAATACTGAGTACTGTTTGAGTAACCGCAAAGTTGATACTTGTCGCAAGCGTTTCGTTGACGGGATCTATGTTGTAGTCTGTTGTTAAGTTTGTCGTTGATGACAAAAATATATTGTTATCTAGATAATTTGTTGTTTTATTTAACTGAATGTTTTATTTTAAAGCAACCCTACGGACAAAAGTTAATTTCCACGCAACGGTGATTGTTCGCTTTTGTATTTTCGCAGAATACCCCTGAATGCCTTTAGTACCTTGCATTAATAAAATGTAATTTGAATATTGCTATTTACTTTTACCAGGCGTTACAAACATTTGAGAACAAAACTAATAAAATCAGACAATCACAGAATTTATTACAAGTTTTTGATTACTGCATTTTTTGCCAACCAGTTTGTCGTTACATTCTGCTCTTTAAGGTTTATTGAATTTTACCGACATTACCGGAATAATTATGACAATTGTAATATTTAACGGTTAAAGCTAACGGTTTGGACATTTTATCCACATTACAATTTTAAAATATGTATCCGTTTATATCTTCTTTTGGGAGCGCCTAATTTTTTAGTCCATTTAGACTAACAAGCACATTGTATAACAATTATAGAAAGTTCTAGGCTGTAGGTATAGGCGTGGAAATATTTTTCTTTTAAACTCATAATATAAAGATAACAACTATTTCCATAACAACAATTGACGTAGAAATCGTGGAAGAACTTATCTTAAACAACAATAAATGTCGTACGATTATGAATATGTACATTGTCATTCTAAAAACAATGTGATAAACCGAGTGGCTTCTTTTCTCGTTTTGTCGATAAAAATGCTAACTTTCTTCTTAGCAACACATTTTCATCATAACTTCTTATTTTTCCAGTGATACTTCATCATCATCATCACCAGCTCACTATACGTCCCAACTTTGGGGCCCGTCCCCTAATAAGGGGGTGACTAGGCCATAGTCAACCACGCTGGCTCACTGCGGGTTGGTTGACTTCACACATATCTTCGAATTTATTCTCTGATATGTACAGGTTACATCGCGATGTTTTCCTTCAACATAAGAACGTCGGGTAAATTATGTACTCGTACATATGAAATTCTAAAAAAATCACATTAGTACATGGCGGGATTCGAACTCAAGACCTGTAGATTAAAAGTCCAGTGTTCAAACCCCTGAGCCACCGACGCTCTTAAGTGAAAAAAATTATAGCTACCCTTTCCTAGAGAATCTGAAGATGTAAAATAAATATAAAAACTGCTTAGAAATAGACCATATTAATGATAGATGCCCTATACTAGACCAAGCCTATCATCGACTGCCGACGCCCATAGTATTCCTGTTGGGTTTTTCAAATGTCCTTTAAAATAATATGAGATAAAGTTTTTATACCTAATTTCTGCATTTTGTATTTCCATTACTTAATTTATCGCTTTACAGTTTCACCTTTCATGATAATTACGTCAAGATGTGCATTCAAATATTAAACATATCAATGGCAAAGGTCGAGAAATAGTTTACATTTAAAAATTGAAAAAAAATATAGCTACCCTTTCCTAGAGAATCTGAAGATGTAAAATAAATATAAAAACTGCTTAGAAATAGACCATATTAATGATAGATGCCCTATACTAGACCAAGCCTATCATCGACTGCCGACGCCCATAGTATTCCTGTTGGGTTTTTCAAATGTCCTTCAAAATAATATGAGGTAAAGTTTTTATACCTAATTTCTGCATTTTGTATTTCCATTACTTAATTTATCGCTTTACAATTTCACCTTTCATGATGATTACGTCAAGATGTGCATTCAAATATTAAACATATCAATGGCAAAGGTCGAGAAATAGTTTACATTTAAAAAAGGAAAAAACAGCAAAAAACGATCTACACTGAGACAACAATTGGCTTTTGTTTCGTGTTGAAAATGAGACAACATAGATACGCCTATCATTTTGAATCCATAAAAAACCGATTGCAAAAATTGCTATTTTTAAACTATGATAAGACTGAAACACCTTGAATTAATCCTTTGCAGATCTATAATTAAAATTACATTTCTCTTGGTTCAAGGTAAGATCTGTAAACTAGACAATAGCGTTAACATAATCTATAAGATGTTTATTTTTAAGACGCTCTTTTTTAAGTGTCTGTATTTATACGAGTCATTGAATTTATTTTTATCTGATAAAAAAGTTTTAGGGGTATTACCGACTCAGAATTTTTAAGGTAAAAACACAATGAACTATTGAGAAGTGAATAAAAAGATACAAATTAAAGTTAATTTCTGACGTATTTAAAATAATGATTGTTTACGTAAAATAGATAAACGGTAAAGCTAACTTGCGTTAATTAATTCGGGGAAATTTAATACAACTGTTATGATTATCATAAAAAATGACATCGGGTCTTATTATTTTCAATACAATTTTCTATAAATTCCTTTCATAAGTTAAATAATTACAAGAAAACTATTTGTTTAGACATTTTTTATTGATAATATAATCTCAATTTGGTTAGAAATTACGAGAATTTGACAATAACTGGATTTTATTTTAATTCACCCGATACATTATAACATAATATTACGCAATGGTTAGGAATTTTATATTATGCCCACAGACACTAATAGAATATAGTTTACTTTTTAATTTAAGATTGTGTAACATCGAACTGTATGTTATAAAAATTTAAACGATCCTAAACCGCTCCGCAGACTTGGATGAAACCTTAGTAGTATTTGAAATAAATGTGTTTCCTCGAAATCTAAAAAAAAAGAAAAACTGTTAGACTTTTTCACGTTATTATGACTTTACAAGGCAAACCAGGGTCGTCTAGTTAATAATAAATAACTTAATTCATCATTGTTAACGCTAAATAGTTTTTTTTTTCATAAAAGCGATGATTACTATGTGTAAAAAATTAAGACAAATCGTTAGTTTTTTATCAACGTTTTAATTTACTCGTTTATTAAACGTTTTTGTCAGATAAACGATGGCCGTCCTAACGGTTGACACTTTCTGTTCAGCTCACACCAGTTACTCAAGTCTAGTTTGATAAGTTTATGTTACACACCTTCACTTTTGTCATGTGGACACCTAAAGTTTTCTAAGACGTATTTTACATCTGGTGAAAAGTTATTCATCAGTAACGTCGGATTCAGGGGGGGGGGGTCATGGGGGTCATGACTGACCTGAGCTGGTTGGTCTGACTTGTGTCCACGACTATGTGACCCCCCCCCCTGGCGCCAAAGCTGGATCTGCCTTTGTTCATCAGGCTCTTACTTCTTGCTTAACCTTGTTTTTATTGCCATTTTAATCAAACCAGTTAACCAGCATCTTTCTTGGTATTCATTAGCCGGAATTATCACGATTTAAACAAGATAGGTTTTTTTTTCATTTGTTTTACGTTTACATTTAATTAAAGGTTAACGAACAAATATAATAAATAAAATGTATTGTAGAATCTAATGGGAATCAAAACTTGTATAATAAATACAGTATTCAGACGTCTAATACTCGTATAAGGATAAATATACAGTGCATTAGGTCCTAAGTATAGTAGAAATACACTAATAAGTATGAGCTTGAACTTAATTAAGGGCCTGTCCCACCAAATTGTAAATTGTTTGATAACAATCAAACGTGTAAAATATGTGATGGAAATATCGGATTTTGTTCCGTTATCTGAAAGTGACGTCATTTTTAAGCTATCTGAGCCTCTATCAGTGGTAAGACAGGCCCTTAGACTCTCAAATCAGCGTAGGAACCGAAAAATCACATAGGATTTTGTCGAATTCATCCAAACAAGAGAGCATGAATTAATTAAACGTTATTGCGTTAATTAGTGGAGTAAATAATACTGACGGTGAGTGAGGAGCGGTAACGAATCATTGTAAAGATAATAAACGATCTCAACTGCGCTTCAATTGTTTTGAATACCACAAACATTTATTGAACGTGAAATAATCTTCATTGATGTGAAGTTATTTCCGTCTGACGCAATAAACAACTCAGTGTCACCTATGAATTTGTGCATAGGTAACCACAATTCGAATACAAAACAAAATAAACTGCTAAAATAGAAATGACAATTTTCTAATATAGTGATAAAATATTATACTTCTATTAACAATATCTTTGAATCCGAATTAACATTTTATTTTTCTGATTGACTTAAAATTCTTGATATGATTTTTAGTACGTATACGTATTGGTATTACCTGAACATTTAAGACTAACGATTATTACTACTAATATTATTAATACTACTATTTTTATTAAACTTGTACTGGGAACAGTCCATAAGCATGGTTATCCTAGTCTAGATGTTTGAATGAACCCCCGCAAAGAGACCGGAGCGTGGCGGGTCGCGATAACGCGTCACACGTGCTCAAGTCAGACACGCGGGCAGGTGCCATACGTTACAATGCCGGGTAGTTGCGTCAGTCAACGGCTTATTTACATTTGTCCAAATCAGCACTTTATATTAGTAGGCGTGTTAGCAAAATTCTTGAATCTAATTAGCAATCAATTTATTTTATTAGATCATTTTAATGTATCAAGACATATGCTATTAATTTCTTTTATTTAATACCAGCTTTCGCCCGCGACTCCATCCGCGTGGAAAGACAAAAGTAGCCTATGTGTTCTTCCAGACTATCCTCTACGTCTATAGGTCTATACTATATTTCATCGAGATCCGTTCAGCCGTTTAGGCTACAAACTCTAACATCCATCCATCCATCTAAACTTGCGCATTTATAATATTAGTCAGATTTGTTCAAATTAGAAGCTAAGTTTCGCTTTTAAGTTTTGCCTTTGACAGGTCAGACACTGCCTATTTTTTTTAACAACAGGGTGCAGACGCGTAACGGTAACAACGAGGTGATCCCGTTGTAGGTGAATTGTGGATGAAACATTGTTTTCTAGATTTAATAACATAAAAAACATGCATACTTAGTGTGTTGGATCTTAGAACCAATCTCAATACCGATTAGCTTAGCATTAAGTTATTAGCAACTGATTTTAATACGTTTACATAAATTATTGTTAGAGGTATGTGAATAAAATCACGAATGTTTCATCATTTAGTATGTAAATTGTGCCTTGTTCACGTTTTTCAACAATTTTTCAATTCCACATTACGTGTTTTTAATAAACGATGAGCGGGCAGTTTATGCTGGCAGGTTCGGAACAAACGTTAAAAATGTGTCCGCTTGCGTCAGCCAACTCGTTGGGGTAGCCGGAGTATTGTAATTTTCTATACGTAGGTATACCATTATATTAAAACCCAGTGTTATAACAGAATTTATATTTATTTCCACCAGAAAAGAAACTAAATAAATTATTACACGGACTTATTCTAAAGACAAAATAGATTAAAAATCGTGGCGCAAGTTAGCCAGCTCAACGTATGCAGGAGGGACTAGGGTAGTCATTAGTATAGTATTATACTATAATAGTATTTGTACAAATTATTATTTGTAGACTTTTTTTACTTTAATTACCGTTATCAATAAAAAAAATTACGTTTTAAAAAGATAAAACCCAATATAGCATCATATTCATATATAGGCTACATGAACTTAACCGAATTGAACCAGTTAGAACTCGGTAAATGATTACATTAACTCATCGATATTATCTTTAATTAATATCACACATTTAATAAGTCGAATGTAGTGTATACGTGAATGTAGTGGCTTGTACAGCTTTTATAACGGTGAATAAATATTAGGGTCACCAAGCATTTTCTCGTGTAAAGCAGTTTCAAATATAATTGTTGCCACATGACACTGATATCGTGTAACCTTAACTAGTTATATCAATTTCTACAGCACATGAAATAGACATATTATAACTTTGTTGGACGTTATCACGTCAAAAATGCTTTGGCAATAGAAAGCCATTTGTTTATAGTTGGTAAAATTGATTATTTTAATAACGCCCTTATCCGTACTGAAACACACTTACGTTTTGATTAAACAATTGAAAAATACCCTTCCATTTCCGTATGTTATGTGGAATTCTTGTATCAGTAAGGACAGGCGGAAAGTTTATTGTAAGGTTAATGTAATAGTGTGGTACAAAACATAATGCCACCCTAATGAATATTAAATAATCGAATTTACCTTAATAAAGGAACAAATTGCATAAAAAAGCAAAACTTAAACCCGATGACGACCTTGCGAAAATTGCTTTTATTAATTATAGAAACACATGTAACAAACTAATAAAGTCCCTAAAAAAACAATATTACCAAACTCAATTACAAAATAGCGAAAAAGATATAAAAAAAACTTGGACTTTAATCAAAGAGATCTGTAATATAAAAACTAAACATGACATACCCACAGAATTACTCAGTATCGAAAGTACACCAAAACAGTCACTAAACAAAGTTAATACCTACTTTACTAATATTGGCAAAAATCTGGCAGAGGACACTTTACAGAAACTAAACCTATCGGAGGATGAACTAGCACGACATGCATCTGTATATACTAAGTCTAATGCCTACTCCATGTCATTCTCGCCTACAGACCCTTATGAAGTTTCTAAAATTATTAGCGACCTAAAACCCGATAGTTCTCCAGGACATGATGGCATCCCTAGTAAAATTATAAAACTAGCAAAGGAGCACCTTATCTACCCATTAGGTTATCTGTGTAACCTCAGTCTCGAACAAGCTAAATTTCCGGATCTATTTAAAACTGCTATTGTATCACCTATTTTCAAAACGGACAACAAACTAGTTATTTCCAATTACCGACCTATTTCCCTACTAACCATAATGTCAAAAATTCTAGAACGAATAGTGAATTGTAGGCTGATCAACTACTTGGAGAAAAACAAACTGCTCACGGACTACCAATACGGTTTCCGTAAAGGTAGATCTACGGATGACGCTGTACTGGACTTAACATCTTTAATCCACAAATATGTTGACAGAGGAGAGAAAGTTATCGGCGTTTTTCTCGACTTAAAAAAAGCTTTTGATACAGTCTCAATGCCGATACTTTTGTCAAAACTCGAAGCCCTAGGAGTCCGTGGACATGCCTACCAGTGGTTCCAAAGTTACCTAGATTGCAGAAATCAGTATGTCAAGGTTAATAATAATCTAAGTGATCCCCTAAGATGCAACTTTGGTATACCACAGGGCAGTACCCTAGGACCCACTCTGTTTTTAGTGTATATAAATAGTCTCCCAGACGTTTTAACATCCAATGCCGATCCTCTTCTCTTCGCCGATGATACAGTGCTATTGTTCCACGGCCAGGATTGGAAAGAAGTTCACGAAATAGCTGAATCCTGTCTAAAAAATGTGACAACTTGGTTAGAGGACAATTTATTAACGCTCAATGTAACGAAAACAAAATATCTGTGTTTCACTAAATCATCTAACCCTTTACCAAACCAAGACTTACACATTACCTTGCATACATTCCCCTGCAATAGAGCCCCCTCATACCAATGCGATTGCAATACACTCACAAGAGCCAGAAGTATACGTTACCTTGGTGTTCTAGTGGACGATAACCTGAGCTGGAAAGAGCAAACCGACAATGTATGCACACGGGTTCGGAGGCTCATCTATATCTTCAAACAATTGAGAACTGTCGCAAGCAAAAAGATACTCATACAAACCTACAAGGCACTTTGTCAAAGTGTCATCTATTACTGTGTGACCGCATGGGGCAGTGTACCAAAATCAAGGATGATCAACCTGGAACGAGCACAAAGAACAGTGCTGAAGGTACTCATGCGATTGCCATACCAGCACCCTACCACAGCCCTGTACGAGGACACTCAACTGCTCTCAGTTCGGAGGCTCTTTATACTGCAATGTCTCCTAAGATACCACCGTAAATCAGCTCAACCACTTATACAATCGAAAAAGCGCAAACTGCGTTGTCCTCTACCGATCTCCAAATCCACCTTTGCTCAAAGACATTATAACTTTATCGCACCTTGCTTATATAACCAAATTCTTGACCAGTCGAATACTAATATAGCTAAACTTAATTCTTATAAATTTAAAAAATATCTCATACAGTGGCTGTTAAAACTAACTTACGAACAAACAGAAAACCTCTTAATAATACCAAAATGAAACAAGCATAAAAACTCTTTCACTCCAAGATGTCTAGCGCCCTATCATATATATCAACCACACACACGCACACACACACACACCACACACACACACAGTACACACACATAAATATAACACAATAAATGCATACACATAAACACACTCACACTCGCATACCCAAACACATGTATTTGATCAAATATAAAATTATGTACCTAGATTAAGAGAAGGCCCTGCCTCCTGTAATACAGGTCCCCACCTAGCTCAGGAGGCAGAGCCCCTATGATTGTAGTTCAACTGGTTTGATTAATAAAGTGTTTTTATTTATTTATTTTTTTATTTACCTTCAAATATGCCATGCCGGCTTGAAGAATAATGATAATCTCGCATCTTTAATAGTTGACAGCTTGTAAGGGCAATTGGGACAATTAAATAAAAGAAAAACACTACACATTCTAACAACATACTAAATATAACCACAGTCATTTCCAATTGTTGATTATCATGCTTTAATTTTTAAAATATTTGTACGTACATGTGTAAATAATTTCTTCAGAAGCTTTCCAACTATTTCGATCAGTTCAATGACATAAGCACGCGCAGAATAATTATATATTAATAATATGTGAATATATCAAGATAAGGCTCGTTATAAAGCGGACGACGCCGACGTGTTAGGGTTTTTACAATAAATTAGACCCTCGTCACATGTGCTATGGTTTAGTTACTGATAAAAATTAATTTAAAAAAAGCACGTTATGATAAAATAGTAGCTATACAAGTATGTAATTAAGAAAAGAATCCCTTTAATTACCTATATAAACAAATCTGTGGGTAAGTTAGTCTAGTGCCAAGTACTCAAACGGAACCACAAATAAATAGTCGAGCAAATTATCTCAAATTATTTTAACTACTAAATTCCTAGACGAGTGCAGAGTAGTTACTTAGTTACTAAATATTTGATTGAAACATAATATTCACGGGTCGGCAAGTCGATTAAGGTCAGGTATGGACATTCGATCTTCATCGTATCAAATCACAAAGAATATTCAGGACATTGAAGACTCACTTCGGTTAACTACGTGTTTAATGATAAACTATTATTATGAAATTTTATATCTTACTAATTCTACTAATATTATAAATGCAAAGTTTAGATGGATGGACGTTTGTTAGAGTTTGTAGCCTAAACTGCTGAACGGATCTCGATGAAATTTGCCACAGATGTAGAGTACAGTCCGGAAGAACACATAGGCTACTTTTTTTTAATTCCACGCGGACGGAGTCGCGGGCGAAAGCTAGTCATATATAAATATTAAGAACTTACCAATAGTTTAAGCCATTTAGCAAAATCTTTTTTACTATAGCAACGAAACCTGAAGAAACTTCTTGATATTTAAAATATCATTAGCAGTAAATATTAAAAAACCTTGGGTATCTTGGTTTTTTTATAAAAAAGTTATCTGACATCTGAAATTTGGAGGCACTTGTCACATTCGCCCTTTTATCTTACATGTTGCTTAACATTATTTAAACAAAATTTGCACGTTATAGTGATAGCCTTTTTTCACCAGTATTAATTAACCATTTAACAAATTTTACTCGCTTTGTAAACTGGATTGTTGACGAATATGTGAACTTGAGAAACCAGGGTACTTCATTCATTTCATAATTGACATTGACAAATAGAGTTTACCTTAGAGTTTACTCTTTCGTTTTTTTTAAACTTAAAACTGCTTTATTTATTAAACATCCTGTTAATAAAACGATTTATAATTGACGTTAATCGCAACCATCAAAACAAAAAGCTAACGGATTTTCTAATAATGTTTTTATACGATGTAAATGAAATAGAGATGAAGATTGAATCATTAATGCCAGCAAATAATTTGTTGAAATCGAAAACAATGACGTGCTCAAAATATTACGTCAATAACGTCACTGTTATTTTGTTATACTTTATCAAGATATCTGACGCGTATATTTTGTTTTGCAAGACATTCCTGATTATCCATAGAATAGTAAACATGTTGTTATACTTATATACTTATGTTATTTACTTATTAGTTACGCTTATCTTTGTTTTCTTATATATATGTATTGGTGCTCTAAAGCAGTAAAAATTAACATATTATCGTTAATTTATTTATCTTTAAAATGCTTTATTTTAAGTTATTTGTCAGGATCAAATTTGGTCTTACCGCGTCTTTATTTTTAGATAACATTGGTAACTTTTTATAATCGCTTTGAAAGGTTTAGTTAAGTTTGGCAGCAAAGCCAAATTAATATAAGGAAAATTTTACAAAGGTTATAATCGTGGTTTTATTAGTGATAGTTGAATGATAAACCTGTTTACATGTGAGAGGCTTGCGCAGAGTTCGTTCACTGAATGTTAAGTTTGGAGATAGATAAAAATTTAATAATAATTAAAAGAAAGAAACATTTAATACCAAACAAAAAAACAGAGTTACATTTTAACCAGTAATTCGATCTGAACATGATAAAAAAATATTCTTTGTAGGTACTGTTTTTATTTCAAATTTATCCAACTGTAAATCAATCGTCTGTGACAGCTAGAACTTAGAATTTTTTTGTCACTTCGTGATCAGTAACAGTTAATCCTAATAATCGATCTTAAACCATTTCTGCTTATTTAATGTATGTAATTTTAGATCCAGCATTAAATTTCGATTTAATGATTTTAATGTAAAATAACGGTCTGAAAAAGTTCGCAAATAAGACCTTGTTATCCATTTAATGAATGATTTTGTCCACATAACGTATGCGTGTCACGGAATAAGTTATCACTATGAAGATTGTTGAGTCTATCAATTTAATAAATTCGGAATACCGCGAAATGATAATTTGTATAAACGTAGCAATAAAAAATAATTAGCAGTTATAATAAACATAAAATAACGTTCATCTTTATGAGTACCGACGATGGAAATCCAGGATTTGGTTAGAACACTTAAAATAAGAATCACAGAGAATTATTATAAATAGAAATAACCAGGTTGTAAAATATCTTTAAAAATGTTTAAAAAAATTACGGAATTAATAAAATGGAACCCTAACATGACAATTATTTAGACAAACGATCCACCTAGATAGGGTTATATACAAGGTTAAAATGCTTGCTTTAAAAATGTCTAAACTACATGTAATGTACCAAATATCTTTGTCAAGGTATTTTGTAATAGTTATGCTTAGTGTCGGTTTTAGCTCTACAAGAGCCCTGGGCTTGATTACTACGGCGCCATCTTATTTTTTACCATGACCATGACTGAGAGGGTGGGTGTAAAGTGTAAACCTATGGCACTTTCTGTCCAGCGCCCTGGGCGGTCTAACCGCGCCCTACCCTAACAACGGAACTGGGTATGCTATATCAAAAAGTAATTGCTATTTCAAGGTCTATGTCGCTTGCTGTTATCAGTTCTTATTGAGTAATGGGTAAGCTGATTAAATTGCACTCTTTTCACATCAAACTATAATATTTTAAACATTTTATTATACAATAGTATGTTAGAGAAAAAATATTATATTCTAAAATCAAAATATTTTTTTAAGCAATTCTTTTGTTGTAGCTTATCTTGGCTTCGGGTTAGTTCTTTATAGTTGGAAAATCATCAAAAATTATCTTAATTAAATCAATTGCATAAGGCATTAAATCATTCTAATCTTTTATCATTAGTCGAAAATATGTTTATACTAGATTAAAACGTTCATCTAGGATTATCTGATTGAAAAGTTCAATGCTACGGATTCTCGACAAGCAATAGGCCAATATGTATAATTATGATATTACTCGCAGATAACAGCTAAATTATACCCAAATGATAAGGGATTTCCTTACACACATCACTGACTAATAACAAATAACACTCATCTGCATATTTGTACTAAAAGCTTTTTACAAAATTATAATAAGATCGGCTAATTTAATTTTAATTTTAAAACCGACGTTATAAATAGCACAAATATTAAACATTCCGATATAAAATGCACATTTTGATAAATATCTGATGCAAAAGACGTTATATTTTTCATTAGAACATAATATTTAGGTGCAAAATATTTACTAATTCTGATAGGATGATGCAAAAGGTGTGAGGTTTTTCAATAGTGTACATTTGAACATCAATAGAAGGTGTGGTAGCGGGGTGTGCGGGGTGCGGGCGGGGTGCAGGCGGCGAGGCGCGGTGCCGCGGCGTGCGGGCAAGATAAGCGACTGTTACATCAGATCGTTTGGCGCGTGCCCAACTCGAACCGCTATAAAAGGACCGCGCCGGCGCTCCGACAGTCATTCACAAATTACAAGTTATAGATGTCAATTCAAATAGTATAACCAGTTTGTGGCAATGTTCTACTCTCTCGTGCATAATTCTATAAAACTGAATAATTTACTCGATTGTGAACAGTGGTGGCTCAGTGACAACTGGTGTGATAGTCATTCCCCGCGTTTTGAACATCAGCAGAGATAACAGAAGCTTCTTCCATCTATCGGATAACGGGGTAAATATTATTTGTTTTCGATTAATCTCTGATTAATGACCTCTTAGAAATCATACTGATGCGAGTTGTTTACAAACATCCGCAGAAGGTTAGAACTTGTCCTGTTTGGTTAAATGATTTTGAAAAGCGATGTAATTTGATTCACTTAATAAAATATGGTTACAAATCTAACTACCGAATAGCAGGGTCAGCTCGGGTCATGAAATTATCATTTTGGTAACATTTCATTTACGTCAAGTATAGATAACGAAGTGACGGTCGTGAGGCAGCCGGTCGGCAGATTCGCAAGTTCGTCTTGATAAAAACTTAACTTATGCTCACCGCTGATAAACCAGTTGACAAGATTATTTGGTCGCGAAACATTTTTAGTTACGTTGACCGCTTGTCCGGAAAAACTGCTTGTATTTTACAACTCACTAAACTATCACTTCTCTATGAAAGCGTCATTTAGCAAAAAAAAAAGATGCTCAACATAATTATATTATTAAAAAATAAACGAAGATCTAGAATTTATTTTAACAGCATGTAATTATCTAATTACAGATAAACAGTATCTGAGTACGTGAGTGTCCAGTAGAGAAGCGTTCCCAGGCACTATCAGTGATATTGAGAGAACCAGTGAAGAAAGATCTTATTGTAATTAAATCGTGACGTCATGGCAACCGTGCAAGCTCCTCCCGAACTGAATCTGCCTTCGCCGCTGCCCGTCGCCCAGAATTCCTCAGAGTTTGACTTTGTGACACTCACGATGACAGCTCTCCGCCTCGTGAACCCGTGGGCTGTGGAGGCCAAGTCTCAATGGCAGACCCGAATCGAACCCGGAACTCCGGAAGCCAAAGATCGCATCTTGACCTTAGCCGAGGTGTCCCAGCACGACACGCCGCGCGACTGCTGGGTGGTTATCTACGACCGCGTGTACGATATCACTACATTTTTGGATGAGGTGAGTTATCTTTTTAATTTCAATTGAACGTTGATCTTCAAATTCTAGAATTTTCTTTTTATTTCTTTATTAATTGACCTTTGCAAAGGTAACGAATCGAAACATCATTCTTACACATTGTTGAAATTGGCAAATAGTGATGGTAGAATTTGTTATTCACTAAGTTTAGTTTTACTCATAAACAAGGTTTAGGCTAAGCGCCATCTGCGCTCGGCCACCTCAAGCCCGGTGAATCTGTAAATGCCTCTTCAAGGCAAACGGTGGCCATCCAGTCACAAAAAAAATAAGCTTAGTATAACCCAGAATGCATGTATTTATGTAATTTATTTTGTTTGCAGCATCCCGGTGGAGCGGATATAATGTTGGAGTACGCGGGTGGTGACGCGAGTACCGCGTTCCGTAGTTCGGGCCACTCCAAGAGCGCGGCGAAGGCGTTGGAGCGCTTCGTGGTGGGCGAGCTGCCCATGCACGAGAGGATGTACCGACGACCGGGCGGCATGCGCCTTAGCGACATACCAGAATGACAAACACTTTATTTATGTTTCTAGATTTAGACGAGAATTGTGTTTATTTTATTTTACAGTGCTTTAATAGTTTTTTTATATGATTGATGTTTTAATTCTAAAGCGTATATTTAAACATTTTAATTATTTAAATCTTTTATGTAATAATTAGGTTATTTGTTTAGTATATAAGTGTCGTACTTAAAAGTATATTAGATATTATTGTGCTTGTATTAATGTCTTTCTGCATTTATTGTTACATTGCATTTCTTATTGTATTTCAGTATTAAACTGATTTTAAGTTTTTATTTCTTTATCGTACTAGCCTTTGGCAAACAAGATGTTCCTAATATTTTCTTATATGTATTCAATAAAATTTGTACTACATAATGACTGAAGTTTATTTACTACACCTATGTGAAGAACAAATATTAGGAGCCTAAAAATAAAACGATTCAATTCAAGTTCAATTAGTATAATCAGTCTTAACAAAAAATAAATTAAACGTCTTATAAATTAATTTTATACTACAATAATATCAAGTGAAGGCTAAATCATCGGTGGGATAGAGATATTGCCTAAATCTAATAATAAATATTTCCCTTTAATAGAACATTACTCACATCTACGATTCACACCTTTTTGCCAGTTCTGAAAAAAAAATACGACTTCAATAGCTTACTATTTTTCTTATTATATATTACATAGCTAAAATATTATATCACATATCCTTGCCATGTGTTATCAGTTATCACACATGTCATATTATAAAACAAAATCAATAAATCCGAATATCACTGGTTCAAACGGCTACCAAAGTGTTCAATCGACAATAACTTCTCATTATGGCAATACTAGCTTTCGTCCGCGACCCCGTACGCGTAGAATTAAAAAAAAAAAACAAAAGTAGTTGCCTGTGTTTTTTCAGACTATGCTCTACATCTATGGTAGATTTAATTGAGATTCGTTCAGGCGTTTAGGCTACAGACTCTAACAAACATCCATCCATCTAAGCTTTCGCAACTATAATATAAGTAAGAAGTAAAATAGATTACCATATTTTTAATCTATCAATATAAGAACACTAGCAGTCGCCCGCGACTCCGACATCAGTGGAGATGCAATATGTTGTTATGACAACACAAAGGGTAATAAATTATATTACTGTTTGATATCCATAGTTCAATGTATACTGCAGTACAGATAAACAAACATTATTAAGCGCAAATATAAAAATATGAAACAAACGTAGATAATAGAAAGTCGATATAAATACCCTAATACTGTGAGGCATTTACCAATGTCAAGAAAACAAGTACAACAAATATCCGCAATATAAATCTAGTAGCTTTTTGCCGCGACTCCGTCCGCATTAAATAAAAAAAAATCATAAGAAGTCTATGTGTTTTTCTGACTATCGTCTACATCTGCGCCAAATTTAATCGAGATCCTTTCAGGCGTTTAGGCTGTAAACTCTAACATCCATCCATCCATCCATCCAAACTTTCGCATTTATATTAGTTACGATGTAAGGGGTTCCAGGACTAATTAAGCATTGATTTTAACAGTGGTAGAGTCCTTAGCTGCATTAAACGACCGGTCTATTATGTAGGTCTACGGTATAACACTTGGCCAGCTTAGTAATACGTTCGTTTAATATTTAAGAAATACTTACAGCAACTTGTAGTTGGCTGGTGTAGGTTTTGAAATTAGATATTTGCAGTATAGAATAAGCAACAGGAACATTACAATGGCTGTCACCTGCATGTTCCACTCGTGAGGCATCGCACACTTAGAGACTTTCACTTCTTCCGGACTCACCGTCAACTGTTAAATCAAATATACCACTAAATTATCGATTACTATTAAAACAAAGATAGACCTTAGGTCTTGTTTTCTCTCTCTCACATCCAAATCTCGAAGTATAAATGCTTGATTCTTTATAATTGACTAGCCGTTGCTCGCGACTTCAACCGCGTGAAATTAAAAAATATTAAAAACATAGCCTATGGTTCTCACTGATAACGTGGCTTTCTAATCGTGTAAGATTTTTCTTTAAATCGGCCCAGTAGTTTTTAAGTTATTCCAATACATACAAAAAAAACAATCTTTCCTGTTTATGTCAGTAGATATTTTATAGAAAGTAAACAATCTTTTCGGTTTTTATCCATCTACCCATTTCGTTTTATTTGTAACATAAATCTTTGTCTCCCGAACTTCTTTTAAAACGTCCAGGTTGGACATTTTATTTACTTCTTATTATTTACATATTAAAATATTTTTGTAAACACACGATCCTTTAAACTTCGAGGAGTCAAGCGAGTTTGAGGAGGGTAATTGCAACCTACCAGTGTTCAGAACATGCTATACAAGTTTTTTTTTAATTCGAAATTGAAATCAATTATGCAATATTAATTCATGGTTGTAAAAAAAAATACAAACCTATAGTGTGAGTTCGGCGCATTCTTTTGCACCTGCATTATTTTTACGGCTAAATACAATTGACATGTTTTGGAACAGTGATTTTAATTTTATTATCAAAATGTCGGGTTTGGTAAATCTATACTTCTATATCTATACTAATATTATAAAGAGGAACGATTTGTATTTTTTGATTTTTGTACTTTTGTATGTATTGAAATATCTCAAAAGCTACTAGGCCGATTTTAAAAATTCTTTCACCGTTAGAAAGGTAATTTATCTGTGAGTAACATAGGCTATATATTTTAATTTCACGCGGGCGAAGTCGCGAGCAACAGCTAGTTTATAATAAAATCGCTAAATTTGTACACACAAAGCTACATATTAATTGTAACTTTCTTTACAATATGACAAAGTAGCCAGTGACCTACAAACTCAAACTTGATTCAAAACAGGACTAATTTCTCTTTACATTTTATCACTGCAAGTTCTAATTGATTCAATAAATATGTTCAATTTATTGCGAATATTTAAGATAATTCATACTTTATAAGGAAACGTATCAATTTACTTACAAATCGTAGCGAGAAAGGCAAGTACATTTAGAAATGGAAAATATAATACATGTTTCTAAAATGCGCAAGTGCCCACAAGTCTAGTGAAAGGAGGCCTGCCCTATACCTGCTGCTGGGTTATATATAGGTTGGAATTTAAATTCTTGCCATAGGTTTCGCGTGCCAATGATCTAGCTAGGTCTATGGGGGAAGGGACAGCTACCATTATTATGATCTTATTAGAAGTAGATTTTATATTGTGATTTCGATTCTCTAGGAGGAGGCAGCGGCCCCTTCCTAGCCCTCCCTTGGCCACATCCATAAGTTACAATAAATGTAGATAACAGCATTAACATTTTGTGACGCGTATAAACAAATAGGATTTTCCAATAAGAAGATATGTCTGCTTAGAGGTAAATATTGTTGTTTATTAAGTTCGAAAAAGAACAAGAAAGGTTAAAGGTTTCGATGTATTGTATTCTAAGAAAATTTATTGTTAGAATCAAAATTTGCATCACAAGAACATTATACAACACATCTCTCTATACTTAATATAACTTAAACACACACTACTTAGGATGGCATCAATCACAGTATATTTTTGAATGATTCTTTTTTAATAAAAAGCCCTGCACGACACGCTATGAGCTATATATGTTCATGCTATTAAACTTAGGAAGTAAACAATTTGGAAAAAACCATGCGGGAAAGAGACAAAAACTAGAAGCTCACAACATCAAGAAATCAAAGTTGTCATGGTAACGGTAATTGTTATCCAATGTCAAAGCAAAATGTAAACAATGAAATAAAGTTTTTATAATTTCATGCGGATGATGCCGCACGGGAAGAGCTCGTATATAATCAAAACAATATTAACGTAAAACACTTACCAAGTAATATTTAGGGTCGGGTCTGTTCCCCCAGGAGAAGGATGGCACCGTGTACTCTACGAACTCAATCTTGTGGCTCTCAGTGGGAACGAAGCTGTGTCGCAGCATGCAGCTGTGGTGCGTGTGCGCACCGAAGGCGGCGCGCGGGTGCAGACTCTCCACTAGATACTCCGTCGACTCCTTAGAGAGGCAGTGCCAACGCTCCACAAATAGATTGTTCCTTTCAGGCAAAGGCGCCGCGTCGGGCTCCGTGCACAAACTGTCAGACTCTCTGTACAGTGGGTAGTGCTGAAACACACTTTAAATATTGAAGTACCCTCATAGAAAGCTAATTTAATTTCAACAAAAACAGTTTAACATTACAGGGAAAATTTTCTATCATAAATGCAAAATCATTTGGATAGATGGGTGTTAGAAGGTTTCTCCAGAATTTGTCAACGAATCTTGATGAAATTTGACACAAATAAGTCTGAAAGAACATAAATATTTTTATTTTTAAATCTACAAGAACGGAGTCATGGGCAAAAGTAGTATTAATTTAGGAATTAATTAGAATGCCACTATGAAATAGAGAAACAAAATGTTACCTGCATCACTATGGGCTGGCTATACCGTTCCAGTTTAATATGACTTTTGCAAAGCGCTGATCCACTACTGCATTTTAAAATATCTGCAAGATTAATATTATATATGAAAGAAAAATCTTAATCAGAAGGTCATAATGATTTTTTAATCACAGAATTAATTACTTTATGAGCCTTATCTTGACTAAACAACAAGACCAGTGACACACTTAGCCATTTGAAGATAGCAAAATCATCTTATGCATCTCTTAGGTGACCTATAATTTGACGCAGAGTGAAAATATCATATTATTGTACTATTGTATGAGTTTAAAAAAATTAACACAAAAAAGCCAATGGAAAATAATACTGACCAGCAATTTTATCAATTTCTTCCACAGCTCGAGAACATAATACACAACCGTCTCCTTCCATTGCCATAGAATTGATAAGGACAAAATGATTCCCCCGAAGACTTACTAGTTTGACAGGAGGAGCGTCCAGCTGCTTTTCAAATCTACTATGTAGTTGTGGTGTAATGCTTGAACATGAACATGGATTATACATATGGAATCATCTAAAAAATATTTTGTATCAAGTCATAAATTATATTGATTGATACAGAAACTATAAGTATATTTATTACAAATTAGAAAACTTCAGTACCAATATATGAATCCAAAGTTGAAAACTTAAAATGGCACTGGCTTCAGGCAGAAGGCAAAAGTTTAACATACCATAGTGAAAAATTATCTGATAGTCATATACTTTACTTATAACTAGAAGACACTAACAAATGTTAAAATAGAGAAGTGAATTTTCTTGGAACTCTAATTACCTGTAGTGAAATCCAATGTCATGATTGCCAGCCACAAAATACATAGTTGTACCGTCTGGTACTTTAAACAAGTTGAAGAATGTCTTTACATTCTCATCAAACTCCTTCTGTGTACACCATTTACCCTCATCAAATAAATCTCCTGTAAACAAATTGATTACATAAATTAAAAAAAAAAGAATCAACAAGAAAATATTCATAAATAGGTGTACTACCTAAAACAAAAATGATTTCTGGTTGATGTATAGTCATAGCTGTTTGAAAAGCTCTGTGCATCTGCCGTTCTCTTCTCCATTTATCAAACCAATGACCGTTACGAGAACCGAGTAAATGAGTATCGGCCAGAACCATTGCTTGCACTGGCTTTACTCCATCTATAGCTTTTTTCGTAAGAGCCGGCCACCCACACTTAAAACAAATTTTATATTTGGTCAACAGTATATTTACTCAGCTATCATACGTTTCAAATATATTCTATTATTTCTAAATCAAAGTACCTGAATTTGAATAACATAATAAATAATATATTCGCAGTAAAAATAAATTAGAAATAAGCCAATAATAAGATAAAGGAATCCAGTAAATGGTGTTTTCCGTCCCCAGATTCTTAAAATTAATAACATAATTCTTTTAGTGAGATAGGGAACCAAATAGTACTTATTTATTTTCATAATAAAACTGAAAGTTGTTTATGAATAAATTCCCATCAGTGAGATATTGATTGATAATTTCAATATATTGACAGTGACAACTTGACATCAACAGTTGATTTTTAAACAAAAATATACAGCACATGGACGTGGAGGTATTACAGATAAAACAATTGTTATTTAAGCGTAAGACAAAGCTATTTGTTTTGTTCTAAATTATTGTGAATTTTGAGACATTTATTTAAAAGCTCATACACAATGTTTGCACAAAAGCAAAAGGAAGAGCTCCGTAAAATGGACTATAAACTTCAACAACAGCTGACTGTCACTGTCATTAACATTGACATTTGACAATTAAGTTGATTTGTTTTGTATTAAGTTCGATTTACATTTGATCTTAGTATTTTTGTTTTTAATCCAACGGAATAAAGAAGTACTCATATTTGTGATAGTTGATATATTTCTATTAATATGTCGGTGCACTGGAGTTCTGAAGTAATGAAATGGGAGTACAGAGAATTGCAGGCAACCGCTATGTCTGTTGATTACTCGGGTAATAATGTTTTGTTAGCAGGTCGAAGGTGGCTGGCTATTAAACAAATTAACCTAGAAGATGACACACTAGGTGATATAGTTAAAAAGTATCCTCGACATAGTAAATACGATGTAGCTGGAGCGGAATGGTGCCAGAACTACCAAGGAAAAAATCTCTGTGCTATAGCTGTAAATACATTATATTAACTATATCAGATTTTTTTCTCTCACATAGTATTTTAGATAATAAGTATCATCTTTCTGTATCATAGAATAATCAACGAGTTGATGTTTATGAATGGCGCGCGGGCAATGACCTCACGTGTATATGTTCTTTACGCGCGCACACTCGGGTCGTCAGCGATACACATTTTCATAGACAAGACCACAATCTCCTTGCAACATGCTCTATAGACACTTTCACACATTTGTGGGATTTAAGAGATGCAAGGAAACCCATAGTTTCATTATGTGCTGTTGGTATGTTTTACAATTTTTTACTAATGTTTAATGAATAATTCTATTGCTACTTTTTTGCCTGATAAGTTAATCACTCACTTAACTATTTTCTCAGTAATTATAAAGTAATATCCTATTTAAAAAAAAATGTGTATTTCAGCTGGAGCCTCCCAAGTACAATGGAATAAGGTTGCATCTCACATAGTAGCTACTGCACACGATGGAGATATAAAAATATGGGATTACAGAAAACCTAGTTCTCCAATACATTATATTTCAGCACATTTATGTAAAATCCACGGTGTGGACTGGAGCCCACATCATGAATATCAATTAGTCACTTCAAGTCACGACGGGAGTATAAAATACTTCGATATAAATAATGCTAGAAGACCTGAGAATGTTATAACAACAAATTTTCCAGTATGGAGAGCTATTTACACACCATTCGGAAGTGGCTTGTTGACAATTGGCGTTGGTTGGGGAGGGCTACCTAGAGTTGAACAAGCTGGAGTTATCGGTATATGGGTAGGAGGTACTTTGACCACCAGATTAGTGGGACATACGGACACTGTTCAAACCATGGTATGGAGACCGAATACCTCTCCATCCAACTATCAGTTGATAACATGGGGCAGGGATCAGTCTCTAAGAATATGGACAATGCATCCATCACTGTTAAAAATGTGTTCACATTATTTACCTGATGATGCAGATGGCGAAGAAGATAATAATAGTGACTGTGAGTTTCATAATCTTAATTTTTTACAATTAAAAATACAAGTAATATGAGAGTAATGTATTTAAAACTAATATTTTTTTTTCCTGCAGTTAGCTATGCATCAACAGTGGGCTCTGTCACTGATCTCTCACAAAATGATAAAGATATACAAATGGTATGTTCATACATATATTTTAATTGATATAGTTTATTTTTCCTTTTACAATAGTTTAAACTTTAATTACAGAACAAAATAACACATAAAAACACTTCAATTGATGAGGAATTTGAATCAATCAGGGAAATGGCAAACATTGAAGTGACAGACATGAATATTGAAACACGGACCTGCCAGATTCATTCCGAACGCAATGGATACATCGCTAACTTACAAGTAACCTTTCCCAGGAATGTCACAGAACTCACCATTCCAAAGTTCTCGTGGCTTTCAGGAACTAATGTTGATAGCGCTACTACGATAAAAGTGTTACAAGCTATCAACAAAACAGCGTATCGTAAAAAGAAAGAAGGACACAGGTGTTTGTTACACTGCTTAAAAACTTTAGCCACATCCATTGATGAGGTAAGTCTTTATAATAGTACATTGTTATGAAACCAAGTGTCTTGATATATTATGGACTTTGTCGCAATAAAATTTATGGTAAACAATTTCATCCTCACGAAAATAATTCTAATGTAACATTAGAGACAAATTCATTCAAAGATTTTTTTTATAGTAAACGTAATTTTACTCTTCAAGATACCGGTAAAATCGAACGACGATTCGGACTCGATGAAATCGAGCCAGCGAAGTCAATCGGAGAGCGAGAACGCGGGCGACTCGTGCATCCCTTTCCCGCGCACGTGCGGCGCCAAGTGGTGCGGTGTGAGCTCGCTCGCGGTGTTCAACCGGCCCGCCAACGCGCGCCGTCTCTCTCTAAAGCACGAGGCCGGCACGCCGCGCTCCATGTCCTCGCTGTCGCTGGCGCCCGGACTCTTCGCCGGCTACAGCTCCGTCTCCCCGCACGCCACCACCACGCCCTCGCCCACCAACGCCTCCGGCTTCCCGCAGCTGCACCACAGGCACGCCTCCAATTCTATCACCACCTTCTACTTTCAGGATAGATGGGTGAGTTATCTTAGGTTATTTACTATTAAATAGGAAATATATTATTTTTTTCATTAAACTATCACAAGACTGCAACGTAATTGCCGATCAATCATTTAATACAGTAAATTTATTTTAGCGTATGATTTGAAAAAAGAGCTATTCCCGTATGTTTTAAGAAAGCCCAGAGCCGACGCGCGGGCAGCATGCGCAGCCGCGGCAGCATATCGGGCTGCTCGTCGCCGCGCGTCGTGCTCTACGCCGCCAATAATCTATTCCCGCTCAACAGGACGCTGGCTGAAAAATACATCGTCAACGCAGACGACCCTGTCGGTAATGTATACAACGCCTTCCTTTCTGTAACATAGAGAGATTCACAAATATAAGTATTTCTCGTAGAATTTATTCAAAATTGTACTGCTATATTTTATCTACAATTTGTAACCTCAATTTTATTCTCAGTTCTCGTTTACTTGCACTAGGTCTATATTCTGCGCGCAATTTATAAAATCGATGTCCAGAATAAAAAGTGTGTTGTTTGTAGACATGTGTGAGAGGAACGCGAAAGTGGCGACGGAGGAGGGCGAGGTGGAGCTGGCGCACTCGTGGTGCCTGGCGGCGCTGGCGGCGCGCGCGGCGCGGGCGCTGGACGCCGGCCTGGTGGACCACCTCGCCTCCAGCGAGGAGAGCATGGCCTGGGCCGGGCACCCGCTCTGCTGCAACCTCGTGCAGACCTTGTGAGCACTTACACAACCTTTACAAACATTCCCCTAACTACACCTGAATGTAGGCACCGGTTAACGACATTCTCGACTAGTTGACCATTCATAAACATAGGAAATGTTAAAAAACATAGTTTTTTTGTAGAATATCACACTACGCTAAATCCTCGGATCTACAAATGGCCGCCATGCTGGCGAGTGCGTTTGCAGTTTTCAGCGATACTAACAGTTCAAGTTCACAATCTTCCATCAGTACATCGAGTTGTGTAAGTTTAATGCAGATAATTTATTTATTTAGCATAGTTTAAGAAGAGATACGAGAGACATAATCGGCTCGTGTTTTGGTTGCGTATAGGGCAACAGAACGTCGCCGTACAGCACGGTGAACCAGTACAGCGAGATCAGCGCGGATGGCTGGACGCTGCCCATCATCCTGCGCAGCAACTCGTGCTCGGAGGCGGAGAACTTCCACACGGAGTCGCTGTGGCGGGCGGAGCGCGCCGGCCTGCTGGACCAGCGCACCGCGCACCTCTACAACTGCTTCAAGCGCGCCTACGCGGACGTGCTGCACCGCTGGCAGCTGCTCTACAAGCGAACTGAGGTCATCTACCTTTTGTAATATAGATTTTTAACATTTATATCTAATCTACTACGACTGCTAGGATCCCGAGTCTACATTTTTTTATTACAATTAAAGTAACTCTTGACCCCGATCCCATGTGATGTTACGTGTAAGTGTAGGTGATGAAGCTGGTGAGTGGGGCGGGGGAGGCTGCGCCGGCGCCGGGCCCGGAGGCGGTATGGGAGTGCGCGTGGTGCGGGCGCGTGTGCCGCGGCGGCGCATGCGCGGCGTGTCGCCGGCCCGCGCTGCGCTGCGCCGTCTGCGCGCTCGCCGTGCGCGGCCTCGCCGTCGCCTGCGCGCTCTGCGGACACGCGGGACACGCGCACCATCTGCAAACCTGGTGAGCACACCTCACACTTCATACCTCACACTTCTCACCTCACACTTCACATCTCACACTTCACATCTTACACTTCACACCTCACACTTCACATCTCACACTTCACACCTCACACTTCATATCTCACACTTCACATCTTACACTTCACATCTCACACTTCACACCTCACACTTCACATCTTACACTTCACATCTCACAATTCACACCTTACACTTCACATCTTCATTATTTGTAGTAGTAACAAATTGCCACCTAGACAAAGTGACTTTAGATTACCAATGTTACTAGTAGAATCGACAAAATGTATAGGTATAAATATGTGACAAACACATGACTTATCGAAAGTTATTGTCAGTTCTACACATTTTTTACCTTTCAAACAGCAATATCGGTTCGTCTCCACGAGGATATCGTTTATTTTACTTCATTTGTTAAAGGTTTACCATAATAATTGTGTCCGCTGGTTTTACTATTGATAAAAAACAACATTTTTTTTAGGTTCTCACAACATGATAACTGCCCAACCGGCTGCGGCTGTAAGTGTGTCATCGAAGGCACGTCTGTATGGAAAGGAGTTAAATACGCTTAAGTTAAGTAATAAATGTAAATATTATTATCAATACATATTCTAAAGAAAATCTGGTCCTATTGTTATTTAGTTGTTAATTTAATACCTGTACTGCATAGGCTTCATACTCCAAAGTGCATTTTGCCCCTCGAATATTTGGATTTACATGCATTTTGATCTAAGTTGATTAACTATTTTAAAACTGTTCTGTCTTCTTATGTTTTTTTAATTAATTTGTCAATACAACAAAAGTTCATCTAAAACCCCTTTTAAAATAAAACAATCAATTTACTTTCATTCGCTTTATTTCACAAACTTTTATTTTTTCAAATAATATAAATGTGCAGGTGCTTATCGTTTAGATTTGTGAAATGTACAATTTTAAAATATTTAGAGGTTAACCTACAGGCAGTCTAAAGCATTTATGAACATAATTAAATGAATTTTCAAATATCAACAAACATACGAAAGATAACATTTATAAAACAATAAAAAAACATATTTCTTTATACAAATTACAACAATTCCTCGAAAATATTTCTTCACCTTGTTGCAATGTTTTACAAATAACAAAATTTATATTTGCCTTACAGCGGTTGTAATAATTCGATACACAAATTCTATTTGATATATATCGAAATAGAAATTTTGTACTTCATGGTTTTCATTAGAAGCGTGAAGTTAGTTTAAACACTACAGATTATAACAAACCTATTTTAAACTGCATTTGTGGAAAATTGAAAATAAACGAACTTAATTAACAAAACCAATATTCACAACCTACATAAATTATTAAAAAAATATCCTTCACAATTTATTGAATTCACTTTTTAAATAAAGAACTTTACAGTCTTTGTACCGAAATGCCAATTTTAGTTAAAACGTTTGTTAAAATCGAAATTAAACCATTAAAATTCTCTCGTAATGGTCCTCTTATTTAGATAATTTAGATCAGAAACATTCAATATAAGTTAAAAATAATTTGTTACTTGTTAATAACAATATTAAAAATAATTCTTGTGCTTGAAATGAGATCGCTAGTATAAAGATTTAGACCTTGTTCTATTAACTAAATCTAGATTTAATATTCTTGCTCTATAGCAAAGGAAAAGATCGATATATAACATACTAATGAAGTAATTAAAGCGACATTTGAATAATATACACAAGTATTACTTACTTCAATCTAACTTATTTGTACATTTCTCATTACCATTAAAATTTATGCGATTTTTTTCTTACATAACGAATTACATTTTCAAGTCAATATTAAAAACGATTTCATTTCGTTGATTCATAAAACTAAGTACAGAAATAATTTTGTGCCTTGACATAGAAGAGATGCTTTAATTTTTATAACGATTACTAAAATATAATTAATTGGTAAAAAGAAGAAATATGGTTCTTAGGGTGATGAGACACGAGCGGTATGGGATTGTGCCTTTTCGCTAAACAGTTTAATTCATTACTGTTAAAAGAAGAAACAAAATGACTTAGAAAGGCAGCTCAGAATGTCTGTAGCATCAAATAATAAAAACTGAATATTGTGAGTTACAATGTTTTGACAAATTTGCTCAAGTACAATGTTCATTGAATGCATCGGCTATGCAACGCCCGTGTGGCATCTCCCTAAATCTATCATTTAGCTATATAATATTTTACAATGACTAACCTGTTCCAATGTTTTTAAAGCAGACTTTATATTTATTGTTTAAAACTATAACATCAATAAACAGCAAAAACATAGATTAAAAATAAACACATGTAATAGGCACATCGTTTTATTTAAGCAATAACTATTTCTAAAAATTAAAACTTATCTAATGTCTAGATTAAAAAAATATAATTATATTGACATAGATTAAAAAAGAATTTAATCAACTAATAACAACAACTAGACCATTAGCTATTAGACGAAACTGCTGAAAACTGTTTTTTAATTCAGTGTTTGCACTGCGCCTTACATCGAAAGTATTATTAAATTCATAATTACATATTTCATGAAATTGCATTGGAAAACATTTTGTTTAAACGGAAATTTTGATTATTATGTTACGTCCGGAAATGCTATTGAGTAAATATTAAGATATTAAAATAAATCATGCCCAAAACATACTTCTTTTTACATTTAAAATACTATAATTGCATTTTTTACTTATACTGCATGACATCAACGCATACGGTACAAATTGCATACGTTCTACATTACTATCGATATAAGGAACAGTTCCAAACATAGGCAAACACTTTAGCTAGATCAGATTGTCTCAGTTGCTTCTATTGAACTACGTATTCAAATAAAATCATTTCAAGTCATGCACGACGCAACGAGACGACATTTTTGATTTCAAAGTCGAGTTGTTCTATTGTAGCAGCTAAAACAATAAAAAATAATTAGTTACTACCAACATCAACACAAAGATAAGATAATAATCAAATAGTCTAACTATCTATTTTTCTATGAATATATTTATGTTTCTATGTCGAAATCATGTGTCCCATAACATAATAAAAAAAATTGTTAGCAAAATTAATTTATTATTATATTCTATTAATGATAAATGTAACTAAAAACAAAACGATCATTAATATAAATCGCTAAGGATTCCTAGATAATCTATTCAATATATTGTAGATATAAAAACGCTCCACAGACAATTATTCAGGTTCCAATTATTAATAATGAAATAACTAAATATTTTATTTATACTTACTTAAATTATTGTGTTTTAACATATTTTATAATATAATCTGTAGGTAGCTTTCTTCAACTTTTTTGTGCGTAAACTTACAATTAGCGTAACCATATGCTTCACAGTAATATATGTAATCTATTGATCATGTCATGATTTCTCTCATTTATTGATGTATCTCATAATGTACGGTGATCAGTCGACGCGCGTCTGTCTTAGGAATGGCGTGAGTATGATAAGCGTGATGCGGTTGTTGGCGTACCTCTCGAGCAGGCGGCGCTTCAGCTCGGGCGGGTAGGTGACGTAGATATAGTGGTCGTCCTGCTCCTCGTCCATCGCCTCCTCCCCCGCCAGCCGCTCGCCGCGCGTCGGCGACGAGTGCGTCGTCAGCGACACGGACGCACTTCCTGCCACGCTGCCCTCCTCAGAACTGAATACACATTGTCTCTAATACTATCTAATACTGAAATCATGTACATCCAACCACACAACTCGAGCGATATCTAAACCTAAAACTTTTATTATCTAGAAACAACAAACTAGCAAACAACTCTGCGGTCAAATGTAAAAGAAAAAAGTGCAAAAGTTTAAAAATTCAAATCAACACTTAAAACTATATCAAGCCGGTTAATACAGTCAGAAAGTAGTACACTCACACCACTGCACTACTCCATCTCTGGTAAAAAAAAGCAATCCGAGAAAATTATTCCACAATAGATCCTGATTTTTGGGCTTGATAACAATGCTAAAGAAAATCCAAAATAAATAAAAAATAAATATTTAATTAAGTAACAAAAAATTGTTTTAATAAATTATGTTAATATTAGTAATAATGAATGTACTCGAAGACGATCCATATAATGTAGTAGCACATGCAGAGGGCGAGCGCGAGGCCGGTGGCGAGCGCCAGCAGCAGCGGCCAGGGGAAGACGCGCGCGGCCGGCGCCGCCTCCTCCCAGTAGCGGTCGCAGCTCAGGTACCAGCACACGGCGCGCTGCATCTCCTCTGCACACACAACATACACATTCCGGACGTTTCTAGAACATGCCACACAATGCAAACACTGATATTGTATCATGTGAATAACTAACTTTATTTAGTTATCGCTACTTCGTCTACGTGAAATAAAAAAAAAAAAAAAAAAAAAAAAAAAAAAAAAAAAAAAAAAAATATTTAATTAAGTAACAAAAAATTGTTTAATAAATTATGTTAATATTAGTAATAATGAATGTACTCGAAGACGATCCATATAATGTAGTAGCACATGCAGAGGGCGAGCGCGAGGCCGGTGGCGAGCGCCAGCAGCAGCGGCCAGGGGAAGACGCGCGCGGCCGGCGCCGCCTCCTCCCAGTAGCGGTCGCAGCTCAGGTACCAGCACACGGCGCGCTGCATCTCCTCTGCACACACAACATACACATTCCGGACGTTTCTAGAACATGCCACACAATGCAAACACTGATATTGTATCATGTGAATAACTAACTTTATTTAGTTATCGCTACTTCGTCTACGTGAAATAAAAAAAAAAAATATTTAATTAAGTAACAAAAAATTGTTTAATAAATTATGTTAATATTAGTAATAATGAATGTACTCGAAGACGATCCATATAATGTAGTAGCACATGCAGAGGGCGAGCGCGAGGCCGGTGGCGAGCGCCAGCAGCAGCGGCCAGGGGAAGACGCGCGCGGCCGGCGCCGCCTCCTCCCAGTAGCGGTCGCAGCTCAGGTACCAGCACACGGCGCGCTGCATCTCCTCTGCACACACAACATACACATTCCGGACGTTTCTAGAACATGCCACACAATGCAAACACTGATATTGTATCATGTGAATAACTAACTTTATTTAGTTATCGCTACTTCGTCTACGTGAAATAAAAAAAAAAAATATTTAATTAAGTAACAAAAAATTGTTTAATAAATTATGTTAATATTAGTAATAATGAATGTACTCGAAGACGATCCATATAATGTAGTAGCACATGCAGAGGGCGAGCGCGAGGCCGGTGGCGAGCGCCAGCAGCAGCGGCCAGGGGAAGACGCGCGCGGCCGGCGCCGCCTCCTCCCAGTAGCGGTCGCAGCTCAGGTACCAGCACACGGCGCGCTGCATCTCCTCTGCACACACAACATACACATTCCGGACGTTTCTAGAACATGCCACACAATGCAAACACTGATATTGTATCATGTGAATAACTAACTTTATTTAGTTATCGCTACTTCGTCTACGTGAAATAAAAAAAAAAAATATTTAATTAAGTAACAAAAAATTGTTTAATAAATTATGTTAATATTAGTAATAATGAATGTACTCGAAGACGATCCATATAATGTAGTAGCACATGCAGAGGGCGAGCGCGAGGCCGGTGGCGAGCGCCAGCAGCAGCGGCCAGGGGAAGACGCGCGCGGCCGGCGCCGCCTCCTCCCAGTAGCGGTCGCAGCTCAGGTACCAGCACACGGCGCGCTGCATCTCCTCTGCACACACAACATACACATTCCGGACGTTTCTAGAACATGCCACACAATGCAAACACTGATATTGTATCATGTGAATAACTAACTTTATTTAGTTATCGCTACTTCGTCTACGTGAAATAAAAAAAAAAAATATTTAATTAAGTAACAAAAAATTGTTTAATAAATTACTGAATACAAGTTACCTTGATTGTCTGTAACCTCAAGGGATCGCAAGCCGCGCGCTCCGCCTGCAAGTCAGCTAATCTCTTTTGTCTGCTGTCCGGAGGCAATGACGACTCCACCGTGTCGGCGTCGCAAAGCTCTGCTGTTTGATTTGTGTCACCCTCACTCTCCTCTCTTCTTTTCTCTTCTGTTACTGGAGTTTCATCATCATCATTATAATAATATAATGGAGAAAGTGTGTGAGCTTAGCCTTATGGAAGCTATAAGGGGATGCAAATGAGACTTACCTGGCTCATCGGCATTTGGGTCAGTTTTCGGACAGTCAGGTGCCGGCGGGGCTCCAGAGCGGGGGCGCTGGCGGCGTCGCTGCGGCGCCCGCACCAATCCTCGAGCCCCCGCCGGCGCCAATGCGCGCCGCGCCGCCTCCAGGTCGCGCCATACTTCTACGTCTGTGACCGGTTTGCCGGCGACGCTCAGCAGCCCGTGCAAACACTGATATTGTATCATGTGAATAACTAACTTTATTTAGTTATCGCTACTTCGTCTACGTGAAATAAAAAAAAAAAAAAAAAAAAAAAAAAAAAAAAAAAAAAAAAAAAAAAAAAAAAAAAAAAAAAAAAAAAAAAAAAAAAAAAAAAAAAAAAAAAAAAAAAAAAAAAAAAAAAAAAAAAAAAAAAAAAAAAAAAAAAAAAAAAAAAAAAAAAAAAAAAAAAAAAAAAAAAAAAAAAAAAAAAAACTTCCCCACAGCTTCAGCCTTTGCTAGAAGATGTTCTGCTGATGCATACATCTTCGTATTTCTTATGTGCAAATTTTCCAATAGACAGCTGACTCTATAATCGATGGTACAATCGAGGAAGAATTTTACACTAAGAAACATTCATCTTAATCACAAATGGAACTATCCAATAAAACTACACAATTCATTTCACGTCAAATTTAAATTCTCTTCCTTATACTGCGGAACCTGCTAGGTTATACTTCTATTATTAAAGTATTGATTTTTCACAAAGAAAACTTCTTGATACCTCCGATAATCATAGTCAAACCTCTCACCTCGAGGGAGAACGAAGTGGTCCTCATTCATATCTTGTAATCGACTTATAATTGTTAAATGTTTTTCAATTGAAGTATTTTTAGACACTAGGGTTTAGTTTACAAGTGCGACGAAATGAGGGGTGACAATGTAACAGCGCATGCGTCAAATTTTCCCCTCCTGACTCACCCCCTATGAATAAATCGAATTAAACTGTACGTATTGTTGTTTGTAAAACATACAATTTCTCTTTACAAACATACTTATTTAATATCAAAACATTCACAATTAATAGTAGTTAGAGTAATCAAAATAACTTTTAGTCTGATCAATATAAACTAAATACAAATACGAGTATGTTGCAATGTCAACAATGAATTTCAAAAACATGCAATTAAGTCAACTGACCTGAAATCTTTCTAGTACTGGCATCCATTTGTTTTGTATAACTTTTCGCACAATTTTGGAGTTGTCACGTGAGCAAGTGATCTTGAAAACCGACGGCCCCGGCCACGGTATCAGCGTGAGAAACAGAAGGGCCAGGACCTGGAATAAATTAAATGATAAATGTAAATACGTGACATCAATCAAGGACATCTCGATAATGCTGTATGCTACATATCATTTAGAACTGCTTGCAATTTGTTTTATCCAAGTTACAAACGCTCGTAGGTTCTTTTCTAAAAACTTCCCCACAGCTTCAGCCTTTGCTAGAAGATGTTCTGCTGATGCATACATCTTCGTATTTCTTATGTGCAAATTTTCCAATAGACAGCTGACTCTATAATCGATGGTACAATCGAGGAAGAATTTTACACTAAGAAACATTCATCTTAATCACAAATGGAACTATCCAATAAAACTACACAATTCATTTCACGTCAAATTTAAATTCTCTTCCTTATACTGCGGAACCTGCTAGGTTATACTTCTATTATTAAAGTATTGATTTTTCACAAAGAAAACTTCTTGATACCTCCGATAATCATAGTCAAACCTCTCACCTCGAGGGAGAACGAAGTGGTCCTCATTCATATCTTGTAATCGACTTATAATTGTTAAATGTTTTTCAATTGAAGTATTTTTAGACACTAGGGTTTAGTTTACAAGTGCGACGAAATGAGGGGTGACAATGTAACAGCGCATGCGTCAAATTTTCCCCTCCTGACTCACCCCTTATGAATAAATCGAATTAAACTGTACGTATTGTTGTTTGTAAAACATACAATTCCTCTTTACAAACATACTTATTTAATATCAAAACATTCACAATTAATAGTAGTTCTCTAACTACTTCTAATCAAAATAACTTTCAGTCTAATCAATATAAACTAAATACAAATACGAGTATGTTGCAATGTCAACAATGAATTTCAAAAACATGCAATTAAGTCAACTGACCTGAAATCTTTCTAGTACTGGCATCCATTTGTTTTGTATAACTTTTCGCACAATTTTGGAGTTGTCACGTGAGCAAGTGATCTTGAAAACCGACGGCCCCGGCCACGGTATCAGCGTGAGAAACAGAAGGGCCAGGACCTGGAATAAATTAAATGATAAATGTAAATACGTGACAACAATCAAGGACATCTCGATAATGCTGTATGCTACATATCATTTAGAACTGCTTGCAATTTGTTTTATCCAAGTTACAAACGCTCGTAGGTTCTTTTCTAAAAACTTCCCCACAGCTTCAGCCTTTGCTAGAAGATGTTCTGCTGATGCATACATCTTCGTATTTCTTATGTGCAAATTTTCCAATAGACAGCTGACTCTATAATCGATGGTACAATCGAGGAAGAATTTTACACTAAGAAACATTCATCTTAATCACAAATGGAACTATCCAATAAAACTACACAATTCATTTCACGTCAAATTTAAATTCTCTTCCTTATACTGCGGAACCTGCTAGGTTATACTTCTATTATTAAAGTATTGATTTTTCACAAAGAAAACTTCTTGATACCTCCGATAATCATAGTCAAACCTCTCACCTCGAGGGAGAACGAAGTGGTCCTCATTCATATCTTGTAATCGACTTATAATTGTTAAATGTTTTTCAATTGAAGTATTTTTAGACACTAGGGTTTAGTTTACAAGTGCGACGAAATGAGGGGTGACAATGTAACAGCGCATGCGTCAAATTTTCCCCTCCTGACTCACCCCCTATGAATAAATCGAATTAAACTGTACGTATTGTTGTTTGTAAAACATACAATTTCTCTTTACAAACATACTTATTTAATATCAAAACATTCACAATTAATAGTAGTTAGAGTAATCAAAATAACTTTCAGTCTAATCAATATAAACTGAATACAAATATGTTGTAATAGTCTAAACAACACAATGTTAAAGTCGGAATACGTTCCCAGTCCTTGATACTTTTGAATAAAAAAAATGGCTAAATCACTTCTTGGCGACACATTTTTACACTTCTATTTAGCTTTGTAAATCCCGTGATTTTACACAATCGGCCGGTACTAGTGTAACAGCAAGGGAACGCAACCGGAACCCTTGAAATTCATAAGTTTGACTTACTTTTAACTTTTAGCAAATGTGGCCCAATTAGCATGTCATATTTATCTGGATAAAGTTATCTAACTTCTATAGTGTATATCAAAATATTAGGTAAATGTGGAATAAAATTATTCTCAAATTATAACAAAAGCGGTGCAGCTAATACTCATAACTGTGTGACTTAGGAAAACGTGTATATTGTGTACAAACAAACCAAACACTAACAAGGCTATAAACATAGCAATTAGTCCCAAACAATGATTACGATAACGCATTGTTGGACCAAAGCGGTGGAAGTCCTGCCAAAGCTGCCACGAGCGATTGAAAAGACGGAAATTTTAAATCTATAGGTTAGTAGTTTTGTATCAGTTGAAACATCGTTTTTATAGCTAAAGAATGTTTATTCATATCATAACTATATTAGGCTATAGTCTAGTTAAATATTTCAAGTATAAGTTAAAAATGCCACTTTTGTCTTAGTTTAAATTGGTCATCAACTCATCAGAGTAAAAGGCAAAGACCTAAACCACATTATTTTATACTAGCTGTTGCTCGCGACTTCACCCGCGTGAAATTAAAAAAATAATAAAAAACATAGCCTATGTTTCTCACAGATAAATTTCCATTCTAATGGTGAATTGTTGAAATTGACCCAGTAGTTTTTACGTGAATGAATACATACAAAAATACAAACCTTTCCTCTTTATAATATTAGTATAGATTTACGTACTCTGAGAATACAAATTCCTCGTTGTCCTTGTTATGGTAATCAAAAAGCTAGAATGTTCAAGTTATGTGTACTCAGCATATTGACTGGTATTTACATTACCTACATCAAAGAATGAAAAGTATGGTAGGTCAAAGTTAAATTGGCTTTCGTGACGCTGACACACGTTCAACATACAAATAGAAATCAACTTTAATAGGGATTTCAAAGCGACTTGTGCATTTCTTTTATTTTTTTATTCACATTAATTTTATAATCTAGCGTTAAGCTTCGAACAGTCACGAGATTGCATGTTGCGGTGAGCAAAAAAATTAACCGCATGGTTCACTTTATTCATTTATATATTTTTCGATTAAAAATGTCAAGCGTATAAAAAGATATTTTATTAAAACCGTTCCATTTTCAAGAAAATTTCAGGGTCATTATTATTGGTTTTTGGTTGTTCGTATGTTTTGCACTTAAATTAAGTTTGAACTATATTTTCGAATACACGAACAATATTATTAAGACAGATATCGAATAAAAAAGTATGATTAGAATACAAATTAATCCAAATACTTGCGTAAAAGATGTAAAAAGATATTAATTATATGCTGAACGGTCCAACACCATAAACAAATACGACACGATATATTTTTCAATTAAAAATGTCAACCGTATAAAAAGAAATTTTATTTAAACCGTTCCATTTTCAAGAAAAATTTCAGGGACATTATTATTGGATTTTGGTTGTTCGTATGTTTCGCATTTAAATTAAGTTTGGACTATATTTTCGAATACACGAACAATATTATTAAGACAGATATCGAATTAAAAAGGGACAAGTTGTCGTACCGTATGCGATAATGGATGCATTTCGTCGGTGTGGGTGGCGCATGCCCACAGCCTCCGGTCCACGCGCCCTCCGCCGCCACCCGTCGTAGCCCGTAGTCTCGCCCCGCCATTTCTCCTCGCAGTACACAAGCGATACATTTTATTTTTTTAATCAAATATGTATAAAGTTATACTTTAAGTTTACGGTCTATGAACTAAATATATCAACGATCGATTACCCATTAATACATAAATATGTGTGAGGATAAAGGGATCGAAGTTCGTCTAAAAATGTGGATCGCTCGTTAAGACCCTTGATGTTGTGTTAAGTGTTTTGATTAACTCGTTAGGTAAGTCAACTGTCAAAGTATTTTATTTAATTACAATAAAACGGTGTTTAAGAAAATACATTTTCTGTATTTTTCCAGATTTATTTCCCTTTCTTAAATATATTATTTTTTCTTATATTACTCGTATAATAAATGGGAATAAGAAAAAACTTTTTCCTTTCTTAATAAAAAAATGAAGGGGAACAGGGCATGAATTTAATTTTCGCCACACACACTCGTCTTCTGTGTGGTTGTGGTAGTGCACCGCTCGTGCGGGGCATTCGTGCAGGAGCTAATGCTACTTGGGACTCTATCGCTGTAACTTTTTCTTATTGTGTTTTATAATTGTTGTCTATAAATCACTTGAAGTGAATAATTAATACATATTTGAAACGTAAAATATTTTCGGCCAATTTATTTTTTTATTTTTTTTCAGGATGACAACGAACATGATCAGTCGCTTGGCTGCGGTCAGGTGTCGCTACATATTTCTTCTGGCGACTATTTCCGGCGGCAGTTTTCTGATTCTAATTTTAAACAACAGCACCGATATGTTTGGTTATAAACGAGAGGTCAGCACCATTTGGTACTCTACCCATCGATACGATCCTTTTGATTCTGGCGCGGATTTTACTATCAAAACTGAAGGCTGCACTATTCCAGACTTACATCCTTTCGACGAGAGTATCCGAAAATTTATTGAATATCCAAAACATTTAAAACCTTGCAGAAATAAAGACATATCAATATTAAAAAATAACGAAACGCATATTTGGTTAGCGGCTGAAAATTTTGAGCACGGCCCTAATATTAATATAACGTGCTGTTATAAAGCATTCTACAGACCGTTGGCAATAAACGACATATCATCCGCCGATATAGATGACAGGGTAAAATATGACGAATGTGTTTACTTCTACGATTACATCGAAGTGAGCAATGAATTTGTTAAAGTATCCTGCACCAGCGATAACAAAGTTCTATACGAACAGTTTTATATATTTGCGATGAAGAAGCCATTTACATCTTACAAGGAAGATTCAACCGAAGCTCCAATAAATCAATCGGGATACAACGTATTAGTGATGGGCATCGATGCGATTTCTCGATTAAATTTCTACAGAACGATGCCTAAAACTTTATCGTATTTGAAAAAGAAAGGTGCTATAGAATTATACGGTTACAATAAAGTTGGAGACAACACATTTCCTAATCTAATACCGATGCTACTCGGCATTAGGGATACAGACCTAAAGAGAACTTGCTGGCCTAATGTAAGAGCTACCTTTGACAATTGCCCTTTTATATGGGACTGGTTTAAAGAGGCCGGCTACTTCACCGCGCTCGGCGAAGACAGCGCCAGTTTAGGAACATTTAACTTTGAAAAACTGGGCTTCAGCGGCACTCCCACCGATTATTACATACGTACTTTTATACACGAAGCGGAACTACGAGCTGGGAATAATAAAGATTTTAACTCATTCATATGCATGGGAAATAAATATTTTTATCAAGTTTTACTAGACTATATAGAGGATTTGACGAAAACTTTAAAATCGTCGAAACTTTTTGGGTTCTTTTGGGAAGTGACTATGAGTCACGATTATTTAAATTACCCCGTTATTATGGACGAGAGTTACGAAACATTCTTAAAACATTTGGACATATCAAAATATCTAGAAGACACCATTTTAATTTTGCTAAGCGACCACGGTATACGCTGGGGCGACATTAGGCTCACCAAGCAGGGCCGGCTTGAGGAGCGGTTGCCGCTTGTCCACATCCTGTTGCCGCCATCCTTCCGCAATAACTACGCCCTGGCCTACGATAATTTAAAATTAAACAGCAAGCGTCTCACTTCACCGTTTGACTTGTACGCAACCCTATCAGAT
Source organism: Papilio protenor (assembly GCA_029286645.1). Taxonomy (NCBI): domain Eukaryota; kingdom Metazoa; phylum Arthropoda; class Insecta; order Lepidoptera; family Papilionidae; genus Papilio; species Papilio protenor. Next base: position 6,959,879 of record JAGSMZ010000002.1, read on the forward strand.
CTTGTTAACATGGATAGTATCAAGAATGATAAAGTGAGATACCGGAGCTCTTTACATTACGCTCAGGATCGGAGCATTAGTTTGTTTCTCCCAATTCCAAGTAATAGAACATGTCCGGTTGCCGGAATCGACGATCACTGGTGTACTTGTCTCATGGGAAGGAGGGTATCGAGTACGAGCAGGGAGGCATCGGCGGCGGCCGCGGTCGTGGTGCGGCAACTGAATATGATGCTGCGTCCCCACCGGCAGTGCCAGCGTCTGCTGCTCGCCAAGATATTAGAGATAACAGAGATGGAAGTGGGGAAGCCGGAAGAAGACGAAGTTGGGTGGCGTGAATTCATAGTGACGGTACGCACTTCGCCTGGGGACGGTTTGTTTGAGGCGACGGTGCGTCTGCGGAGCGGAGGCTGGTCGCTGGCCGGCAGTGTCAGTAGGCTCAACCTGTACGGCGACCAGAGCCACTGCGTCCACGACGCCCAGCTCAAATTATATTGCTATTGTAGATAATCCACTGCTAGTGTTAAAAAGTTAAAAATCTGTGATATTGTTACATGTTGATTATGTAGGTATAGCGGGAGTACGTAGTTATAGTAGGGGTTGTTGTGTACAGTATTATTTTTGCTCAAATGTTGCATTTCAGCCTTTCTCCTTTATTGTAATCTTAGTAAAATTATCATATACTTTTAGTGATTAGACAAATAGAAGGACACTGTATCACTTAAATATTTTGTGCATATCAATTAAATGGGAAATACGAAACATATAAAATGAATGTTAGAATAAATATGTGAATTGTATCATATCATTTTTGCGGATTATTACAATTATCATATGTATTGTAATGCCACTTTTGTGTGCCAAATTAAAAGGATATCATTTTTGTTTTCATCATCATCATCATCATCATCTCCTTATCCTAGTCCCGTAAGGTCGGCGCAACAGGTTTTTGTCCTCCACATAACTCTATCATACGTCATCTCAGTCATCACTCCCTTTTTGATCATGTCACCTTTTACACAATCCATCCATCTCTTTCTAGGTCTACCTCTACCGATGTACCCTTCCACACTCATAACTAACGTTCTCCTTGTAACATGCGATTCATCCCTCCTCATAACATGCCCATACCATGCTAACCTTTTACTCCTTACCTTCTCTACTACGGGGGCTACTTTCAAACTTCCATTTTTGTTTTATTCAAAATTTTTAATGTGTCGAATCGGTAAAAAATTTGTATATCTACTTTTTTGATCGAAATTATGCATAGTTCATAAATTCAGTAAATTTTATTTTTATATAAAATGGATAAAGATTTACGGCCTACTGTTTAGCAATTAGTTACTACATATGGAATTTGGGCGTAGCGGAGCAAAAGACGAATGCCTTTGTTGAGGAATTTTAGATATTTAAATAGAAGAATAAATTGTATTAGCTTTAATATACGAGTAAAGTGTAAAAGCGTAGAAGAGCTTTATAACTGTGCGGTTGCGAATATTTTTTTGTTACACTCTAATAGAAACAAAAAAATCTAATAGAAAAAAAATACTCAGGTTAGTGGTCTAATTACCTATGTAGGATAGATTTGTAGTATACCAAATATTCTACATAGAACTCCATTGAGTTTATCTCCAACAAATACGTCACAATAATCATTTTGTAAAAAAAGAATATTAAAAATGTTACATTATTTTAAAATGTTCTTTCCTTGAATTTATCCTTAATCATTAATTTACATGCGAATTTAGCTTAGATTACAACTGTTTTTATTTAATGTCAGGGCCCGAAAGTATTTTGTACTAATTATACAGATAAAGTCAAAATAAAAAAAAATATTAGTAGCTAAAAGTAACAACGTAATATGAGAAAAAGTTTAGTTACAAACACATTAAAATGATACGGGCCCTTTGTTTATAAATTAAATAATGAAATCTCCTATCTCCTTGGCTAATTTTTTTGTATAATATAAATAATTAGGTCCTTCGTACACAAGGAAACGTAAATCGTTGAAAATATAATATTGCTCAAAAATATCGCGTAGCGCGCGGTTCGTGCACACAACATTGAATCGTCGACATAAGTCGTCTATTCGGTAGTTAACTATAGCGATAGGCACATACGAATTTACAAATTATCAACTGTATAGATTTGCTCCGCCATATTGTATTGACGAAAAAACTGTGTATCAACCTCTATGGCATAGCGTAGTTAGCTTGCCTCAAATCGCCCGTTTTCGAATATTCACGTTTGTGTACTAAGGACCTTATACTGAATATTTACGGTGCAGACGAGGGCGTTAAAAATTCAAGGGCACTAATTATTAAAAGTCAAACGTTGTTCGTAATATTTGTATTGTTTTTGTGTAAAAGCTATTGAAATAAATTTGCACACTTGTCACAGATAACTAGCTATGAATTACATTACAAAACACCTGAACATACTATTTAGGTCACTTTCAATGGTTTGTAATACACATTTATTTAACAGATAATGTACATAAAGTGTGATGGAGGTCGCGGAGAAACACTATTGCCTTAGAGTAAAGTAAATAAAGAAGTTAATAGATAATCATATAGTCGTTGAATTCCACTGTCGAAACTTCTATACATATTGTTATCTCCATTTTTTCAAAGGGAATTATGATTGTGAGGTGTTTCAGTAATGAAAATCCACGACTACGCTGTTTTAACTATTTCTAAAGGCTCAGATAAAATGTGTGTTTAATTTTATTTTAATTAGTACGTTGCATTTATGATAACTTAATTTATTCGTTAGTTTTGTGATATTTATGTGGTATCAGAGCCAGGTACCGGTAAAAGCGAATCCTTTCTTATTTAGTGGTCATAGTACAGAGGGTTGTTCAAATAATGTCTAAAAGTGTGAGGAATTATAGGATCACACAATGAAAAGGTAAATTTTGTATTTGTCATAGATATAACGACAACTATTATGGGCTTTGGAGAAATATCCACAATTTTGATGTATTACCTTCTTCGAAATACGTCTTTTTTTAATAGATTAATGATAATATGTTTTAAACCGTACACTAAGTTCATGCTCGAAAACATTATTCAATATACGCCAACCTGAAGCATAATATTTTTAAACGTAACCGTGAAGAACAATCGAAATGTAATTTTACACACATAACTTATTGACAAGGGGTTTCATAATCATGAAGCGGAACAAACACTCGCGTATGTGTAAATACGTTACAAGGCGAATGATTTGTTTTTCAGTATGGGTCGGATCGCAGCCGGAGCAGGAGGGCAGGGCGTCGTCAAGCAACCTGTCACCGCTAACGGGAGCCTGGCCATACGCCTTCGATACCTCTTCCTCACCGCCACCGTCTTCGGAGGAAGCTATATCATCATATCCCTCACTACATACACTAACACCATATTTGTCACCAACGAGGCGCAATTCGGCTTCTCGCGGGACTTACACCATCAAAAAGAACCAAGTGAGAGATACACGATAAGAACTAAAGGCTGCAGTATACCAGGCCTCGATCCCTACGATGAACATATCAAAGAATTTGTAGAATTCCCCCGAGATATGGAATCATGTCCTAATGTCAATAAAACGTTATTAAATAATAATAGGACGCACATTTGGGTGTTGCAAGATAATAAGCCACATTATAATATTAGTGAAGATCAAGACTTCTCTTGTTGCTACAAGGCATTCCATCGGCCTGCGACAATACAAGATATAGATGGTGTAGAAATAGACGATCGTATCAAATATCAAGATTGTGTTTATTTTGATGATTTCATAAAAGTGAGCGATGAATTTGTACGAGTTTTCTGTTATTCCGATGGTGTCGAAACCTATCAACAATTTTTTTTATTCGCACCTCACAAAGAATTTATGTCACATGGTACCAAAGAAATAGCGAGTGAAAAGCAAGCTTATAATGTGATAGTTATGGGCATAGATGCTGTTTCGAGGATGAACTTTCATAGGACGATGCCCAAAACCTTACAATTTTTGAAAAGCAAAGGAACAGTTGAGTTAGTTGGATATAACAAAGTTGGCGATAACACGTTTCCCAATCTAATACCGCTGCTTCTCGGTATTAAAGAAAGTGAATTGAAAACAACGTGTCTACCTTATGATCAATTGACATTTGACAACTGTCCGTTTGTGTGGGAGTGGTTCAAGCAGGCGGGGTACTATACGGCGCTCGGCGAGGACTCCTCGCTGCTCGGCAGCTTTAACTACTTGAGGGTTGGCTTCAGCAAAACTCCGACGGACTATTATCTTCATACCTTTGTAAATGAAGCCGAAACAAACGCTGGAAAAGTCAAAGATTTTAATTCGTACCTTTGCATGGATGAAAAATATTTTTTTCAAGTTTTATTAGACTATATAGAAGATTTGACGATAACACTAAGATCTTCGAAGTTATTTGGATTTTTCTGGGAAATAACTATGAGCCACGATTATCTTAATTATCCAATGATAATGGACTCCAGTTATGAATTATTTTTTAAGAAACTAGAAAGGTCAAACTATTTAGATGACACGATAATTGTACTTTTAAGTGATCACGGTATAAGATGGGGCAAAATCAGGTCCACCAAGCAAGGACGATTAGAAGAAAGACTACCATTCGTAAATATTTTAGTGCCGCCATCATTTCGAGAAACATACGTATCGGCGTATAACAACTTGCGAATAAATAGTCGACGATTGACCACACCGTTCGACTTACACGAGACATTAAACGACCTCGTTGATTTGAAGAATATTGAAGATGAAAATATAAGATCTCGAAGTAATGAATTCTACGCTTTTAAGAGAGGTATTAGTTTATTTTTACCAATACCGGACAATAGAACTTGTGAAATGGCAAGTATCGAAGATCACTGGTGTACATGTCATAAGGGTAAAAAGATTTCTAAGGACAGCAGCGAAGCAATGGAAGCTGCAGCCCATTTGGTGCGTCAATTAAATTCTCTGTTAAGTGATCACGTCCAATGTGCTAAACTCGTTCTCTCGCAGTTAATCGATGTTACGGAAATGGAAGTAGGAACACCCAGTGTTGATGAAGTAGGTTGGCGCGAATTTATGGTCACAGTTGAAACGACTCCCGGTAATGGAATATTTGAGGCAACGCTCCGCCAAAGTAAAATCGAATGGACGCTGGCCGGTACTATCAGCAGGCTGAACCTTTACGGTGATCAAAGTATATGCATTCATAACTATCAACTAAAATTATATTGCTATTGTCAATAATGTGACCTGAATATACGATTAACATACATCAAATTTTAGACATCGTATGAAATCGAATACGATGTGGCAAGTGAAACATTTTTCGAAAACTGTTTTTAAGGACTATTTTTGATATGGACACGATACAGTTTCAAGAATACTTTAAGTATGTGGTTTATTGTATTATATACATTACGATAAACAGCATTGTTAATTATTTATAAAACATTTGTTTTAATTTTCCTTCAAATGATGCTTAATTTGAAGTTTGTTTTGTTATTAAATAAATATTGTAAGCAGGAAATTATTGCGTATGTACTTTACAATAGAAATATTTGTAGCTGCAGTTCTTATTTACAGAAAAGTCTGATATATCTTCTATGAGTATTATAACAAACATGCATCTTATTTTTCAAAAACTACAGAGATTTTTTTTAAATCGTGATACAAAACGCGCCCCTGGTTTAATGCCTATGGATTTTGGTTTAAAACATTTTGCTAACTAGCAACACTTTGTATAATTTGTCATTGTCAATGGCTGTCAATGTCATATTTTAACCAATACAAAAATAGTGGTGTTAGCGGCATATTTACATTTACAGTATTTCTAAAAATGCGCAAGAGTTAAACAAATAATATATATATTATCACAATGGCTCTTGCTTTTAGAATTTTGTACAGAAACAGTCGATATATTAACGATATAGTGATACCTACGAAATGGTGTTACAAAACGTCGAATCCTGTACGAATCTTGGCTAGTGGTATATGTTATCAAAAAAACACTGTAGTGGTAAAGTCATTGAATAGAAACAATGAGATCAATTTACTAGCACCATTACGGTCATGTGGCACACAGTACAATGGTGCGAAAAATCCATCAGATTCAGAACCAAAAAAAGGGCTGGTCCAGAGGTTTAAGGAAATGTATAGGGACTATTGGTATGTAGTTTTACCTGTGCACATGACTACATCAGCTATATGGTTTGGGGGATTCTACTACGCAGTACGAAGGTAAGATGTCACAATGTAATTTGATGTTGATGTCATTTTAAATGTAGTAGTTTGTTCAAAATGATGAAATCTTGTTGAAACTAAAGAACCAATAAGATATTTTAACATTAAAGATTTTATCATGTGGTTTACTTCCTCTTGCAAATCTTAGTTATTATAATAGTGCAAATAAAATAATTTGTTTGTTTTAGAATGATTTATATAAAATACTCTATAAGATGTAAATATTCAACAAAATTACAATAATTGATTGAATCATTACTTAAATTTATTGAGGACATAAAAAAGACATTAATATACTATTATGTGTAAATGACCTTTCTTTTGAGTATAATGAATATTCAAATTTATTTATTAACATCAACCTTAGAAATTAATTATCAATGGATATTACAAGAGACACTATTAGTATAACTTGGCTGCTTTACATTTACACAATATTGTTAATACACATAAATTTTGTACTTATTCCAGTGGTGTTGATGTGATTGGATTACTGGAAAGTTTAAATATCAGTGAAAAATTGTTGACACCATTAAAGGAGTCAAGTGCGGGATATTTTGCACTTGCATTTGCACTTTACAAATTGGTCACACCTCTGCGATATGCCGTTACTGTTGGTATGTTTTGGTTCATTATTTAAATAATAGAAAATACACATATTTATTTATATATTATTAATTAAATAATAAATTTCCCTTATTTAGGTGGGACAACTTATGCAATTAGGAAGTTACAAGCCCTCGGCTGGATTAGACCTGTGCCATCTAGAGAACGAATAAAAGAGATGATCCAAGAAAAAAAGGAAAACCTGCAAGGTCGCATTCATGAAAGTAAACAACATTATCAAAGTCAAATGAGGGAAAAGAGTACTCAGGTTATGGAAGAAATGAAAAGGTACAAAACTGAAATGCACAACATAAAGAACAAAGTTAAGAAGATGTAAATTAAAAATGTCTTTTTATACTTTTTAACTTTTTTTTTAGCAAGTTTAGACCGAAAGAATAAATTGCAGTCGGCTACTTAAGTAGTAAGGGATGAAGGAAATCATAAAACTCTGTTATAATTTTGAATAGTTTATTGTTTCATAATATAAATATAAAAGTAATGCTTAACAATTGTTTTATTTTTAATTATTTAATGATGTCATTATGAACAGTCAAATGTCTAAACCAAAATGTACATATACAAACAATGCTAACTACATTAAGTACCTACAGACAGCACAAAACTGGAATGTTTATTGACAAAGATGAGCTTTTCACCTAATTATTGTAACAATTGCGACCAGGTGTGCTGCCATTTCTACAATTGTTAACTTAATAAATGCATTTATATAAACAGCTACACCTCTAACCAACAATTTTCCATACTAGTTTTCATTCTCTAATACCAAACATTTATTAAATCTTCAAGCAAACCCTTATACCTTGATTTACAATTTGCAAAATTCCCAAACTTAAACCCTATCCAACAGAAAAAAGCAAAATATCATCTAACTATCACAAAGCATCATAGGCGTCCATAACAATTATTGTAGTCAAATCACATTTGTCATGATAAAAGTTCAGTTTTTTTTTAGTTCAATATTAACTAACAGCTGTAAAACAAACCTATTTGTGACTTATAAAGTGGTAATTGGGATTGTATATAAGCCATATTCAATATTATAAATTGCCTTATAAGAAGCGAAATAATAATAAATTACATTTTTTGCAATTAATTAAAATAAAACCTACATTAAAGCTGTTTTTATTTTCAATTATTTAATGATGTCATTATGAACAGTCAAATGTCTAAACCAAAATGTACATATACAAACAATGCTAGCTACATTAAGTACCTACAGACAGCACAAAACTGGAATGTTTATTGACAAAGATGAGCTTTTCACCTAATTATTGTAACAATTGCGACCAGGTGTGCTGCCATTTCTACAATTGTTAACTTAATAAATGCATTTATATAAACAGCTACACCTCTAACCAACAATTTTCCATACTAGTTTTCATTCTCTAATACCAAACATTTATTAAATCTTCAAGCAAACCCTTATACCTTGATTTACAATTTGCAAAATTCCCAAACTTAAACCCTATCCAACAGAAAAAAGCAAAATATCATCTAACTATCACAAAGCATCATAGGCGTCCATAACAATTATTGTAGTCAAATCACATTTGTCATGATAAAAGTTCAGTTTTTTTCTTAGTTCAATATTAACTAACAGCTGTAAAACATACCTATTTGTGACTTATAAAGTGGTAATTGGGATTGTATATAAGCCATATTCAATATTATAAATTGCCTTATAAGAAGCGAAATAATAATAAATTACATTTTTTGCAATTAATTAAAATAAAACCTACATTAAAGCCGTTTTTATTTTTCATTTGTTCATCTCAAATAATGTCGAAATTATTGAGCAAATCACGCACAATAGTATATTTCATGAATATTTGCTATTCCAAAACAAGATAAAAGCTTTGTAAATAAATGTCACACATCAGCTTTTATACTAAAATTTGTACATTTCAAATCCATTGCTGTAAATAACCTTTCTTCATATTGTATCACTTTAACTATATTCAGGTTATAAAATTACACTAGCTTATATCACGATTTCGGAGGCTTTAACAACATTTCTGATACAAATATAAATAAGTGGAATAAAAGTTATAAGTAACTTATTGTTTACAAAGTTTATGTCTTCTTTTGTAACAGCATATTTCCATCGATTAGCAGTCTTAGCCCATGTATTTGTAAGATGCGGGGGACAAGTGTGGCGCTGGGGGCATCCCGGGGCCCGTGGCTGCGCCGATGGTGGCCAAGTGACATGCACGACACATCAACTTTCCTGCAGATAAATATAAACATGTTATTTACAATTAATGTAACATCTTCTCATAATTTTAACAAAAATCAGTGATACCTACAACGAAGGTCGTCCCGTGAGTTGTGCCGTGTTATAATTAATATAGTATAATGTCTAACGAAAGTTTTAATAAGTTAAAAATCAATGATTTATTAAAAAGACGTTTTTTTTAAGTGTTGTCCTTAACTATGCTTGTACCTGCTAGAGGATAACATCGTTTATCTGGCTCATCGGTGAGCTGCATGCCGCACACACAGCACATGTAGCAGTCAACATGGAAGTCCCGGTCCATTGACACCACTCGGACTGTCTCATCGGTGCCTTCCACTGGCGTGATACCTGGGTTACATGCAGAACCTATATAAGTGGATCTTACAAAGAGATTCTTCTTAATTTCTAAGATGAACTATTGCGGGATTTCAGCTATGTGTCATTCCAGCATAGGCTATTTTTATTTTAATCCTGCACTAAGTCATAGATAACCAGTAGTAGAAAATATGTAGGATTATCATCAACAGGAAATAACAGATATTTTACATGTTTCAAGGAATATCTAAGATACACCTTCAGTTGTAAATTCTCACAAATCATATCAATTGCATTTAATCTTATCATTGAGGATTGCATATGTTAGTTATGTTCTGATAAGGTAGTCATTGAAAAATATAATTTCACTTATACAATCTATTAATATAACATAATCAAAGACCATGTTAACACTGTCCAACATGAAATATGTAAAAATCCCAATACCTTTTCCACAACTAGCACATTTTGGTGCAAACATGCGATGATAGTCATTCACACAGTAAATTTTGTTATCCACATCCACAGTGAATGGAACTCCATCCAAACATTCATTGCATATGCAGCAGCGGAAGCAACCAGGGTGATAAGACTTGCCCATGGCTTGCAATATCTGAAAAATAACAAATATATATTTATTATGTTGTATTACATAATTATTAAAGATATAGGCATATACCTTACCATTTCCATGATTAAATGCCCACAAATTGCACATTTTTCAGCTGTCTGTTGGAAACCAGAGTACTAGAAAGAAATTACATTATTAACAACTTTAATAATTAAAATAACTTGCATTAACTTGTGCCACATACCAAGTAATCTTCTTCACAATAAACCTTGCCATGGACATTGTAAAATGCTTTGCCCCGCAATGCACGACCACAGGAGCAGCAAATGAAGCAATTGGTGTGGTATAGGTTGCCCATGGCCTGGCATGCTTGACCTGCTCCTGTTACACCACCTCGGCATGTGTGACAAATACCTAAAATATAACATACAAAGTATTAGTCTTTATACAAAACAAGAACATGTATTAGGTTAGTAAACAACCTTTAATTATTACAACATACCAAAGTATTCCCCATCTTCATCCTGTCTTTCCATTTCTTCTTCAAGCTGTCTAGTAAGCTCTTCAATTTTACGCTGAGCCTCACTAGGACCTGGAGGCCGAGGTGGAGTAATACTGTAAGGCAGAAGGCTTTTTCCTCTACCACCAGAACCTCTTGAACCAGCAGACACCTGGGATACTGAACTTGGAGTAGGACTGGGAGCTGGGGATTGTGCTGGAGAACAAAGTGATGTCAGCCCGGATACCAAATTTCTAGATCCAATTGATTCAGATGCAAGTGAAACATTATCCCTGGTGGCTGCAGCCACGGCCGCTACTGAAGATCCACCAGTCATGCATACATAATCAGAGCCATTGGTATCATCAACAATTTGCATCCTACTGTTAAGTGGAGATTTTATATATCCTTCATTGACTGGTGCTAAAACTGGTGGTTTATCTTTACTCAGTCCATTCCCGATGTTGGGCTTAGGATGAAAGAATTTTGGGGCAGGTGTTACTGTTTGTACTTCTGTGGCAATATTTGCTTTAGGTCTTTGTGCACTAGGTGCAATTGATGCATATATGGCTGTTGAAGGTATGGTGACTACTTTATCATCAAAACTTACTGTATTGTCATTTTTTAATAGAGCACTGACATCTGTGTACTTTGGTGGTGCTGACTTCATTATAGTGTAATCGCCACTGTGGTTGTTTTGTGCTTTATTGTAAGGAGGAGGAAGAGGTGCTTTATCCACCTTTGTCTTGTCATTAGTCATATGTAACATTGATCTGTTTATATTACAATTAGGTACTTGGGGCCCAGGAATAGATCCTTGTTGAACAAATTGCGGGTCTTGCGTTGATTGTGCTCTGTATTCTGTTTTTTTATCATTATCTGAAGAAAGCATGTTTTCATAAACAGTAGGGGTTAACTTAGACTTTGAGCTCACTGGCACTTGTGGTTGAGCTTTACTGTACCTGGTGTCGTAATATCCATCAGAAACTGGGGGAGGAGGACCTTGCTGGTATATCTGATGATAATAAGGTGGTTGAGGTGATCGTTGTTCGCCGTAATAGTCTATATTCTCATAAACTGGCGGAGGATATTGCGGATTAGTATTTCCCGGTATTTCGTACAAATCTTCAGTTTGATAACTCAAGGACCTCTGAGAAACACTATCAATCGATCGCGTTGGACTTACGGGTAGCGCTGTTGTATTAATATCACATTTATTTATTGATGCTATTGTCTCCACACGTTTCGGGGTTGCGAATTTTGACGCCGCTATAACATTGGAACGTTCATAAAAACTGTAGTCTTCTCGATTTGTTGGGGCGTTATCCAACGTAAAACTCTCTATCGCTCCTACAGGCCTGGCTTTACCAGCAGTACTTATATTGGCAGGAGCATTATGCGCTTGCTCAGTATCGTTCTCAGTTTTGTTAGATATTTTTAAATCTTGCAATCCAAGAATACAGCGTTGCTCTTCAGCGTTGCTTCTTCGTGAATCCATAATTTAAAAAAAAGCAGACGTAATCTAATCACAAATGAATTATTAATAAACACTACAAGAAACAAAAGTGAATCATGATTGTGTTCTAATGAGTGGTTCAACAAAACAACCAACAACCGAACCGAACAAAACGAATAAAAAAAAATAGTGACGTACTTGTACTTGATAAACTTTAAACTTCAAACCATACAATACATACATAAATACGTATTGTATGGTAGTACAAATACAGTAACCTACACGAGAGAGAGAGGAGAAGTCGAAAGTTAATAAAAAGCAGTTGAATGGAAAAAACTTTAGCAGCTACAGCTTTCAAACCGACTTCTAGTTATTTTGTACTCTTTGATATATTGTCGACAGTTGACATATTTTGTACTCTATGTGGTACGCCATTTTGTTTTTCATATTGATCTGATTCTGATTGCGTGTTTGGTGTTGGTCAAGCAAATTGAGATTTTTAAGAAACATAATTTATAGTATTGATTAAAGAGTTATTCAAAAATCTACTATAATGTACGACACTGAAGATGATCAATTCGAGGAGGAGGATAACGAGGAAATTTCATCGGAACTCTGGCAAGAAGCTTGTTGGATTGTTATAAACGCTTATTTTGATGAAAAAGGCTTAGTACGCCAACAACTAGACAGTTTCGATGAGTTTATACAGATGTCGGTACAACGTATCGTAGAAGATTCTCCCCCTATTGAATTACAAGCAGAAGCACAACACTCGTCCGGTGAAATAGAAACGCCGCCGAAGTATTTATTGAAATTTGACCAGATTTATCTATCAAAACCTACCCATTGGGAAAAAGATGGCGCACCATCTCCTATGATGCCTAACGAGGCCCGCCTTCGTAACTTAACTTATTCTGCACCTTTGTATGTCGACATAACAAAAACTATTGTAAAAGAAAATGAGGAACCAATTGAGACCCAACATCAAAAAATATTTATAGGCAAAATTCCTATAATGCTAAGATCTACTTATTGTCTACTAAGCAATTTAACTGACAGAGATTTAACTGAGTTGAATGAATGCCCACTCGATCCTGGAGGTTATTTTATCATAAATGGATCTGAAAAAGTTCTGATTGCTCAGGAAAAGATGGCTACAAACACTGTGTATGTGTTTAGCATGAAGGATGGAAAGTATGCTTATAAAACTGAAATTCGTTCATGCCTTGAACACAGTTCTCGACCAACATCCACCTTGTGGGTCAACATGATGGCTCGAGGTGGTCAGAGCATCAAAAAGTCTGCAATTGGTCAAAGAATTATTGCCATTGTACCATACATAAAGCAGGAAATTCCCATTATGATTGTGTTTAGAGCTCTGGGCTTTGTAGCTGACAGAGACATATTAGAGCATATAATATATGATTTTGATGACCCAGAAATGATGGAGATGGTTAAGCCATCTCTAGATGAGGCTTTCGTGATTCAAGAACAAAATGTGGCTCTCAATTTCATTGGTGCTCGTGGTGCACGACCAGGAGTGACAAAGGAAAGGCGCATAAAATATGCTCGTGAAATTTTGCAAAAAGAAATGTTACCTCATGTTGGTGTCTCTGATTTTTGTGAAACCAAAAAAGCCTATTTCCTTGGGTATATGGTACACAGATTACTCTTGGCTGCTCTGGGCCGCCGTGAATTAGATGACAGAGATCATTATGGGAACAAAAGATTGGATCTAGCTGGACCTTTGCTAGCTTTTCTATTCAGAGGATTGTTTAAGAATTTATTGAAAGAAGTGAGAATGTATGCCCAAAAGTTCATTGATAGAGGAAAAGATTTCAATCTTGAATTAGCTATTAAAACAAAGATTATAACTGATGGCTTACGTTACTCACTTGCTACGGGTAATTGGGGAGATCAAAAGAAAGCTCATCAAGCAAGAGCAGGGGTATCCCAAGTATTAAACAGATTAACTTTTGCTTCTACACTGTCCCACTTGAGACGTGTTAATTCACCAATAGGTAGAGATGGTAAATTGGCTAAACCCCGTCAATTACATAACACATTGTGGGGTATGATTTGTCCTGCAGAAACTCCAGAAGGTGCAGCTGTAGGATTGGTGAAAAATTTGGCTTTAATGGCGTATATTTCAGTTGGAAGCCAACCATCTCCGATTTTAGAGTTTTTGGAGGAGTGGTCTATGGAAAATTTGGAAGAAATTGCTCCATCAGCTATTGCAGATGCAACAAAAATATTTGTAAATGGATGTTGGGTTGGTATTCATAGAGATCCTGAGCAATTGATGGCTACATTAAGAAAACTTAGACGCCAGATGGATATCATTGTATCCGAAGTCAGTATGATCCGTGACATAAGAGATCGTGAAATAAGAATATATACAGATGCAGGAAGAATTTGCAGACCCTTACTCATAGTTGAAAATGGAGCTTTACTGTTAAAGAAGAAACATATTGATCATCTTAAAGAAAGAGATTATAATAATTATGGATGGCAAAATTTAGTAGCCAGTGGTGTGGTTGAATATATTGATACATTGGAAGAAGAAACTGTAATGATCGCCATGAGCCCTGATGATTTAGCACAAGTTAAAGAGTATGCTTACTGTTCAACATACACACATTGTGAAATTCATCCAGCTATGATTTTAGGCGTTTGTGCATCTATTATTCCATTCCCAGATCACAATCAGAGCCCAAGAAATACATATCAAAGTGCTATGGGTAAACAAGCCATGGGTGTCTATATTACTAATTTCCATGTAAGAATGGATACACTGGCTCATGTTCTCTACTATCCACACAAGCCCTTAGTCACCACACGATCCATGGAATACCTACGTTTCCGAGAATTGCCAGCAGGAATTAATTCAATTGTTGCTATCCTATGTTACACAGGATACAACCAAGAGGACAGTGTTATTTTAAATGCATCTGCTGTTGAAAGAGGATTCTTTAGGTCTGTGTTTTACCGGTCCTATAAAGATTCCGAATCAAAAAGGCTTGGTGATCAAGAGGAACAATTTGAAAAGCCCACAAGACAAACATGCCAAGGAATGAGAAATGCCTTGTATGATAAGTTAGATGACGATGGTATTATTGCGCCAGGAATTCGTGTTTCCGGTGATGATGTCGTCATTGGAAAGACAATTACATTACCTGAAAATGATGATGAACTCGAAGGCACAACAAGACGCTATACAAAACGTGATGCTTCGACATTTTTGCGAAACAGCGAAACTGGAATTGTTGATCAAGTTATGGTAACTCTGAACAGCGAAGGTTATAAATTTTGCAAAATACGCGTTCGCTCAGTACGCATTCCTCAAATCGGAGATAAGTTCGCTTCACGTCACGGTCAAAAGGGGACATGCGGAATCCAATACAGGCAAGAAGATATGCCATTTACTTGTGAAGGAATTACGCCTGATATTATTATTAACCCACACGCTATTCCATCTCGTATGACAATTGGTCACTTGATTGAGTGCATTCAGGGTAAAGTTTCATCCAATAAAGGAGAAATTGGCGATGCCACACCTTTTAATGATGCTGTAAATGTGCAGAAAATATCGTCGCTGTTACAAGAATACGGCTACCACCTGCGTGGCAATGAAGTAATGTACAATGGTCACACTGGCCGCAAAATAAATGCTCAAGTTTTCTTAGGGCCAACATATTACCAACGTCTTAAGCACATGGTAGATGACAAAATCCATTCCAGAGCCCGTGGACCTGTGCAAATTTTGGTGAGACAGCCTATGGAGGGCAGAGCTCGCGATGGCG
Organism: Papilio protenor; assembly: GCA_029286645.1. NCBI lineage: Eukaryota > Metazoa > Arthropoda > Insecta > Lepidoptera > Papilionidae > Papilio > Papilio protenor. Next base: position 6,975,623 of record JAGSMZ010000002.1, read on the forward strand.
GTCTACGTTTCGGTGAGATGGAGCGCGATTGTCAGATAGCGCACGGCGCCGCTCAGTTTCTGAGGGAGCGGCTGTTTGAAGTGTCCGATCCTTATCGTATACACGTTTGCAACTTCTGCGGATTGATAGCCATTGCAAACTTAAGGAATAATACATTTGAATGCAAAGGCTGTAAAAATAAAACTCAGATATCCCAAGTGAGGTTGCCCTACGCCGCCAAGTTGCTTTTCCAAGAGCTCATGTCAATGAACATAGCACCAAGATTGATGGTAGTAAACTAAGTCTACCGAAATCGATCCTCATGGTGGAGGAGAGTGACAAAAAATAAACTAAGTTATCTACTATGTATGTTTATGGGATGTATAACCAATAAAATTCTTAAAATTTTATCATGATTTTTATTATCACAAACTGACATTAAATGCAGCTTAATACAACAATTACAATACAAAATCCTACACTAGACTTCATAATTAATTTATATCTATATCAATTAGAATGCCTCATTTGTCAAATCAAATTCATTTACTTCCTTTTTAATTTAAATATATTTGCAGAAATGCATTATCTAAATGGAAAAGTTAACATGTAGTTTTAATTGTATTTTAATCACAGTTCATTCTTGTTTATTGTTTATCTACTTTAGTGAATATAGACATGGCAAGAGGCATTCCTAATTCTGCATAGAATTGAGGTAAATAGATTTATAAAAGCAGTTCAACAGTTACAATAAATAGGACATTTGATAACACGAATAAAATATATTTAAAATTTAATATATTCAGGAAATAAAATTGCACCTTATTGTAATCAAACTTCATGAAAAAATAACGATTACCTTATGACTATCGAATCTCCACTTGGTATAAGGCAAAAGTTTGATACTTGGGTAAATAACAAGCATTCATCAAAATATACTATTATCTTAATATAGATAATTTAATATGTACTTCTTTGATTTACATACATTAACGAGACTAATAAATAGCGGATGACTTAACTTGATAAAAGAACTATAAATAATTTGCATTATTAAGTGCGGTTTACACATAATTGACTAAGCGCTCTTAGTATAAAAGATTAAAAATGCCACTCAGTCCATTTTACAAGCTGTTGCAGTCATTTATATGTATATTTCTATAGTAATTTTAATTTAAAATTACCTAAGAGAGCTTATAAAAAGTTTATATAATTATAAAATGTTAAAAACAAACAATTAAGTACTAGAAATAAATAATGTTGATCGCGGAGAGGAGAGCGGTTATAAACAGTGATGATTGAATGTGCTATATGCTATAATTGATTTGCCCACAATAATTTGTAAAGAGGCTGGAACTTCAAAGCACCGCTATTACTCTTAAGTAACCTAACTATCCCTTACTGTACAACTTACGTATCTATCCAAAACGATCCATAAAGTGCAACGCAACGTCCAATACTTCGTAGTCTTAAATATAAAAAATGTATTTTCGCATATTGTGGCAGGAAAGTTCATCGACGGTAATCATGTGTTCCGCTTACTCGACTATGACAGGTTATTTTACAGGGTGTCATGGGGTGTCAGTGGGGTGTCATAGAGTGTCAGCGCGAGGCGGGCAGCGCTCGCTGGTCTTCGGGCTCCTCTTTGGGCCGCGTCCACTTTATCATGGTCTCCGGCGAGCGATACAGGAACACCAGTTTCGCGAACAAGTCTTCTTCTAGCGCTAATTCGAGCGCTTCACGCACCTGGATATACAATAAAACAAATGTTAAAATCTATATTAATATGTTTTTTCCTGTTGTATGCATTTTTTATGATTGTAAAGATTTTTTTACCACATGGCCCATGAAGAAGGAATTCTTTAACTATAGTTTATTAGCAAAAATGAGAAGTGTAGATTGTTGATTTTTGTATAAAAAATCTTAAGCCTAAGAAAGCAATCTTATTGTATTCGTCTGGTAAGAAATGATAATTAGTAAATCATATGAAGTGAACATCTGGGTTGTTTTATGACCGATCGGTATATTATGTGAGGTGATGAGAGTTGGTGTGAGGTGATGTGAGGTGGTGTTAAGTGGTGTGAGGTTACGTACGAGGTATATGTCTAGACAGAGCTGCAGCACGCGGTCCACGTTGGGCAGGTCGTCGAACATGATCTTGGTGTAGATGCCGGAGAAGAAGCCGCGCAGCACGCGCGACGCCAGGAACACAAACGTCGTGTACAGACCGATTATACTAAAAACATATATTACATTAAAATACTTAATTGAAACAGTTAAAGCAATAAATATATACATTTCCACAGTAAATGTTACCTAACATGTATTTAAGATTGACTCACCCGCCGGCGGATATAAAGTTGAGCGTCTCTGGGAACAGCTTGTCGTTGAATGTGTACATAACGAGCATGTCGCAATTATTCATTGGTATCGATGCCATCGGGTCCTATAGATTTAATATTATAATTTTATTCTTAAAAATATGCTTTGCTATATTGTTATTAATTAATAATGAGTGCAATAATACGTGCCCTGGTCTCGCAGGCCTCGCGCACGCGCCAGTACATGGCGCTGCCGTCGCGCTCCAGGCGCAGCTCCACGTTGCGGTACAGGCGCGCGTTCTCGTCTGTCACCATCAAAATAAACCATTAAACTAAAATGAATCATTAAATTAAAATGAATCAATAAATTAAAATGAATCATTAAACTAAAATGAATCATTAAATTAAAATGAATCATTAAATTAAAATAAATCATTAAACCAAAACGAATCATTAAATTAAAAATGAATCATGAAATTAAAATGAATCATTAATTAAAATAAATCATTATATTAAAACGAAACCTTGAAAAAAAATGAATCATTAAAAGACCATTGTTTCTATGGTTTTTCAAATGTTTTTAAATGATTTTTGTAACAAATTGTTAATTATGTTTGTTTTTTATAATTTACCATCGTCAGTGGTAGGTGGCATCAGCTGATACGCAGGCTTCGCTGCACCTTTGTTGAACACTTTAACGAATTTCGGAAACAGTGTCTTCACGTGTAACCTGAAAAAAAAATCAACAATTCAATTTTATTCTTTGAACGTTATTTATGTCTATCATAAACAATTTGATGAATTTAATCAGATTCTACGATGTCACGGCCGAATACTAAAACGCCATTTATATAACAGCGTCATAAGTGATAAAGACAGGACATTTTAGTTGAGTAACTAAATAGTTGAATTGGCTGCGAAACAATCAACAATCGCACAACAGTTGTGTGATAGTTTAGACAAAGGTGTGTGCCCGCTTTTAGGCAGCCAACTGTTTAAGATTCCTCTCGGAATTCGTTAGTATGTCTCATAATATAATGTGTTTCTTTGATGGCGAGGTAGTAGGTGGAGATGTTAGGAGGTGGAGGGTGTAGGTGGTGTTACCAGGTGTCGGGGGGCGAGGTGCCGGTGAGCAGCTGCAGCAGGGTGTCGCGCTCGGGGTTGGGCCTGCCGGCGACGAGCGCGGGCAGCGCCACCTCGCGGCTGTCCTCCATGGTGGGCGGGTTCTGCGCGTTGTTGCTCGGGTGCGTTATCACGTATGTGAACTTCACCGTCAGCGACGAATCTGATAATGTCCATATGTTGTTAGAACAATCATCATCATCATCATCATCTTCCTCCTTATTCTACTCCTGTAGGGTATTTAGGACAATGTGTTACAATAATCGAAAGTGGATCTGCAATGCTATATACATTAAGCAAAAACAAAATTGACATTAGAACCGAATAAATCGATAGAATTAATACGACGTGTGGTACTCACTGGAGGCCGCCTCGCGCTCGAGGCGCGCCAGCTCCGGGGGCGAGATCTCCCACTTCATGGTGGAGTTGGGGTTGATGGTGATGACGGCCACGTCGTTGTACATGTAGTTGGACAGGAAGGTCTGCGCGGTGCGGTCGCGCGCGTACAGGTTGCTCAGCTGAGTGTAGTCTTGTTCTGAATAGCTGGAAACCAATATTCAAAATTTCTTGCTAAATACTTTAAAGAGTAGGAGCGATAGTAATATAAATAAATAAAAAAAAAACGACTGAATATTACATATCAATGTTATGGGACTGCGCCGACATCTGGTAGACAGGCAGGAAGGGTCCAATGCGGATCTTGACGGTCACATCGGTGGGCGGGTTTGGTTGGCCGACCTTTGAACAGGAAAAATAAACAGATTGTCATTAGAAAACTCATAACACAGTGTGTATATTTAATATGAGATGCTCACAGAGTTTCCGAAGGCGAAGAAGACGAGTGGGAACCATATGATGGCGATGACGAAGGCGAGCACTCCGCCGCCCAGCAGGTACTTGGAGGTGCTGGACTTCTTGACGCCGCGCGGCTGCGGGAACTCGTCCTCCACGTACCGCGAACACTGATTACAATAACGACAATATTGTTATTAATTATAGCAGTTGTGTTTTTGATTATCACATAGAATATTTTAGAAAAAACTTCAAACAACCGAAATCTTGCAAATTTTCAGAATTAAAAACGCTTACAAGTGGCGTTTGCTGGTATTGGACTTTTTTAACTATTATTTGCACATTGCTAAATACCTTGAGTAGGAAAACGCTGGCGAATATATCCTCCATCTTGAGCCAGTCCAGCAGCGTCATGGAGGTGTCCGTCCAGATCCAGTCCATCAGCGTCCGCAACTCGAATACGAATGGCACTGCCATGAAACTGGACAACAAATACACAATAAAAATAAGTTCTTATCCCGAATATGGAAGAAATATGTAAGGCTGTAGACACTTTTAATAACAATTAGTCTGTAAGTTCACACTAACTCTTTATGGATCTTTAATATCTGAAATAAATTATTTTATTATTATTTAACATTCAATGAAAATTATTATAAATAAAGTTTTTAGGCTTCAAAACTTTTGACTCTTAGATATGTATGGGCGTTACAAGAGAAAGTAGGCGGGGCGATTCGCCCCTCCCCTTTGAGGATCAAAAAATCTAAAAACCAAAACTACATGGTCCTTTTTAAGGGTAGATATGGATACGGTCCATATTAAGGGGGGGGGGTCCTCTAGCCTAGATCATCAGTAGACAAAGCACGATGAGATATATTACAATGCGATAGTGGAACTGACCCTCTGAAGAAGATCATGTTGAGGAAGTGGTAGGACTTGCAGAGGAAGTTGCCGATGATGCGGCGCGGGTAGCCGCAGCGGATCTGGTAGGCCGACAGCAGCAGGTACACGCACTTCACCATGTACCACATCGGCGGCGGCAGCAGCGCGTTGAACGTCCTGGAACACAGCATAATACCTTGAAGAACATAAAATCTTAGCCTGATACTAAACAGATTCAAAGACATAAAAAGTAAGCATAGTTGACACTTCACTAGAAACATTTTTCTCGTAATCTCACTAGCGCTACCTGGTCTCCGATCTCAATCACAAATAAACGAATAATTCGAACACGAATAAACGTCTCGGCGTGTCAAATTTGACATTGAGATAATATTACCCTACAAAGAAGTTACCGGTAAAAATTGATGTTTACTATGTCTAGTCTATATATTTCTTAAATATCTTTCTGAGACCAACCTGTATCTTTGTCACATCAGTTTCTAACCGGCATTTAAAGGAATTAGTTTTATCCGCATTATGGCAAGGGTTTATATTTCTGGTGAGACTTTAAAAATTAATTAAAAAGCAGAAGACATAAAGCATATTAAATTAACAAATTAAGTAGCTATATTTCCAACATACATCTTGTTTGTTACTTATTCGGAGTGGGGTCGGTTGAAGTAATCCATGACCTGTCCTCACGTAAAATACGCAAGAGTTGCGGAAACCACAGGCCCCCTACTACTCCTTCTAGGCATATAACGTTACCTTTCAGTGATGAAGGGCAGCACAAAGAACATCCAGATGTGCACGCCGATGATGAGCGCGTACTGGAAGAGGATCTTGCCGAGCATGAACTTGCGCAGGTAGAGCGCGCGGTCGATCACGATCAGCGCGAACTGCAGGATCAGCATCACCAGGAACGGGATCGGCACCTTGTTCTCCTCCAGGTACGCCTGCACGCCGCCGTCGCCCTGGTGCGTCTGCGCAACGCGACTGACGTTACTAAGTGGTAGAGCCCGCTTTGACATCGCACTGCCGGGTCGGCTCGCCCCCAGCAGTACCACGACCGTGTGGTCGTGGTACTGCTGGGTACTGCAGAAGACAGGTGAGAAGTGGAAGCAATTCCGCGTACAATCTGATGAGTGTGGTGCCCGAGGCCAAATCAAAGCCTCTTTCTCTTACCACACTTTTCTTCTAACGAAAGGATGGAAAGGGAAAGTGGATTTGACGGCGGCGGAGACGCATAGGAAGGGAATATATCCTCTTTATGTGCGTCTCCTCCTCCGTCAATGAAGGGTAGGCAACGCATCTGCAATTGCGGATGTCTATGAGCAGCGGTCGCTTCGCCGTTTTGGCGGATTCAGGTGGTCGCTTGCTCGTTTGCCACCTTATATTATAATTATAAAAAAAATACTATAAATTACTAGTATTATAAATAAGAAAGTTTAGATGGATGGATAATTGTTAGATATTGCCGACTAAACGACGGAACGGATCTCGATGAAATCTAGCATGGATGTGGAGGATAGTCTTTTAGAAAGCATAGGCTACTTACTTTCATTTTTTTAATACCACGCGGACAGTCTCGAGCGAAAAGTAATAAATAATATAAATAAGATATAAATGACTAGTTGTTGCGCGCGATCTCGTCTGTGCAGAATTTAAAAAAAATGCGAGATGAATTGCTATCCATCCATCCATCCATACTTTCCCATTTATAACATTAGTAAGATATTTTAAAATTCACATATAAAAATTGGTAAAAACATGACAAACCCCAAAAGCAGCAAAGCCGAATATAACAACTAGGAAGTTTAGAAAGTCGCATAGGAACATGTACGCGTACACGTCCGCGGTGACGCGCGCGCCCGGCGCCAGCATGCGCTTGAAGAAGCGCTGCGTCGGTCGCAGGTAGCGTTTGAAACTGAAAAAAAAAACAAAAAAGAAAAATAAACTCCCGAATACACGTACCTACATAGCCAAAATTTCATTTTAAAGAAAACAGAGGTCTTTTTTACTACACCAAATGGCAAAATAGTCAAATAGATTTAGTAATCTTTCGTCAAAAGTACAATAAAACACTTACGATAATAACAATACTTGTGGATAATGTTTGTATGTATCTTCTAATGTCGTCGTCACAGCGATTATGGGCTCTTGATCATCGTTTACTCTGAAAACAGAAATGTTTTATTTTTAAAATTGTAACATAAATGGAGAACAAGAGCCATATTGTTGCATTTATTAGGTATGTCTAATGTGATAGTTTACTTGTAGTGGTCGTCGTCTGGATGTTTGGAAGGCCCTGCCTCCTCCTCCTGCTGCTCATCCAGCTCCGGCACCGCGCTGATGGCCAGGCTGCTCGTGTGCCCCGCCGGCCCCGCGCCGCCCCCGCCCTCGCCCGCCTCCGCGTTACCCTCCACTGGCCTACAATCAGGTTTCACTTGTTTACGTCGATACACCATGTTAATGTGCAAAGAGCACTAACATAATCGACATATCAAATGTTCTATAATGTAACCAAGTAACGTAATTACGTAGTATTGATTAATTAATTTAAATTTATTAAAATGATCAGAGATAAATAAGGCGAGCCCCAGGCTGGTGCTTGTCTTAGGCGACATTGAATGTACAATAGAAATTACATAATTAAGTTTCTGAACTACCACTTAGCTACAAAAATACTTATTTAATATATTTATATATACTGACATACTTATAATTTATTTGCTATGTTACATATAACTATCTAATAAATACATACAAATATTCAACACTACAAATCAATTAAATATAACAGGAACATACAAATACATAATAATACAAGTGAATTTAAATAATACAATCGAGGAGAGTTGCGTCTTGTCCAGAGCATGCGCACGAAGCGCGGCGAGAGGCGCGAGTAGCGGTTGCGTACGCGCATGCGAACGTGCACGTCGTAGTCGACGTTTGCGGCGTGCTCGTGTTCGCGGTCGTGTTCGCGAGCCTCCCGCGAGCGCCGCGCCGCCAGCGCCGCCAGCGCCTCGCGCAGCCGCGCCGCGCGCACACCACTGTCTGGTCCCCGAAATAGGCATAAACCGCTGTCTAACAGACACTACCACACTCGCAGCACACTTTTTACCGTTTTTAATCGTTCACACACCTATACTAATATTATAAAGAGGAAAGATTTGTATTATTGTATGTATTGAAATAACTAAAAAACTACTGGACCGATTTCAAAAATACTTTCACCATTAAAAAGCTACATAGCATAGGCTTTTTGAACTTTTTAAATTCCACGCTTACGAAGCCGCGTGCAATAGCTAGTTATCTTTAAATGAGCTAGTTACTCGCGACTTAGCCCGCGTGAAATTAAAAAAAAAAACGTATCCTATGTTACTGATAACGTAGCTTTTTAATGGTGAAGGAATTGAAATCGGCCGAGTAGTATTTGTGTTATATCAATACATACTAAAATACAAATATTTCCTCTTTATAATATTAGTATAGATATATCGTGGTATGCTTTTATGTTATATTTAAGCTAGCGCTTGACCACGATCCCACCTGAAAAAAGTGGTGAGCAGTCGAAAGATGGTACTTGCTAGCTTAATAAGTAGGTATTTATTGTGTGTGTGGCGGTGTACTAACGGTGCGGTGCGGTCGTGCAGGCGCAGGTACTTGCGGCCGACGTCCGCGCCGCGCCCCTCCACCACCAGCCGCGTGTCGTCCGCACTCAGCGCGTACTCCGCGTCCTCGCGCAGCTCCAGCTCCGGCGACGACTCCTTCCACAGCCCCAGCGACTTCAGCATGAACCTGCATCACATAGATAAACATGCAACACTAGCGCCGACACGCGGTTTGCCGCATCAGTTTTTCTTCTAAAACTAGGTTCTTCAGAGTCAAGGTGTAATTTTACTAATATTATAAATGCGAAAGATTAGATGGATATCCATCCATTGGTCGCCCGCTACTTCGTCCTTAGACTACCTTAGATCTACAAACTTTCACAAACATGTGAAAGTTTTGGGCTACAAACTTTGTACCAAACTGTTTTACGGATTTCGATGGAAAATATAAAGGATAGTTTAGAAGAACACATAGGCCATTTAATATTTTTTCTACACGGACGGAATCGCAGACGAAAGCTTGTGTTAAATAGTTTAAAAACCTTCTTTAATAATTGATCTATCAAATGGAAAAGAAATTATTCAAAAAACATTGATAGTTTCTCAGATTAATGCAAACAAACAAACCAATACTTTTATATGATCATAGATACCTATGCAAAAATATGATGAGTAGAAGCAACAGGTCGTAAAGAGCGTAGTTATATTTCCTCTCAATGCCGATAATGCGCGGCGCGGTGAAGGGCATGTTGGCCGGGATCGCCTTCTGGTTCCACGGTAGGATCTCAAATTGGAACATACTCTTTATGAGCACGATAACCTATAAACAGAAATATGGATTAATACACATTTCAGAATTAAATTCAGTATTTGGCCTTTAATAAAAAATAAAATAAAAAATATTACCTCCGTATAAGCAATTAATGTGACCCAGAATGTTTTGGTAGGTCGTGGTATAGTAACTGTTCCCCACAAGAACACCATAAGCGGCAACGGGATAGAGAGTATCGTCGCTGATTGAATCTATAGTAAAAAAAAAAACAAAAAAATGATCAACTACAACGATTCTGTACTCAGAACCTTGTCTAAGGCGAAGATTTGAAAAAACAAAAACATACTAATTCGCAGATGAAATCTTACTAATATTATAAATGCGAAAGTTTGGATGGATGGATATTTGTAACCTAAACTGCTGAACGGATCTCGATGAAATTTGACATAGATGTAGAGGATAGTCTGGAAGAACACATAGACCACTTAGTTATGTTTTTTTTTATTTCACGCGGACGGAGTCGCGGGCGAAACTTAGTCTCATATAATTATTATAGTGAAATAACATACGTACCTGGTTAATAAAAACCATGATATAGCAAACGATGTCTGTATGAGCGAGCACGGCATACCACAGCGCGTAGGCGAGGTGCAAAATGGGCGACTTGTCTTGTTTGAACATCGAGTCATCTTGCTCTTCCAACGTAGTCACGTCTTTGCTGAAACATTACACCAACATTCAATAATCCTACTTCAAAACAGTCATACAATACCAAAGATGCAAAACGTGCTATAAATACACCAATATATCGAACAAATGCCGCAAGATATTGCTGAAAGAGATTTTAAAATAATGTGAATAGATAATAAACAACATCTATATCAAAGAATAGGTAAAAGAAGTGGAAGAAGAGAAATACAATAGATCTCAGGTGAAAAATGTATTGTTAAAAATTACAATTCTATATTCGCATCTCCAGAAGTATATAAAATATTGCCATAAGTAAAATACTTACTTAACAATGACAGTTAAAATAATGAAGATGTAAGAAAAAAGAATTAAAGAAGAAAATAATAAGAAAGCAAGCCCATATCAAGCGACGACATTTATTACATCCAATGGAATTTAGGACATCTTCACAATGTTACCAGGACTTATATAACTAGAAAATACTCGCAAGTGAACGCAGTAGTTGTTTTTTTAATTGTAACGTTTACATCTAGATCTTTAGACTGCTGTTAAAAGCTGTGTCGTAAATTCCATTAGAACCATCGATTCAGTAAACCTTTCGGTAGTCTGTAAGCTAAACGCGCTCTCGTGTTCGGAGGTGTCGTCGGAAGGCGCGGGGGAGGCGGGGGAGGCGGGCGAGGCGGGGCGCGGCGGGCTGGCGTCCAGGCCGCGCTCCATACTCGGCGCCAGTATGCGGATCTCCGGCACGCTTATTTCGCTTAACTTACGACTGTAAATACCCCACCATTCTCTATATTTCAACCGTATTTTAACGTAAATTTTGTCTTTTTTTCAATAAAATTAGAAAGGTTACTTTGAGTTATATTCGCAAATAGGTGCCCATTTTACAGTCGTTACTCGAGTTATCTGTTGCCAGTTTTAATTCATATTAATCGTTAATGCGTTCCCTGTGCATGCATCTAATGACGCGTGCTGGTTATGCGTAAAATATTCTAATTGCCATAAAACCTACGATGAGTCAAATGATCCCACGACCATAAACCATGAAACCAGAGAAATCCAGTATGATTTTAATACAAATTTGTAATAAGGTTTATTTTTTATTCAATCTAGTACTTTATTGTTACGATAATAAATTGAATACGTTAATAAAAGCGTAATACAAACCCCATCTCGACAGAGGGCACCTGCAGACGTTGGTCGGAGTGCTCCCTCTCGTCTGGTATACTACGCGGCGTGCGGAAATAAAAACTATTGCTATCACTTAACACTACAATACTAAACTCCATACTACGATATTTTAAATCCAAAGCTACATGCTCATAAATTACTACAGCCTCTAATAATCTATGGAATCAAACCGTAATCTATGAGAAATTTCTTAAAACATTCCATTTAAGATGAATCGATTAAAAACAGCACTACAAGTCAGCTTAGTTCAACAAAAGTCTAGTCTAGTAATCATAGTAGTTATCTCTAAGAGAGCTATCTAAACGTGCAAATATTAGTAATAAACACTTACTGATGAGCTAAAGTTTCAGGCAACGGCTCCCATATCATTTGAGATCCCTCACGGAGTCCGATACCAAAGCCTTCCTTTTCCTAAAACGTACATATATACATATAGCGGTAATAATCAAATTTGGTCAGACTTTAAATGAAGAAATAGAAGCAAGGTAATACCTTAAGTTTTTTCTTCTCAACAGAGAGTGTTTTCGAAACGTAGCGGTAATCGCGCGAGTACTTCATGAGATGTCTCGTCAGCGAGACCAGCAGGCTCGAGATGAACGCCCACGCCGTCCGCATGTACGTGTACAGCTTCTCAAGGGAGGATTCCTTCTCTGTTTGCAATAAATACCATACTAATGAAATCATAGTTACTCATTAACATATTATATATGCAGATTTTATAACACGATCTTACTTCTTACTTAATATTAAATGCGAAAGTTTAGAACATGTTTAGAACATGGGAATTTAGTATATTATCATGTATTAACAGAACGGCTCAAGGGATCTTGCTGAAATTTGGCATAGACGCAGATCATAGTCTGGAAGAACATAAAGTCTACTATAACTTTTTATATAAAATCCCCGTAGACAGGGTCGCTTGCTAGTAATTTAATACACTTGATAGACTATTACAAGATTGTGTCACCATAAACAGATGGTCAACTATTTGAGTGGTTTTATACCTGGTATCACTCCGTAGTCATCTATTTCCGACGGCTGACGATCTCTATCGGAAAGTTCGTCATCGCGATCCGACATGTCGGCGCCCGACGGCGACCGCGTGCGAAGCTACCATAAAAACAATACAGTGACAATAAAAATAATTATTAGAATAAGAAACACTTTCTCGGTGTTTATACATATAAGAAAGAGAAAGAAGTATATTGATTAACAGTTAATAAATCAGAGATCATGAAAGTAAATTTGGAAAAAACAATATTATTCTTTGTTGACATACGTATATTCATCAATACTAATTAAATAATAGAGGTAAATTAAATATGTTATGACATAAATGAGCAAATAAGAGTCATAAATTCAAAGAAAATGAAATATTGATTTAAAACATGAAAAACTTTGAAAAGTAACAAAAGTAAGCATTGTGTTAATAAGAACATAGAAAAGCAGCAAACCAACATAAAAAAGCATGCTGAATAAAAACCAATTTAATTCAAATTCCACTTACCATTATTGATGAACGCAATTCAACTACAAAATTTTGTATACTGGATAGAAAACATTCTATTCTCGTTACAGCAGTAAAACCTTATTATTCTAAGATGTAAAAAAGTGTATTTTCTACTGGAAAAGGACTTCAGAAAAATGTGCAAAACAATTGCAACATAAACAAAAAATAATTGAAATGGCTTCGAAAATGTTACTAGTCTTAAATGGACAGTAAGCGTGTGATCGTCTTTCTGTGAAGTTGTGTCTGAAATGTGATACCATTGTTTTCCTAGAGGGTCTATCATTACGCTTTATATCAAATGGGTATAAACGCAGTGTAGGTGTTACTTGTACCTGATGTGGGTCGGAGTGCGGATAGGTGCCGAGTGAGAAGTGCCTGTCGGTGCGCGCGGCGGGCGCGGAGGAGCGCCGCGCAGACACCGCGCGCCGCAGGTCAGACTTGATCACCGTCGACAGCAGCTACAACGCAACGCGGTAAGCGCTCCCCACCACCCTTACTGACCCACCCCACACACCAACATTGTCGCTTCCAGATACTTTATAATTTTGACTACACTATTTGTTTTTTTTTTTTTAATTTAAAGAATCAAAGTGCTTTTCGTCAATTACATCCTCCTAATCTTACTAATATTAAAAATGCGAAAGTTTAGATTGATGATGGATGGATGGATGGATGTTAGAGTTTGTAGCCTAAACGGCTGAACGGATCTCGATTAAATTTGGCATAGACGTAGAGGATAGTCTGGAAGAACACATAGACTACTCACTTTTGTTTTTTTTAATTCCACGCGGACGGTTTCGCGGGCGAAAGTTAGTTTTACATTATAAAAACAAGTTTATTAAAAACAGGTACAATTTTGTATATTTTTTTTTTTACTGATATTCGAAGTTGTTAATAAAAATTGATCAAAGTCGTATTACATCTGGAAGTAACATGTGTCAGCTACAATTCAAGGCAGTGCAAGTTACCGCTTTTGTTAGTCACTAGAAGCGCCCCGAAGCTAAAGCCCCGTTCACCATTTTATAAGCTGTACCCAAAGATTGTCGACCTCACACTCCTTACAAAATTATTATAACTTCTTAAAAACGGACAATAGGAATGGAGCATGCTTTTTTCAAAACAATATAACTAAATATTATTTAACTCCTTTAAAACATGCTCATCTTTTAATCGTAACCATCTGCTATATACCATAACCATAACTGAAAATCATGACACAATAATAGGTTCCTTTTCTAGGGACAAAAACCTTAACAAATAAATAGAAAAACTTTTTTATAGACTTTTAAATTTACTTCAACCTATTTCGTGATGATTTTCAAGTTCCAAAAACCTTATAAAATTATGATCAATGAGTTTTTTAATAGTTTCAATTACCTTGCCGAATCCCATTTCCTTAGGTGCATCTTCATCGGAACTTGAATCGTCGTCTTTCAAGTGCAAGTCGGTGTCATCGAATTCATCAAACATGTAGTAATCTCCAGAACGCACGGCTGTATACAGATAACAATGGCTCAGTATATGCAAGTCATTCGTAAACTAAGTGTGGATTGTAAAGCAAATGTGAATTAGTGTAACTTGATTAAAATTCAGTTAAACAAAACTTTAATTATAAATTAAATAATAATAATAAATTAATAATACTATTATATTTTATCTATTGAATTAATTTTTATTTTTTAACATGTTTAAAATTTTATCTTTGTAAAAAAATAATAATACATTTTTATTTATATTTTAATATAATGAATTAGCAATTTTAATTAAAATACTATGATTAATACTTATAAGATTCTAATATAGTGTTAAATATGTATGTGTAAACATAAATTGTCGGTTAGAAGAAAATGCCCAAAAACATGCAAAGTAATAGACAAAATGGCGGCGAGTGCAACAAGCCTAGAAGCGACCAATCGGCGGACATGCAGCCAGTGCTCGGGCGTGTTCTGTCTTCTTTGACACGTGAAATCATTGAATATTTACATTTTTACATTGATTTCGATCCCACGAGATAATCGTCAGGATAAGACAGCTCCCGCCAAAACAATGCATCCGACTTGCCTACATACCATCACCTAGAAGCTCAATGGTTAGTACGGTACATGTTAGCGCGAGTATATCCGAGACTGAACGTTACCCTTCTGATGGCTGGCGGGCGGCTTATACGGCGGCCTGTCTCGTGCTACAAGAAAAATGCACAGCTCAACACTACAGTCTCACACCATATGATATAGCCAAGGGAAATTACAGCTAGATTATATCGGCGGCGAAGTTACGTCGACGTCACCTCGCGCTCGGAGTTATTGCAAGCTGCGCTACCTGACGCGGAATTAGTAAACCAATTGTACATAAGACGTTAATACTTGCAGAGAAATTTAGGTGCTCGCTAGAGGAATGTGGACCTCGAAAACATGAAAACGTACGTTCTCTCAATTTTCTCGGTTTGAAATATTAAAAATTTGTTCCTCGTCACTCTGAAGAGACTTTAAAAGACAATCACTCGGACATGAAATAAAAAAGTACGTTATAACAAAAATGTTCCCACACCAGCCCTTTGTTAATGTCGACTATACCTTCGTGTCGCTTAGTGAATATGCGTCTTCTAGTCGCACGACCAGACTCACTTCCTATATGAATAGAAACAACATTATAACATTTTAACACGTAACTTGAGATCGATGCTTTACATTATTTACAATGAGGAACATCAAATCGTGTATATATTGATAGACGCACTAAATCACATCTAGATGGATAAAATGTGCACAAGAGTCAGTTCAATTACAGGTGTGGTGAGAGTTGGGCTCAGCGCGGCTGGACTGCGAGATGAGGGAGGTGCGCTGCACGCTGGGGCTGGCCAGCGTGTGGCGCCGCCGGATGGGCGGGGGCGAGAACACCGGGTACGACTCCTCCGGGCTGTGCGCGCGGGGGAGAAGCTCCGAGGAGGGGGGAGATTCGAACGAGATGCGGCGAGGTTCGAGGTAGGCGTCGAGGGAGACGGTCATGAGAGCGGAGGAGGGGGATGGGGGGCCGGGTGGCGCGGGGAGGGCGGGGAGCGTGCGCGGCGGGGCGGGGGCGGGCGAGGGGGCGTGTGAGGGCGGCGGGGAGGGCTCGCTGACGGGGGTGTGGTATCCGCGGGGCGAGGCGGCGCTGTCGGGCGTGTGGAAGCCGCGCGACACGTCGGACTCCCCGCGCACCAGCGGCACTTCTGACTCCCCTTGTTGTGTCTCTTCCTCCTCCTCTCCCACTTTATTGTCAGCGACGCAAGTTAATATTATTAAAAGTTTGTGTTTTAAAATTCATGAACATGTTTAAATGATTGTCGATAACATTTGTTTACGTTTTAATATTCGATATTGTAATTTTACTGTAACGTCAATTTGTTAAGAATCAAAAACATAGCCCTGTGTAACATATCTTATACTGAAAACATTTTAAATACTTTATCTTATATTCTACCAATAAAAATAGATAACTTTACCAGCGTCATGCTGCAGAGGCTCCTTAGACATTGCGCCTTGAATCTTTTTTTGGTTAGCTTTTATTCTCTCCATCTTTACTTTGATCTTTTCTAATATCTTAATTTCCTGTTCCTCTTGCACTTGCATTTGCTTTTGGCGTAACTCTTCAATCAATTCAGCACCCCTAAATTAATTATGTTTTAAGCTTACGAAAATGTATTGTAAATTATTTGTATTGGTAAAATTTACCTGGAAGCAAGTACAGTGGTAGCTTTGCTTTCATCGATAACTCTATAAAAGTAGTAACTATGGAAAAGTCGCCGCTGCAGTATTAGGAAAGCGAAACAGACGCCGTCCCAGGCCAAGCCGATGTCCTCTTGAGGCACTGAACACGCTGAATCCTGAAATACACGAAATTAAACGATTTAATAAATATTTAGTGCTTAAGTCAATCAAAACACTAAAATAATAAAAGTTAAATAGGCAATGTGTGACAGAGATAACAATATACAGAACCGAAATCTGTGGATTGTCTTTTCTATTGTAAACTAGCTGTTGTTCGCTACTTTGTCCGCGTGAAATTAAAATATTATAAAAAACCTATGTCACTCACAGGTAAATTACCTTTTTTATGGTGAAAGAATTTTTAAAATCGGCCAAGTAGTTTTTGAGTTATTTCAACACAAATAAAAATCCAAATCTTTCCTCTTTATAATATTAGTATAAATATAGAAGCATAGACGTGTACGTATGTTGTGTATATGAGTTCGTGCGTGTACGTATGTTGTGTATATGAGTTCGTGCGTGTACGTATGTTGTGTATATGAGTTCGTGCGTGTACGTATGTTGTGTATATGAGTTCGTGCGTGTACGTATGTTGTGTATATGAGTTCGTGCGTGTACGTATGTTGTGTATATGAGTTCGTGCGTGTACGTATGTTGTGTATATGAGTTCGTGCGTGTACGTATGTTGTGTATATGAGTTCGTGCGTGTACGTATGTTGTGTATATGAGTTCGTGCGTGTACGTATGTTGTGTATATGAGTTCGTGCGTGTACGTATGTTGTGTATATGAGTTCGTGCGTGTACGTATGTTGTGTATATGAGTTCGTGCGTGTACGTATGTTGTGTATATGAGTTCGTGCGTGTACGTATGTTGTGTATATGAGTTCGTGCGTGTACGTATGTTGTGTATATGAGTTCGTGCGTGTACGTATGTTGTGTATATGAGTTCGTGCGTGTACGTATGTTGTGTATATGAGTTCGTGCGTGTACGTATGTTGTGTATATGAGTTCGTGCGTGTACGTATGTTGTGTATATGAGTTCGTGCGTGTACGTATGTTGTGTATATGAGTTCGTGCGTGTACGTATGTTGTGTATATGAGTTCGTGCGTGTACGTATGTTGTGTATATGAGTTCGTGCGTGTACGTATGTTGTGTATATGAGTTCGTGCGTGTACGTATGTTGTGTATATGAGTTCGTGCGTGTACGTATGTTGTGTATATGAGTTCGTGCGTGTACGTATGTTGTGTATATGAGTTCGTGCGTGTACGTATGTTGTGTATATGAGTTCGTGCGTGTACGTATGTTGTGTATATGAGTTCGTGCGTGTACGTATGTTGTGTATATGAGTTCGTGCGTGTACGTATGTTGTGTATATGAGTTCGTGCGTGTACGTATGTGCGTGTTTGTGCGTGCGCGTGCGCAGTGACCTTGTCGTACTGCATCTTGATGAAGCGCGCGATGTTCCCGCCGGCGAACTTGTCGACGCAGCCGATGCCGAGCAGCTGCACCAGCCAGCAGGCGCGCGCCTGCATCGCGCCGCTGAAGATGCAGCCCGGGATCTGCAGCAGCGCCTTCACCACCACCACGCACACGTTGTACCGCACCAGCCACGACCACCTCGGCACATCACAAACAACATTCATACACAAAACATTCAACACAAAAAAACGATTTTCAAGCAATAAAGTAATGACCAATAATAATAATAAAAAAAAAATCTATCTATATTTTATACTAATATAATAAAGCGTAAACACAGACTACTACGTGGCGTAGGATGTCAGCAATCACGACATATTTTTGAATAATTCTTTATTTAATACGAGCCGTTGCTCGCGACTTCGCCCGCGTGAAATTACAAATATAACCTATGAAAGATTCCAAATTTCTGAGCCCGGTAGCTTGAAGGCTGATTTTTCGGTTACCCTTATTGTTTGTGTTCGCGATATCTTCTAAACTATTAGTCCAATTTAAATACTGTAAAGAACAATTTTATTCTACATTAAATTCTCCTGATAACAAACGCATTTATTTGGATAAGGATTAATATTGAAACCAATAAAAGAACGCTGCAAATAGCGTGGGGTTTTTATTTCATTTTGTAAACAAAAAAGTGGTTATTGTAAGAAAACCGTTAGAGATAGATATATGCTATCGCGGACTTTTCTGTAGAACTTTTTGAGATCTACAATTCTTTCGTACATCATTTTTATATACCTCTAATGGTTTACGCAGCGTAAGCCGAGAAAAGTTAAGGTTTAGTGAATTTTTAACGCCGGCGTCCAGAAACACGCTGTTTATTAATAGTTCCTAAATATTAGTAATAATAAAATATAGCCTATGTTACTCACAGATAAATTACCTTTCTGATGGTGAAAGAATTTTTAAAATCGGCCAAGTGGTTTTTGAGTTATTTCAATACATACAAAAATACAAAAATACAAAAATACAAAAATACAAAAATACAAAAATACAAAAATACAAAAATACAAAAATACAAAAATACAAAAATACAAAAATACAAAAATACAAAAATACAAAAATACAAAAATACAAAAATACAAAAATACAAAAATACAAAAATACAAAAATACAAAAATACAAAAATACAAAAATACAAAAATACAAAAATACAAAAATACAAAAATACAAAAATACAAAAATACAAAAATACAAAAATACAAAAATACAAAAATACAAAAATACAAAAATACAAAAATACAAAAATACAAAAATACAAAAATACAAAAATACAAAAATACAAAAATACAAAAATACAAAAATACAAAAATACAAAAATACAAAAATACAAAAATACAAAAATACAAAAATACAAAAATACAAAAATACAAAAATACAAAAATACAAAAATACAAAAATACAAAAATACAAAAATACAAAAATACAAAAATACAAAAATACAAAAATACAAAAATACAAAAATACAAAAATACAAAAATACAAAAATACAAAAATACAAAAATACAAAAATACAAAAATACAAAAATACAAAAATACAAAAATACAAAAATACAAAAATACAAAAATACAAAAATACAAAAATACAAAAATACAAAAATACAAAAATACAAAAATACAAAAATACAAAAATACAAAAATACAAAAATACAAAAATACAAAAATACAAAAATACAAAAATACAAAAATACAAAAATACAAAAATACAAAAATACAAAAATACAAAAATACAAAAATACAAAAATACAAAAATACAAAAATACAAAAATACAAAAATACAAAAATACAAAAATACAAAAATACAAAAATACAAAAATACAAAAATACAAAAATACAAAAATACAAAAATACAAAAATACAAAAATACAAAAATACAAAAATACAAAAATACAAAAATACAAAAATACAAAAATACAAAAATACAAAAATACAAAAATACAAAAATACAAAAATACAAAAATACAAAAATACAAAAATACAAAAATACAAAAATACAAAAATACAAAAATACAAAAATACAAAAATACAAAAATACAAAAATACAAAAATACAAAAATACAAAAATACAAAAATACAAAAATACAAAAATACAAAAATACAAAAATACAAAAATACAAAAATACAAAAATACAAAAATACAAAAATACAAAAATACAAAAATACAAAAATACAAAAATACAAAAATACAAAAATACAAAAATACAAAAATACAAAAATACAAAAATACAAAAATACAAAAATACAAAAATACAAAAATACAAAAATACAAAAATACAAAAATACAAAAATACAAAAATACAAAAATACAAAAATACAAAAATACAAAAATACAAAAATACAAAAATACAAAAATACAAAAATACAAAAATACAAAAATACAAAAATACAAAAATACAAAAATACAAAAATACAAAAATACAAAAATACAAAAATACAAAAATACAAAAATACAAAAATACAAAAATACAAAAATACAAAAATACAAAAATACAAAAATACAAAAATACAAAAATACAAAAATACAAAAATACAAAAATACAAAAATACAAAAATACAAAAATACAAAAATACAAAAATACAAAAATACAAAAATACAAAAATACAAAAATACAAAAATACAAAAATACAAAAATACAAAAATACAAAAATACAAAAATACAAAAATACAAAAATACAAAAATACAAAAATACAAAAATACAAAAATACAAAAATACAAAAATACAAAAATACAAAAATACAAAAATACAAAAATACAAAAATACAAAAATACAAAAATACAAAAATACAAAAATACAAAAATACAAAAATACAAAAATACAAAAATACAAAAATACAAAAATACAAAAATACAAAAATACAAAAATACAGCCACGACCTGAGACAAACATGGAACTAGTCAACATCGACATTACAACAGAAACATCCATCCATCGACGAATATATGCTCTGGCCAAAGACATTTAAGAATATAGACTAGACATAGAACAACTTTTTTCCACTGGTAACATCTTTAAATGGTACTATGTTGTCATGTTTAGTACGCCACCTTGTGTCCTCGTATTAACATGTTATAAAACATTTGACAAAATCATGATAAGCTCTATCTTTCGTTATAAAAAAAATTTAACAGTGTCACAAAAGAGAATAAAAACATTTAAATATGATTTAGTGATATCTATTGGCAATTCATTTAAACACAATTAAATATATCTTAATAGATAGCGTTAGTATGGATCTTGTTAAAAATGTCTCAAGTTAAATGTCAACTATGCTTTCTCTATATATTTATTGAATCTGTAGCTCTGCCACATGTATTGTTGGAACTCACCCGACGTAATCCAGGAAGTCCGGGACTGGGTTAACAAAGTTGGGCGTCTCCCAGTCCTTGCCGATGTGCTCGCTGTTGGAGCCGCCGGGGTAGGCCGCGCCGTGCGAGCGCTCCAGCCGGAACACCCGCAGCTGCCGCGCCGCGAACACCAGCAGGAAGTAGTCGAAGATCAGCTTCACGGCGTGCGGCGGCTCCGCGGGGTACGGCAGGTACAGCCACGAACGCACGTGCTTGATTTGCTGGAAGATACGACCAAATTTATGTATTCGAAAATGCAATTTTTAAGTACAGAAAATGACGCATGAAAGAAGAACAAAAAACCGAAAAAAGGACAAATAGGGAAAGCATCAGCTTTTGCAGATGTCTATGGGTCGCTCAATCGGCATAAGAGGGAGTGAAAGACGAGAAGAAGAGAGAGACAGGGAATTGGGAGGGAGTATGATAGGAAAAGAGGAGGAGTTAGAAATTCCAACCTGTGTTTCCCCGCTCCAGGGGAACTGCAGACAGAGCTGGGGCAGGAAGCCGACGGAGAGCATGTACTGGAGGGGCACGAGCACGGTGAGGCAGGCGGTGAAGGCGGGCCACACGCGTGCCAGGCGAGCGCGCGCGCACGACACCAGCGCCAGCAGCCAGCCCGCGTACACCGCCGCGTACACGTCCATGCGCGACCCAATTACACCCATCAGGCAGATCAGGCAGATCTGCACATGACATAAAAATTACAAGCTACGTTTTTATTAAGTACTAGCTTTCGCCCGAGACTTCGCCCGTGTGGAATTAAAAAAAGTAGGTAGCCTACGCATTCTTCCAGACTATGTTCTACATCTGTGCCAAATTTCATCGAGATCCGTTCAGCCGTTTAGGCTACAAACTTTAACAAACATCCATCCATCCTAATTTTCGTATTTGTAATATTAATAAGAAGCAATATTCCAAATCGTTTTTATATTCATTTTTTACTTAAAATATAGTATGAGTAAATTTTTTACCTCAACACCAAATTTGTAGAAACCATAGTTAACCAAGTACTTGAAACAGTGAATTAAATCTTTGTCAGCCTCTTTGCGTGTCACTTCTGGGAACATTAATTTTTCCGCACCGCTTGGCACAAGACCTCGATCTCTATAAAATAAAAAATATATATATATGCCAGTTTTCAGGATCATATATTATAAAAATAACATCTTAAAACAAACCTTATATTCTTCTGTCTGTAACTGACAAGGGAGTAGAAAGTAAAAACTGCGATAAGTCCGATGTATCCTTTGAGCAACACCACCAGGGGGCGGTCGTGTGTCGCCTTGTAGAAACCCACCCACTCCGCGTTGTTGTACGTTGTTAAGTTATAATCAAACTGGAATATTAAAAAATAAACACATTAAAAAAACAACATTTTTACCACTGGCAACAAAATTTAAAGATTAAAAAACAATACTTACCGAAGTACAATTAACGTCAAAATATGAATGCTTGATATATTCGATTTGATATACCATTTTCGCCATTAGATATATGCTGATAAGGGTCGATATCAAAAGTACGCAGAAACGTTGCTTTCGAGAGTTCAGTAAAAGAGCTGGTGAAATTATCAACATGATGGGCACATGCATTGCACACACCTGAAACAAAAGGAAGTATTTAAGGGGACACTTTTATTTACTCTGGACCTTTTTTCCAGAAGGTCCAAAATATCCGGATTTTCCATTAGTAGAAGATAGCATGTGACATTTTTAATTTTCTTTCAACTAAAATAAAGGAGATTATGGTAATGTACAATCAGCTGCATAAGTATATAGGCTTTCAAAAATATGTATGGGCGTGTCTGTCCGTAAATTTGACATAGATGTGGAGTAAAGAGTGGAAGGACACATAGACTACTTAATTTTTTTTTAATTTCACGCCGATGTCGCGGGCAAAACCTAGTAAATACTTATTATTGACAGATAAGTCATACATATTTTTGGAACCAAAGTCTTATACACGTTTCTAAAGTATTCTAAATGCCATATTTATGACTGAGTACGGAAAGTTGATATTTTATTGATTGTATGTTGGTGTAGTGGCACTCACGTTCATGACGCAGAGCAGCATGAGCGCGAGGAAGATGACCTTGATGAGGTGCAGGTCCAGGAAGAGGAAGGCGCGGTCCGCGGCGCTCTGCGCGAGGTGGCGCGCGCGGCGCAGCGCCGCCAACAGCCAGGGCTGCAGCGTGGCGGCGCGCGAGCCGCGCGACAGCCGCGAGCCGCGCGACAGCCGCGAGCCGCGCGACAGCCGCGAGCCGCGCGACCCGCGCTCCGCGTACGACCGGCTGCGGGACGACTTCCTATACAAACGGTTTAACTATGTTAAGTTTTATTATCGATGACCTGTGCCCGGCTGTGACGTGCGGCTTCATCCGCATGAACTAAACACTTTTATTGTTTACATTTGTCAAATTGTCAATTGTAAATGTTAAAAATGCACAAATGATATTTAAGGCCTTTGACTTTGGATAACAATTACCGTTACCATGGCAAAGTTGCTTCCTTGATGTCAGTTTGTAGTTTTTGTCCCTTTCCCGCATGAGTTTTTTTCCCAAATTATTTAATCCCTTAGTTTAATAACGTGAAAATATATAACCTTAAACGTGTCCAGTGTAGGGCTTTTTATTAAAAAAAAACATTTTTTACCACTGGCAACAAAATTATATTAAAAAACATTACTCACCGAAGTACAATTAACGTCAAAATATGAATGCTTGATATATTCGATTTGATATACCATTTTCGCCATTAGGTATATGCTGATAAGGGTCGATATCAAAAGTACGCAGAAACGTTGCTTTCGAGAGTTCAGTAAAAGAGCTGGTGAAATTATCAACATGATGGGCACATGCATTGCACACACCTGAAACAAAAGGCAGTATTTAAGGGGACACTTTTATTTACTCTGGACCTTTTTCCAGAAGGTCCAAAATATCCGGATTTTCCATTAGTAGAAGATGTGACATTTTTAATTTTCTTTCAACTGAATTAAAGGAGATTATGGTAATGTACAATCAGCTGCATAAATATATAGGCTTTCAAAAATATATATGTGCGTGTCTGTCCGTAAATTTGTCATAGATGTGGAGTAAAGACTGGAAGGACACAGACTACTTAATTTTTTTTAAATTTCACGCCGATGTCTCGGGCGAAACCTAGTTAGTACTTATTATTGACGGATAAGTCATACATATTTTTGGAACCAAAGTCTTATACACGTTTCTAAAGTATTCTAAATGCCATATTTATGACTGAATACGGAAAGTTGATATTTTATTGATTGTATGTTGGTGTAGTGGCACTTACGTTCATGACGCAGAGCAGCATGAGCGCGAGGAAGATGACCTTGATGAGGTGCAGGTCCAGGAAGAGGAAGGCGCGGTCCGCGGCGCTCTGCGCGAGGTGGCGCGCGCGGCGCAGCGCCGCCAACAGCCAGGGCTGCAGCGTGGCGGCGCGCGAGCCGCGCGACAGCCGCGAGCCGCGCGACCCGCGCTCCGCGTACGACCGGCTGCGGGACGACTTCCTATACAAACGGTTTAACTATGTTAAGTTTTATTATCGATGACCTGTGCCCGGCTGTGACGTGCGGCTTCATCCGCATGAAAACACTTTTATTGTTTACATTTGTCAAATTGTCAATTGTAAATGTCAAAAATGCACAAATGACATTTAAGGCCTTTTTTGGATAACAATTACCGTTACCATGTCAAAGTTGCTTCCTTGATGTCAGTTTGTAGTTTTTGTCCCTTTCCCGCATGAGTTTTTTTCCCGAATTATTTAATCCCTTAGTTTAATAACGTGAAAATATATAACCTTAAACGTGTCCAGTGTAGGGCTTTTTATTAAAAAAAATATTATTCAAAAAACTGTGATTGCTGAAATCCTACATAACTAAGTAGTGTTGTTTGTTTGTGTGACTTTATTATATTAGTTTAGATAAATAAGGGCATATATCTCCGGCTCAAGTAAACTGTACATCAAACTAAGTTACCTATGCAAGGAGCGTCTGGAGTCCCGCATGTTGTCCGTCTTAGAGGTTTCCCAGCTGGGGCCGGGGCCCGCTTGTTCTTCCTCAAGAGGTAGTGCTGGAAACTGGACATAAACAATATTGAATAAACATCAATAAAAGATATAATATCCGTATTTTATCACTAAATAGTTTTGTAGCTGAATAATAAACTGTCATACATCTTTTATCGTGGAAGTACCAGCTTGGCTCGGATGACTAGATTCTCTTCGAGTAGCGACACTGTTTGTCCTGCAATTTAAAAACATAACAGAGAATTTATACAAAAATATTCATTATAAAACAATACAAACCACAATACTTGTACTTACGTAGTGTTAGGATCAGAAAGCGCCAGAAAGTCTTTATGGAAGTAATGAACCTGCATTATAGTTATAATGAGGAACAAAGTAGGCGTCAACAGTTTGACGAACAAATCCGCGGGGTGATATGGTTCCAGGCCTAAATCGTGCTGTCTGAAATAAACAACGTAAATAAAACAAATAAATTATACTAATATTATAAATACGAAAGTTTAGATGGATGGATGTTTGTTAGAGTTTGTAGCCTAAACGGCTGAATGGATTTCGATGAAATTTGGCATAGACGTAGAGTATAGTCTGGAAGGATACATAGGCTAGTTTTGTTTTTTTAATTCCATGCGGACGAAGTCGCGGGCGAAAGTTAGTAGAAACTAAAAATAAAAACATAATAATGGAGTTTATAGTTTTACTTACAGTCTCTCATTGATGAGAAGATATTTCTCGATCATTTTCGAAAAGTTGTCGAACTGGTATATGTAAATGAGTATAAGGTTGATCATCGAGTATATGATGACAGTTATCCAGAACATGTACATTAGCCGCCGCCACCAGTACCAACTTATCTGCGAAAGAACGAACATTAATTCTCCAATTACATAAGAACACTGATTGTCTGTTGCTTAAGACTAAGTCCACGTGAAATTAAAAATAGTAGAATATATAGTCTAAGTTACTCACTGATAACGTAGCTTTCTAAGTGTGAAAGGATTTTGCAATCAGAACAGTAGTTTTTGAGTTATTTCAATACATATAAAAATCTAAAAATACAAATCTTTCCTCTTTATAATGTTAGTATAGATATACTAATACTAATATTATAAAGAGGAATGATTTGTATTTTTGTATACATTGAAATAACTCAAAATATACTGGGCCGATTTAAAAAATTATTTCACCATTAGAAAGCTATGACATGTCTTATAAAGAAAAAATCCCCCCTAACTATTCCTAATAAAGATTAAAAAAAGATATGTTATCGCTAAGTAACGTGGGCTATATTTTGAAATTTCACGTGGACGAAGTCGCGAGCAACAGCTTGTATTAAGTATAGATAAGACAGTAGACATAGTAGTACATACTTGAAACATCAATATGAAAGCGAGGAAGAGGAACATATAGATGATGCGGAAGATGGTCATGCGGTCGCCGGTGACGCCGATGACGAAGAGCATGATGACGACCACGTAGATCCAGTAGCGAGCGCACGCCGCGCGCAGCCACGCGCCCAGCGCGCGCAGCAACCGCGACCGCGGCTCCTCCCCGCCCGCCTCCGCGCCCGCCTCCGCACCCGCCTCCGCCGCTGCACCATGCTCACATCTTACTAATACAAACTATTCCCGTGCGAAGCCGCATGACATAAAACCTTATTGTTTACATTTCGTAATACTTTCATTTGCAAATGTCAAAATTCAAATGCACAAATGACAATAAAGGCAATCATAGTTCATTGCTGCATTTGGCTTGAAGTTTTTGTCGCTTTCCCACATGACGATTTTGTCCAATTTGTTAACCACTAAATTAAAAAGCGTGAAAACATATTGCCTATAGCGTGCCGAAAGTGTGGGGAATATAATTAAAAAAAGAATGATTAAAAAATATGTTGTGATTACAGACATCCCACATAACAAAGAAGTGTGTGTTTGTATTGTATTATATTAGTATATATAAATAAAAATATAAAATCACGGTAATCCACGATGTTTTTTGGAACGAAGCAAGCGACGCCTTTTCTTACAAATAACCAATTAAGTAACAGTGAGTTGCACAAACGACGGGATAGTAAAAAACTTACCGGCGCCTGCAGTGGACGCAGTGAGGTGCAAGGGCGCAGCGAGGTCGGCGGTGGCGGTGGCGGTGGCGGTGGCGGCGGACTGGCGCCGCACGCGCAGCTCCTGCACGCGCTGGCGCAGCGTCACCCAGAACATGCACGTGAACAGCGACTTGATGAGCAGCGGCACGCACGGCTCGCCCTCGCCGCGCCCCACGCCGATCTGACGCAGGTTCACCTCCTGCAACACACACATATTTATATCAAAAACTATAAATACACAAACCAAGATTTAAAAAATATATAGAGGAAGCATGGTTGACAATCCATTTGAAACATTTTTCACATAATCTCACTAGTGCTACCTATTATCCGATAGTCCAAACACACAAACACTGAAAAGCATTTCAAATTTGACATTAAGATATTATCGTATAAAGAAGTTACCGGTGAAAAAATATTGTTCCCCATGTCTAGTATACATGTTTCTTAAACTCTTTTGACACAAACAAACAAAACTATAGAATAAGGTCATTGTGATCCAAAAATTAACTCTCGCAAGTAACTTTTGACTCCTGTTCTAACACTAATAAACGTACCGTAATATTGGACGGTAGTTCGCTTTCGTATAAGTTCATGCCGTATATGTACTGCGCGAGGAGAAGCAGCATCGCGTAGAAGACCAGCACGGGGCTGGTCTTGAGCATGAAGGAGCGCTGGTTGTGGCACAGCCAGACCATGTTAGCCCACATCAGGAACACGAAGGTCAGCCACGAGTGGAACATTATGCTCCAAGCCATCATCGTGATCGTCGTCGCTATGTACGATGACCTGTTGCAATATCACAATGATTACTTCCTAGCAGAATACCTGAAATTCTTATGTTCGAGTGCATTCTAGTACCTAGCCAGTGAAAAAAATATTTATAAACACAGTTCTTCTCTGGTTGATGGTCATTGTAAACAAATATTTTAAAGTGTTGCAAACGCGATAATTATCACAGGTTTTTTGTATTTTATATCCATTTCATTGTGTATTTTCATATACAGAACAATCGATACTTTTTTATGTAACTTGATTTAATATGGAACTCATGACATTGGCCGTGTTAAAACAAATAAGGAAGGCCTTGTAATAGCGATACGCGAATACAAATGTACACCTTACAGCATTATTTAGTTAATTTGTGTCACATAAAATACTATACTTGTATAATATGATGTACAAACCAAAATTAACGGAGCAAAACACTTTGTGAATTGATACAAACTCTATCCAATCTTACCTGATCAAGACTTGGAAAAAGTCTATAATAGCTGCCACTACGTCATCCATTAACGTCGGCTCTTCTTCTTCGATTACAGATTCTAAAAAGAAAAACAAAACATGTAGGGCAGACGAAAGCAACATCGGCACCCTAAGAACTAGCTCATCTTTCTTCCCCCTGTTTTATTTATCTACCTTTTTTTTTGATTAGATCATTCTATTGGTAACTATTGTTAAACTTAGGGTAAACAGCTTGATTATTGGCCACCTGTCAAAAATATTACCATCATCAGGGACAACAACGGAGCCCGTGGAGTCCTGGTGCAGCTGCCGCGAGCCGGAGCGCGAGCGCACGCTCGGCCAGCGCCGGCTCGGCGACGTCGCACTTATCAACTGTCAACACGTACATAACCTTAAAATATCTACATTGATCCAAATTTATATGCAAGCGTTCACAAATTACATACAACGTTAAAGCGTTTGAATTTACGATAAATGTATGACATTCTATTTTTTTTTTGTGAATAAATATTCATTTGGTTCTAATATAAAACAATGAGAAATTCAGTTGAACTAACAAGTTCTGGAAGGGTCAATATCGAATTTAGTTACCTAATATTGCGCAGGGACTTCAAAAAACAATTCTAATTTCTCATAAAAGTTTTTGTACTTAACATAAGATATGATGACTTCCTTCAAAAGTTTGTAGTTTGCAGTACTTAAGATAAATAAACAAATGCATTTTGACATGATTTACATAATCTTGGCTTCCGAACTGAGATACTTCTTTAAATACGTTAAATAAAGTAATAATAAGTATGTATAATTAAAATGCAACGACAAACATCAACATGTTAATGATGTGCGACACAGGACAACAATGGGCAAGCGTGATCAGCGTCAATCATGATTATAGACAAATAAATTGAAAAAAAAGCGATAAAAGCAGACAAAATGGATGTCTCGAAATCTTTTGCAGCACAAAAAGCAAGCGTGAAAACGAAAAGAAATAGAATATACATACAGGTGTGTTCTCACCGACGTCCCGTCGCAGTGCTTGGGAATTTATGTATGAATATGCAACCTACAAAAGAATTAAAGCAGGTTGCAAAAACAACATATAAAAAGTTAACGGAAATGACGCCATACATTAAAATACTGAATCCGGAACGCTGAAAAAGGTTAGCACGAGACATGCCCTCTCATCTGTCGTGTTTAGCTGATGCATGAGGTGCAAATATTAAAGGTGCATAACAATGTTACAAAAACACATTTCTATTAATGTATTAACTAATAAACTAAGTTCTAGACGCATTTTACAGCTACAAATAAAACGGTGCGACGTTCAATGAAGTTTAACATTACGTGTGTAAATAAAATTAAACAGTACTCTAAAACGATACTAGTGCACAAGTTCGCGCGCGCTTACTCGAACTTTTTTAGTCGCGCTCTTCCATTTGTCCTTTGTATGTCGACGGCTGCGGTGAAACGACACGCCGCGCACCAAAGAACCGTTCACCTTCCCGGCCTCTACGCCGGTTAAGGTCTTTCTCTTCGGCTACACCCCCCCGGTTAGGTTGCACAAAAAGAAAATTACTATAACATAAGGTGGCGAATCCAACGTCTACGGCAGCGGTACGAAGGCGATTCAAATTATACGGCGTCAGTGTTACAGCCAAACTCGAATAATGAGACTAAAAGCGTATGTTTAATTATGTTAGTAATAGAGATCTTATAGTATCAGAACATATTGCAATTGTGAAACTTCAAGATAGTACATACCTTTGGCTTGAACAGTTCGCGGCTCTCGATCGCGAGAAAGAAGTAAGTGAAGAGGATGACTAAGGGACTAGCGAGGGTCGCCCACATGTGGTCGTCTGTCACTTCGTATGTAAAACCATCTAAATCTGTATCATTTAAGATGACTAATTTTGTTAAACCGAAGTATCTGAAACAATAAAAATATATAATTATCATTCACCACAAAACACTTAGAATCGACTAGTATTAATTCCGCAGCGAGAAGAAACTTAGGGAGTTAGAAAATGTTATTTAATTTTGCCGAATACTGACCTAGCAAAGTTCTCATCCGGTGGGTATACGTCGACGATCCAAGAACACTGATATAGGAGTAGGATAGTGATGTGAGCAGCCATAATGGCCATGATACAGCGACTGATGACCGCGAAGCCACGCTCCAGCGGCCGGCCCAGCGACCACGCCGTCGCCGCGCTCATGAACACCAAGAAGTAGATGCCCGACGTTACACTCGGACGCATTATCCCAGAGAACATTATCAGGAACAACGCTATATATTTGCCTGTCAATTACATTTGAATTATAGACTTTACTACGAAGTACCATTTCTCACAATCATGTGTTAAAATCAAAATTTTAAATCTGCTCTCGGTACAATTTTCATATTAAACACATTGTTTACGTTTCTATCACTGTCATTTTGGCAACATAAATTTTCCTGGTTTCTGTTTCCTCATTCTTCGGTAAAATGTTACCTAAGCAATTTATTCAGAACGAATCGGAAAACATTAAAGAAGATAATAAATGTGTCCATGATGTCAATAGATTTTTTAAGTTTCTAAACAATTTCTCGCTGCTCCAGACGGTTCTGAATCACGCATTTTATATTTAGCTTCTAAAATAAACAGTACGCTTCGATACTACTGAACTCAATTCTTATCATTCACATGCGTTAAATTGCAACGTACTATATAATATACATCTGTTTTTACCTAAAATAAGTACATACTAGGTGCAGATTAAATAAACAAACTCTTAACCTAATACTAATTCCGTACTCATTTGTTTATATGCGAATGAATTATTTAAGCACACGCATTCACACTCCTTATATTACTAGAACTCATAATGTGGGAGGTTATAGTTTATCAGGATTCAGTTGCATTATATTACTATTTTGAACGCGTAGATCTCTAACACTTACATAGAAATAACGTTACCTGCACTGGTGAGCAATGGATACCGCTGGTGTTTGGAGTCCTTCCTCGGCAACTCGTCCGTGTTGTTCACGGCGAGCAGTCGCCGCACCACCAGATACACTGTCAGTGATGTGACAGTTGCTACCAGCTGAAAACATCAGTACAATGAAGTATGTAACATCTTCGCAACTAACGTTAATCATCCCATAAGGAAAGTAACATGTTCATACGACGTTAATTATAATTGCAATGAACAATTTGTTTATTGATGTTGTAACCGACAATCGAATTCAGGTTGATATCATGTGAAATTTTAAACAAGCGTCCGGATGCTGAGCATAAAGCGATACGTAATTTCATCATAAGTTAATAATATAACAAACACAACAGATATCTTCATATTAATTATCGAAGGTATAAAAACTATTCCAATTAAAAACGGAAATTGTCAAGTAGAAATTTAAATAAGAATACCTCTGGTGCGACATAGTGTACCGCCATAAGGGGTTCGATGTCGGCGAAGGAGACAAGACCGAGGTTGTAGCCGATGTGTTTTAACAGCGGTAGTTTGTCCAGCAGCGAGCCGTAGGGACCGAAGGCTGCCAGCACGCTGTGCCACGCCGCATGCGTCAACAGCACCAGTAGGGATACCAAGAAGTTCAGCAATAGGAACTTGCCCCGCCATCCTACAATATGTTGTATGTTTTTTTTTTGTTTTAAAAGTCGATAGTATGAAGAACTTTTTTCTTAAATCGAAGAAGGTGGCAAAAGAACAAACGGTGATAGCTCAACATTGTATAGGTATGATTAACGTTATTTTCCTAACTTCAAATCTGGGAATAAAATCTTTTAAAAGGTGTATTTCATCATAATTTATCTATCAAACGCGGACAGAAGTTCTCCTTAACCCAGGGCAGGAATAGTAAGCACTTAAAATGTGAATAACATTTTAATGGATACCACAAGGTTTCTACTCACAATTACAAGAACTCAAGGCGAATATTTGAATGCTGAGCTTTCTCTTACGTACACAAAATGCTTATTTAAACACAAGTAGCTAGTTATTTTTATCATTTCTACGATCTCCTGTTCCTTTTTTAGAAATCATAGTGAATCTAGACAATTGTTAAATGTTGTAGCCTTAGGATTCTTTAATGACAGCTTAGTCCAACTTCACTGTCTTTTCCTTGTCATGGACATGGAAGTGGGTGACCAAAGCGATCTATCACTAATTATTCTATTACCATTTATATTACTTATTCTATTACCAAGCAATGTGGTGGAAGTCACTTACCGGAATATGTCTTGGTGTCAGGTACTTGTGCTAGCGGTGCTATTAAGTACAGCAGCAAGTATATTAATGACAATCCGAACGGTCGTAGGGCTATAGCTGTAACAAGATATTAGATTTAGTGAGGTCCACGTTTCGATACCATGAAATCACAACGTGATGAACAATAACATCCGTGAGTCATGTACGATCAAAAAAACGTAATGTGTGAATTTATCATAGTATGTTGCTAAAAAACATAGCTTAAAAGATTAATTGAAATTCGGTTATTTTGCTTTTAGATGATTCAAATCATTACCAAATGATGATGATGATCATCATCATCTTTCATCACCATTACCGAATACGAAGATAATAACATTGTTAGGAAGAATTGTATGGGTTTAATTTAGGATTCTAAGGTTAAAGTTCATGTATGGATGAGTTCATATTAGAAAATATCATTGATTACTCTACATTTTCTTTAATAGCGCGAACAGAAATATCCGTCTGAGATTTTGTTATTGTAGTCTAGTGTTATCGACTGGCCTATAAAGATTACCGGAGATGTGGCAAAAGGTCAGACGTTAAATTTTAATACTTCAATGTAAGGTGTTGTTAAAATCTTCGATAGTTATTTACAAGTAATTAATCATATGCGATGATTTCAAGTTTAATAGATCTTTATTCAGATATACGTTCCCCACAAACTATAGCAGTCCCGAGTAATATGACGTGAACATGGACATGGCACGTGTTTAAAATATCAGCGTAACTTGTAACTGTTTTTAATAAAGTAACGACTTAAATGATCAAAGCAAGTAACGCGAATCTTATACTCGTTGATCCGAAAGGCAGAAAAGACACTACAAACCATGAACTTTTATAAATTGTAAAGAATAATTTGTAGCAAATTATACAAGATAAAAAAAAATAAGGAGTCTCGGGCTGGGTCTTCAGTCGATAGTAAACGTATGTTCTGAGCGGCGAACTCCTGTTTCGGCTGTCAGGCCTTGACCGGCTTGAGTTAACGCACACGAATGTTGAAGGTATGTTTAAACTGACATCGCCGTTGTATATTTGTTCAGTTAGTTAAAATACATGTACAAATAGTAGTGATTGAGAATATGCGGTATGCAGACTTTTATGTTATTATTGGTGTTTTAAATTGGGTCACAAAAGTAACCAAAAACTGATGTAGTGATAACTGCTTTTGTCTGTATAACTGTATTGTATATATATATATACAGATACTGTCTGTGTATATATATACTGTATGTGTATTTGTATAATTGTTTTTGGTCGTCGTGTTATCACACATTTTGACGACGACCAAAAACATAAGCATATGAGATAAATCTACATTTCAAATTACTTTCTATTGAACATTACAAAAATCATTCATTTGTTCGTTAAAAGCTTGGTAGAAGGCTAACATAAAAACAATCATTCATAGAACTTCGACTCGTTTATTCGAAATGACGATTTGAATAATTATTTTTCTTCTTTCAACATTCACGGTAACAGGTTCGTAGATTTTTTTATAAAACGCATAAAAAGGAACATAATGCGTTATGGTATAATTTATGGCAGAAATCCGGCCAATTTAATTAAAAATGGTATAAATAAAAATTAATAGTCATAACATTTTTATGTTTTGCAATAGAAGGAATCGGATTCAGGATGTGTGAGTTCCGTTTATTTAAATCCCAATTATCTTTTAATAGTGTTTCTTTTATTCGAATTACAAAACTCCATATTACAAACAAGAAAAAGTTGGAAAGATGTTATAAAAGTAGAAAACAAATCCACTATTACGATAAACTCCGTCGGGATTCAGAACGAAATGTCAGGGTAACATTTCGCCATCGCACACCGCCACCGCGGGAATTTGTTCTGCACCGTTTTACATTCGCCCCATTTTACCAAATACCCGATGCTTCCGAAGTGATATTAAAGGAAATTATTTTGATAAACAACGCTTTGCCTTTGAAGTTCATTTTTAACGATTTCCCGTACTTTAATGCTAAAGAATTACGCACATACACTCATCTTTATTGCAACGACGTCGTAAATTAATAAACGTTGGTAATAATTGAGTGGAGGTTAGGTTACTTAATTGAATAATTGCCCGTGTAGGCGTCTGCCAAATCTGGGATATTACATACAGTAATGGAATGCAACATTCTCACAATTATTAGCATTGTCTTAAAAGGAAATAATACAGGTATATGATATTTCAGATGTGTCAAGTACATTGTTTAGCGTTATCAATGAATCATTGTTTATAGAGTTAAGTAAAGAGCCATACAAGATCAGTTACTCATTAATTTAAAACGTTATCAAAGTACAAAATTCACCTGATTTTCAGGGATCAAATCTCTTACCGTATATCCAGGAATAAACCAAATAGAATAGCAAGAGATAATCTTGCTTTAACTAAGTTTGCTAATCCAAGAGGTCTTCAGAAAGATTGTAGTCTATGATCCTGTCATTTATGACACTTAAATGGTAACTCTGTCTACAGTCGTTAGGCAGAAGCGATAAAGAACTTGTAACAGCAGACTAAATCATTGAGTAATCCTCTAGTCTAACCAGAACTAAGCCGTATACATTTTATGTGCACTAATAAAATGATTGTTGTTTACGTTCTAAATACTAAAGGAAAGAAACTGTTGAGAGTTGAGAGCAGACGAAATCATATTTTTCCACAAAAATATTTAACGACGTCTTATTAAAAATATTTCATTTATTTGTTGAGTATCGTCTTCATTATTGTGAGACAAATTAGCAATATACTCAGCACAATCTCATCTCAACTGCCCTCTATGACTGTATGGGAAAGGTACGAATCCTTACAATTTGAAATTAATTAAGCCGCAATGTTACATGGGGAGACAAGGCCATAGACATGCTTACACGTACTACCAAAACACAAACACATACATAACTACATAGGGTAGATATTACTATGTACAATATCTCGTAAAACATAGACAAGGTAAACCGAGTATTTGATATATTGAAGCTGGGTGCGTATTCTTTTACTCTCAATAAACGTCGTAACTCGTGAACTGCGTGGGCGGCGCGTACATTAAAAATACATCTCACTGTCGATGCTCCCACAACTATCAGCTTGTACAACGCTACTCATATTGTAAACGAAAAAAGCATATACAACATCCATTAAGACTTATTTCCTTAGATTATAGTTGCGATAGCAAGTTAAACTCAAACACAAAGGAATTCTGTAGGATAGGAAACTTAGAGAATCTATTAAACACCGCAAAGGAAACTTTTCAATAGACATTATGACATACATTTTTATCACGTATGCATTTATCTTTTGTGTACATCGTTGGTCTTTATAATGTTGCAAACGTGACCCGGCTTTTAACAAACTATCCGTCTTGTTAGATAAATTAAACGCCAGTGAAATGTGCATCGGAGAAAAAAATGTATCACGAAATACTGTCAGTGTCTTTCCTATAAAAAAAATAATGAAAGATCAAAAGTTGTGAACTTTTAAATTCAAATGAGATAAAAACATCTTAACATATTATATTATAATATTGATACACATAAAAAAACATATTAAATTCTCTACATAAAACAAGTAAGACAATCGTGTACCAAATTTCACTAAACGTCGAATCCAATAAGAAAGTTTGCAGCGAGCTGCAACAAGAGCAATGGGACATAAGAACCGTTATAATGAACTGTTTCTAGCCATCAGATAGGAACGTGGAAGGGCTTCGTTAAACCGGCTCTAACTGAGGCTATAGAATGGCCTATTATTATTGCGCTATTGTTGCCTTTATAGACCCAAATATAAATATATATATATACTGCATTTTTGGCTCCTGAAAATAAATGTAAGATTAGGACTTTTTATGTATTTCATCGGTACTAAATCTACTGTTGACTATAAGGTGATTTACCTAACATAAACAACAGAAATAATCAAAAGTTATACTTTGTAACTATGCGTTTTAAATTGATGGAGTAGTCAGGATTTTCTACGCAGAGCCTTTGCATTGCTATATTTTTAAATCTAAAATTGCAGTACTTGAATTTTTCTCATTTATTTTTGTGACGTAAGTTGGTAAAATATATTTCGGATTAGACCGTTGGCGCAGACGAACGTCGCCGTTAGAATGTAATGTACAATACGTAAGTGCATTATTTTTGTATCCAAAATCTAGAGTTTTCCACAAATTTAATTGTAGAAATATTACACTGATATAAAAAAAATATAATAGTATCTCAAATGTATGTAATAAATATTTTTTTTAGTTTAAAGTTCATATAAACATTTCAGATCCAAACAGAACACATATGTTACGAAAAACATTAACTCCGTGTGACTCATTTCCTAAAATATAACAGTATAAAATATGAAGTAAAAGTTAAAAATATTTGGGCTATGCAATTCCGCAATTCGTTCGCTGAGACAAATTAAAATTAGATCTGATGCAATCAAATCTATCTTTTTAATTTACGATTGTCTACACAAAATGTTTTTATGTTTGTCTCTATACATTCATATTCCTATATCACTGATCTTGAGACGAATGTTTGTTTTTTTATATTTCGACTATTTAGAATTTTTTCCTTCACGTGTTATTGCTAGAAATACTATGTTCAGACAGTAGTCAAAGCATATGCATACTAGATTTAGATTTTCAACTACGTCATAATTCTTTAAACCAGATAAAGGGCACTTGATCTTCGTATCGCTTTTCTAGTTGTAATGGGTAACCACTCTAGTCTTGATAATTTTCACAGAAACTATAAACACTTCAACATGGTTATTTTGTTACTTCATTACCGTAACACAAACAATACGTATAGTAAACTCTGATTACTTACTGATATCGTACTATCTAGACTACTAGATTTCATACTGATATTGCACTTAGTTTCTTAACAGAAAAAAAAGAACGACGATCGTCTTATCAAAAGGAATGGTTAGTGACACATTTTTTTAAGATCTTCCGACCCAATCCAAATGAAAAACCTGGTCGATCTTGGACACCTAAGTCCAAGTAGCAAATGATTATTCTCTAGCAAAAATATATTATTTTTATAAAGTAGGAAGGGAAAAAGTAGGACACGGAAAAACGTTAGCGGTGGTAAATAGTTATCGTTAGGTAGTTCGTCAAGACATGCGTGATAATCTGCAATAATATAGGTAAATGACATCGGCCTTTTATCGCAAACGAATGCAAACTTACATTGGTTCCGCTGTGATAATATCGATAAGCGAGTTTTCGTTACATCTTTTAGGTAGCCAAATACGGCTAAATCCACTTAGAAATAATATAAAAATATTAACATCGATTAAACCGTCAAATTAATATAAAAAATTCTTTGGTCCTTGTGTAGATAGGATAAAAATATCATACTTATAGTAATTGTTTATGGTTTTTTTCATCTGGTTTTACTAAATTATTATTGCCAAAACTTAAAACAAAAATAAGTCGTTGGGAACACGTTATCATATGGCATCTGGAATCGAGTCGGATCTCCAAATTTGAAATAGGATCACCCTTAACGGAATATCAATAAAAATGTACGTTTTACCGCGAATACTGTAAATATATTATGAAAAATGTTTTCTTTTTATCATGCTTCCAATCACGATGCACTTATGTGCACCAGTTTAACAATCGGTCGGTATTTTATCGCGATTGCCTTATCGATACTATCTTTTCGCGACACGGTTTTGTCAAAACATAATAGTCAAAATTCAACCATCCTTTAAAACTGAAATTAAATTAAATAACAATCAATTTATCACCACTCCCAAGAAAAAAAAATATTTTTTTGACCAAACTTTTAATTTTGAAAAATCGATTTTTAAAAACAGACGCAAAATTTTGGCTCAACATAAACTTGCTTTGAGAAATATTGTGAATGTGCCGGCCAATATCTCGGTGTTAAAACAAGCGTGTTCCGTGTGATGAGGTCATATTTAATGTAGGCAGTCGGTTAACCAGTTGAACTGTGAGTCGACCTTGTGATTCAGGCGGCCGATAAGGCGTTCGATGCCGAATGTTGGCCAATACTAGGCGCATCACTAACGCGTATTTACGTTAATTTGCATTTGCACTTTGAATGAACGGTACCTCTGTTATAGCTATTCGCGTATCATTAACACATAAACAAATTCCAGGAATACGATTTCATTAAAAATGTGCCTACGATATAGAACACGAATTTTGATTGCGCCAATTAATGCTTTAAGGTTTTCGTGTTTAAACTTTTTATCGATAAATTGATAGTATAGTCTTCACTAAACTAGTTCGTACAGATATCAGCCAAATCACGAAACACGTGTTTTCAGTGAGTGGTAAAAATTAAGCTAGAGAGCTTAGAACTGTGTAGGTTTCAAGTACCGACGCTACTTAGGTACATCTTAAAAAAACTATAGAAAGAGGAATAGTGAAAAATGAAATACAATGATGAAATATACGTTGATATCACTAAATCAAAACAAGATGAAAGTCCATTAGTTAATAAAGTTGTGTAAGTAATCAATATGAGTAACATTGGCCGACCAGTGGCCAGTGGCCACCGACGCTTTTTAATCACAATTATAGCCACACCCGCCATCCCTGCCCTGGATGACTGCATCAGTTTACTTTATACGTGTAAATTAATGTTGATTTCATTTCGCGGGAAAGGTTTCGCGTGTTTTAATTAAGTGATAGACATACGTCGTACACCATTGTAAATGTTTATGTGCATGTAGTAGTGTTTATATCGTCGTGTGCGTGTTATACGTGATTACACAAGGGAGTGTTCGCGATTACCCTCCCCCCTGGCCCCTCTTACCATCCGTGTCATATAACACAGATAGAAATAAAATTAATAGTAGACAATTAAATTAAAAGCGTAATAATAAAAAGCTCGCGTGATTAAATTCGTTTCATCAAAATTAGTTACTTTGAAATCTGTAAAACGGTGCGATTAGATAATAATTTACTTCATTCATTATTAATTACATACAAGCTATAATTGGTGTAAGGTTACCTTGTTTTGTATGTAATTTAATGCGTTTGAAGTAAAGTTTTTGGTGTTTTTGAATCAAAATCTTAGTTCACTATAATACATAGCATTGTTTTTGGCACGGCGCCGCAAAGGAATTGGGTTTATTACAAAATTGTAAATTTTATCACTACTAATATTTATTATTGGCAAAATACATTGTATTTACAAGATGAAGGAAATTTAAAAAAATATATATCTCGTTTAAATCTCTATCCTAATGTTAAGTGATACATTTTTCTAACTGTTAGGGATAAAAAGCCTTTGATTCCTTGTGCCAATAAAACCTGTCCCACATACAAAACAATAATCGGATAGTATAATATTCGAATTTTCTTCAAAAGTACGTTGCTATTTCGTAAAAGTGGCAATATCGAGTTTATTAGCAGCTGATACTGTATAGGGTTGACAAACAACGCCAAAAGCGACAAGCGCACTCCATTAACAATACAAACAGTTCTAATTTGGGTCGGTAACCTTTTGTAAGAACAAATAAATTCGATATTAAATTAGAAAATTAGTAAGCATTGTGCCCGTGACAGTTTTAATTATCCTTCATTTTCCATTTACGTCGTATTTTCTGTTTTCAAAACCATAATAATAGAAGGTCAATAAGCTTTAAAACCATTATAATTATCTATGTAAGGTGAATGTCAAAAGTTAAATATAAGGCCACGCACAAGTTTGTTTAAACTTTTTATTTTAAATTTGTGTACGTTTGCATGTTTTTATTTCAAAACTGTATGCCCCTTTAAAACCTCTAACGATCCCATTACACGCTGGTTGCTGCTTTACCATACAAAATGTCAACACAAACTTATTTACATCAATGACATGTATCATCTATTTTTAATAAAGGTGAACATTGAAATAGAAAGCTACTCAAGTTACAATTTTAAAAAGTCTTATAGTATTGTACTAACTTTTACGTCATTCTGCTTTTTTTAGTGATACAATACTATAAAGCCCGCTACACAAGTTAAATCTAACGTGAGTAAGCACAACTGAGAACTGGACTTCAGATAAAACTAAGCGTGTGTAACAGGCTTTAGTTTACTATTATTATAGCATCATAAGATTCGATTTGAGAACATAGCACTTGTATTAGAAATAGCTTTATAGCTCGCATGCCGCGCCGCGAGCAACTAGCCATGGTTGTAAACAAAGGGCCGGTCGGAGTTGTTCCCTAAATTGCTGGCTTTATGAGCCGTAGGGGAATTAGGGTCACACAGCGAATTCTTTACGAGTATAGCACGCATTCTGCTTTATAATGCAAATCATATAAACAGCCGAATCATATAGTGAATCTGTACGTTACCATTAGACGCTAATTGCGTATACGAGCAAAGTTAGGGATTCAAAAGTCAAACGACACGATATCTGCTAGATAGCTACCTTGTAATAGTATTATTTAACAATTACAAAATATACAAGTGTAATAGCAAGTTTTACTTCTACCCACGATACAACTAATATTTAAATGCAAACTACCTCTTTCGCATCTTCTAAATTCTTAAGCTATGTATTTATTCGTGTTCTATATTCTATATATTAATCTTTAGTATATCGTGATGAATTCCAAAATATAGTACTATAGATTACTGCGGGAATCTCGACAGGTTGATTTATACAGTGTCAAATGTTACGATACAAGAGTTGCGTGTTGAAAACATGCAAATTTCAATGAAAAGGCTCCCGGCAAGGCCAGGAC
The DNA here is from genome assembly GCA_029286645.1 of Papilio protenor. NCBI lineage: Eukaryota > Metazoa > Arthropoda > Insecta > Lepidoptera > Papilionidae > Papilio > Papilio protenor. The sequence goes on from JAGSMZ010000002.1 coordinate 7,017,429, forward strand.
ATATCGGTCAGCGGGTCAAACTACGAAACGTGAGGACGCACCCTGAAGCGGCGCGCCCTGAGGGATGCCTGTTACACTCTCAGCCCGCAATGCGACGACATTAAATCAAATCAACATGTTATGCCCTGACTGATATGATATTTTACGCGGGTATGTCTGATGAAATATGACCTCTTATATCCTACGACTTCACCAACTTTGGAGACACTCTACAGTACAATTCAATTCGCATTGATAACCAGAGTAGAATGTCACATAACATGAAGTTTTTCGATTTTTTTTATTAGTCTATTAAATTAGTAACGCTTGACCAATTAAAGAAATTAGGACATAAAGAACCAAAAGTAGTAACATTTTTCATCAGTCTAATATTTTCGCGGGTAGATCCTACCTAAGGTATTTCATGTCATAAAACGCATAATTCGAAAACCGGTTTTAAATTTAAATCCGTTAAGAGATATTTTTTTTGTTCTCGGAAATGACGGAATGAAGGCACATTTTTTGCTATTCCTGTCATGAGTTTGCTGAGTTTTATAATTTATGAATGTTAATAACAAAACTTATGTATGGCAACGTCGGCGCGCGGTGACGTAATCCTTATTTTGGTATTACTATGGAGATGTGGTGGGAATTCATAAAGGTAACAACAATGGAGTGACGCGAGGTCTAATCATGGACTATTATTTACATACACTTGTAAGAAAACCTTATGCGAGATTTAAAAAAAAACAGCTTTATATAATCTTGTACTTATTATAAATTAAAGGATTTGTACTTTTTTATAATATTTAAGTTTCCCTTAAATAATGTCATAACACAAACAATATTTTTTGTTTATAAAGATTCTATGCTTATTCTCTTAAAATAAAATACAGCTCATCAGATTTTTTGTTGTCTATTGAAAATCAGTTTTAAGTAATAAAGTCATAGAACTTTACTTTTTTAAAGGATCTTTGAATTAATCTTTATTAATTCAAGAGGCCTTTTAAAAAGTCTATCCTTGAATAAAAATTATGCCTTGAGTATGTTTATAAATAAAAAATATAATGCAACAAACACTAACCCAGTAGTAGCCCTGCGGGAAGAACCAGCCTCACAAATATCACTGAAAGGTAGTATTGGTGCATGTTGCTGGCTGGAAAAAAATAGTCTTTATTTTTAACGGGTAATAATTAACTTATGATCTAATGTTATAAATGTATAAATAAATTCTATTCCTATTAAAATTACTGGATTCAAAGCCATTAATTTATTTTTAAATTGTTGTTTTTTTTTTGTGAAAATGTTGTAAAATAAAAAAAAATAGTTTTATTTTACACCTGACATTTAATTTAGTATGTGACTATATTGAGTTCATATTACAAGTAGTTTATAGTAAAGTATATTGCTTTCTAACAAATACTTTTGAAATTATCAAAAATAATAGAGAACATCTACATTTAATGTAGTGCACATGTTAAGTGTAAGCAAAATAACAACTCAGTAAAAATGGAATACTAACTAAAATATATTACTTCTTACTAATAGGATTTTACAGTTCAAATGAGAAATTATGTGTTGTATACATTACCAATATATTTGTAGAAAAATGTACAAATTTCAAAATAAAAGTTAAAAATCAAACATTACCGGCTTTTAAACTAAAAAAATACGTACCTTTTCCGTCAAAAAAATATTAAGAAGCAGGAAACTTAATCACTAGAATAGATCACAATCACGTTAAACTTTGAGAAGTTTTTGATATAGTAAATTTGCATCGTTTGCACACATTTTACGTTACACCATAGCAAAATTGCGAAACCAAAATACATATACACCTCCGCTCTCTTCGTCTTCGCGTAAAATATGACAATGACGTTTGATTGCTGTTTGACAAAGTGACATCAACTGTCATTTCAAAATGTTACCGGCTCTTTATTTTATTTCTACTAATATTAAAAACCGGTACTCCGGTTTACTCATTAGTTTAAAAAGGGATGCGATTCGTTAAGTTTGGAGATCCAGAAAGAAGCACCTTGGTGTATGCTGAGTAGAGAGGAGAGATGGCGAGATAAACAGGAGACAGCTGGATTGAAAACAGAGCAATTGTTGTGCGACTTCAGCTGCTTAACCTGTTATATCCCGATTGCGCTTATCTCTCAGTTTGGTCCTAATTTCGGTACCTCGACTCATTAATTCAAAGTGACGGCAATATTGAAAGTAATGTGGCAAATAGAATAAAAGCGGGATGGATGAAATGAAGACAGGTCACAGGGGTAATACGCGCCCCTCAAATTATCCTAATTAGCCCCAGTGGTCCAGTGGTAGAGAAATTACGGAGCAAAAGGTTAGCATAGTATGGGCATGTTATGAGGTGGGATGAATCACAAAGCACAAGGAGAACTTTATGAGTGTGGAGGGGTACACTAGTAGAGGTAGACCTAGAAGGAGATGGATGGATTGCTTGAAGGATGATATAACCAATAAAGGAGTGGTGACTGAAAAGACGGATGATAAAATTATGTGAAAAAAATACAATAATTGAGGATTACCAATCAAGGTTAACTTTCTTAGACTTGCAACACTAGGAAAATATAGGGCATAATAAACCGGTAAAAGTTATCGGTAAATCATTGTTTTTCTTTTTTATTAAAATAATATTTTTTTTAACTAAATATTTGATTTCAAAAGGAAAAAGAAACAATCAGAATTTTGTTGTCTCAATTAGAAAATATTTCTGTTAAGAAAATTAATTTTTTTCGGTGCAAGTGTCAACTCTAACTAGAATTTATTTTTATTGCGAATTAATGGCGTAGCCAGGTGAGTGTTCTTGTTTATTTCTTATTTCATTGTGTTCCATGGTTTTCAATTGTTTTGTCCAAATGTTTTTTGACGAGCAAAGTATTTATCCTCTTCAAAGTCAAAATTTTTTCAGCTAATCCGTTTTTATTATACGAAAAACCAATCTTACGAGTAATGAACACGTATTGGATTTGTTCCGAATTTATTCGCTAGTATCATTGTCATCACTTTCACTTTTCACGCTTTTTGCTCTATTCGTGGTTTTAGTGTGCATATACTGCATAGGCGCAGTCGCCATGGATGAGTGAGTTGTTCCTTTTGTTGATAATAGTTATGTTCCTGTCTCATTGTTTCACATGAATAAATTATGACAAGGTTACTAACATCCTTAACAAAATTTTTAAATATCATTATAACGTCACCGCTTGCTTCTGTACATCGCGTTGCTTATGAGCACTGCATTTTATACTACGAAATGTTTTGATTTTGCAGCACCATGTCGACCCTAACGAAAATGACCCGCACGGTAAAAAAACTAGAGGTGCCAAGACCCCTGAAATCGACGACCAGTTCCGCACATACCCGCAACTCTGTATTAGATGTGAAAATTAATTCTGGTAAGAATCTTATTAGAAAATTTCATGATTTTTTATAGCTTTTATTGTAAATTAAAACAAATTAATAGTAAACATTACAAGTTATTAAGGCCAGATTGAAAGTTGGTTTTAATATGTTATTTTGTTGCAGTTGATGATCTAATAGTGCTGACGGAAGGTGTGGCATACCAGATGATGCAGGGGAATTTTGATCGTGCCCTCCAGAGCAATGTGGCTACCATGTACTCCAACCTCAAGCTTTATGGTGCCCAGCTCGAAGCACTTTACAAGGAGTTTCTTGATAGGTTGTTTCACTATACTGAACTGATTTTTTTAATTAGACATATATGGACATTTCTAAAAAAAAATTCTAAACAAACATTTTAAATATTTCAGATATTTTGTTGTATTCCGTAACGGGTCTCAGGATGAAAGATTGGACAAAAAAACTCGTCTCCATCTTCTCGAGTTAATAGAATTACGTGCAAAGCATTGGCAAGGATCTGATTATATGAGTCAATATTATAGACACCGTGGTACTCACGCTGAGGTAAAAGATTACTTCATTGTTAGTTTTTTATGTGTAGATATATTTATTAAAATGATATAAATTTGTATGTTCAGCCATTGTTAGTGCCTACCATGGAAGGGTCGGGGTCGGGTGGCTCGGTGTCCCCTACGCTGGCTGCGCCCGCCGAGCCGCCCACTTTACTTGGCCCCGGTGAAGTCATCAAGCCATCTGGCAAATTCCCTAAGCCAACGAAAATACCGGGCAAAAACTATTCCAAGGATGAAGTTGTTATTAGAAATGCTGATTCTGGAAAAGGTTAGTGTAGTGACTATATTTTAAATTATCAAGGGATATGTATTAAAGCATGTAAACCAAATTATGTCAAAATGTAGGTGTAATAGGGCATGAGTGGAGTCGAGATGCTTTCTCTAGTCTTATAAATTTTAATTACTAGTAAATTCTGTAGAAAGACGCATGGAATTAGATTTTTTTGTTATGTTTGTGTAAAAATTTATGTTTGTATCAGTTCTCAATTGGGCTTATCTAGAATTGTTTAGTTTAATCTATTGTGTGTTATATTTTTTAAATACCAGTTAGGCTGGCAACATTGTGGATGCAGTAAGTTGAAGTTTGTTGTGGTGTTACAGTGATGGGTATCAAGGGCAGACGGGTGCACATGATCGAGGAGATAAGTGACACGATAATATCGTTTCAGAGAGGTACGAAAGCACAGCGGACTGGGCGGCGCTTACGCATGGTGTGGCGGACTATCGCATACTACAATTAATGCTTCCTACTTCTCTTTTCTCTACTTGTATATTATAACTTTAGATGTGCTCATTTTAGGTGTTAACACTTTATGTATAGTGAAAATATATATCCATGTGTTAATTTAATAAAATAACAATACATTATACCATTGTTCTTAAATAAAAACTACATAATATTTTTAAAGTACTCACTGCCTATTTAATGCATTAAGCTTTCAGCTTCAAATATTAACAAACTGTACTAATCTTATGATTTATATTGTCCAGTATTAGAAGGGTACTTTCTGATTTCAGTGAGTCCAGGCGCCAAGGAGAGGCTTGTTCAAATCACAGGTCCTAATGAAGAAAATGTTAAGTGAGTATATCACATTTTACATTATACAAATGGCAAACGAAGACAATTTCTCTCTTAGTTTGAATAGGACATGATAATTTGTTCGCATTTTCCGTATTGTCGTGTTTGGTGGGTTTAATATGAATGTTGTTGTCAGTCACGCGAAGCACCTGATCGGCGACACGATCCGGCGCAACGCGTCGCCGGTGCGGCTGGAGGGGGCGCTGGAGGGCGCGCTGGCGGACTCGCGCGCCTCGCTCGACTCCGCCGGCTCGGACGACGCGCCGCGCCTCGTGCAGCGGGAGGTAAACAACATCGTACAGTACTACCCGGGTGTTGCCATTGGGTCTATCCCTGCTATAAATAGAAAAATCCCCTTGGACTGATTGAATGGTTGACTGATCGGCCTTACGGGAAATACCTGTACTGTACTAACAATGTTAGGACATACTTCCCTTATGTCTGAAAAAAATAAAGCTGAATTTTAAATTTAACAATTGAATTTTCATGTTTTGTCTCATTTAGTTGTTTGGATAAATAAAAAAATATTTTTTATAGGAAATTTATAAATTTCAGAAGTCCCCTCACAACAACACTCGGGCCTTGCTCCATAGCTTCTCAACTAACGACGCCGCGCTGGGAGAGTATAAGCACACTGTGACTTTTGGCCAACATTCCATTAAGATCACGGGCAACAATCTGGATCTTGTTAAAGTAAGTTACACATCAAATATTGAGATTGATTAACTTGGATAGTTTTTTTTAGTCTCCTCACTCCCTCCCCGTAAGGGATTGCCAGGTATACTATCAATCTGGGGTTGTGGTTGATCAGGGTGGGGGCCCTGACTGACTATCAAAACGATCCTGGGAAGACGGTGATATAGAATGGTCCTTTGTTGTCATAACATTGTGGAGTTTAAGTGCCGAAGGTTCCAGTGTATTCCTTGGAGATCCCGGAACCTTCGACTATATCACTTGAGGATAGCCACTGAGGGGGTTTAGTGTGTCAAATCCTACATAACCGTGCCTTCCTCCTAGAGAGCAAGATATTTGGAAGATTTCCCCCCGACAACAAAAAAAAAGGTGTATATTATACAGTGATACAGTGAAATGGAAGTTAGACTGTTGTGTGTGTGCCAGACGGCGAAGCTGGTGCTGGACGAGTACTTCGAGAGCGCGGGCGCGCTGGAGGCGCTGGGCGCGGGCTCGGGGGACTTCTTCACGCTGTCGCAGCGGCCCGGCGCCGCGCTGCTGCTGCGCGAGGACGCGCTCAACGGAGACGATGACGTGTTCGCACCCGCGCACGCGCACGCGCACGCCGACGACGCGCAAGGTAACACACGCAAACTACACTAGTATAAATAAATTTGTATGAGACGATTTTACTCAGATTCAAAATACGTTTATGTTATATACGTATTACGTATACGTTATTGTGTGCTTTAAAAAAAATCCAAGTAATTATAATGAATTCTATGGGACAGGAAACTGTTGCCATTATATAAGAGACAGGATCCCTTTAAAGAATTTGCATGTAATTTAAAAGAAACTAAAGGTTTTACAATTCTAAGTATGATATAGTTTGCATCCCGACTTTATAATAGCATGTTCGTAGACATAAAGCTAAAAGCTAATTTTAGCAAACAGCATGATGGTGTGAACATGAAAACTGGGTTTGCGGGTTTTACATTTGGTCGGTTTACTTTAATAAATCGGTAGAGACTGACTGAAGCATGTAGCTTAAGTTTAGGTTCAATTTGACATCGCAAATATATCTTAATTCATATAAACGTCATCCACACAATTATATCACTGTGTATACTGTTGTATTTTGGTCATATTATATAATGTATCCATATGTATTTGTTCTATGTATTGTATTTCAAATTCATTGACATTTCGGTCCACGGCTACGGCTGGGTGTTTTCCAAATTTTTTTTCTTGGATTTGATCATTTTAAATAACCATTTATTAATATTCATCGCCCGCCTATTAACACTGGTTATACAATTTCTATGTATCGTAAGTAACTGCCTGGGAAGAAGGTTATTATAAAGAACGGATTAACACTGGTATTTTAAGAAGTTGATGCAAATCAAATGAAAGTGAGTTTATTAAATCATAACACGCCATTAGTCACAATTTCTCGGTATGTAAACCTTCAGATATGTTCAACAAAGACTTAAATGCTAATTTAGCTATTTGTTCTGAATTTTCTTAAATTCTGCCATAAAAGATAACGCGTCTGTCATCGGAATCCATTTTTAAATTAAAGGTTACACAATAAAATAAATAAAAGAAATGAATGTGTCGTGTTTATCATAAAGTTTGCGAACCTCGAGGTAGTTACTTGTGAGTAGAAATTGTGTGTCATGTCGAGCGGCCGTGGTATCGTTTGGTGACGTGACGTCACGTGTGGTGGCGTGCCGTGTGACGTGACGTGACGTCGTGCGTGTGTGCAGCGGCGGGGGCGGGGGCGGGGGCGGGGGAGGGCGAGGCGGCGCCGCGCCGGCCGCGCTTCTCGCGAGCCACCAGCACTGACAAGAACCAAGGTAAGATGACCTGCCGCCTCGTGACACATTACACTGTATAACATATCTACCAAATATTGCCACCCAATTGTATCAAGTACTATTTATGTTGACTGCATTTAAGTCTCGTTATGTATCTTGTTTATGTATTCTCACATTGTATTAGGGAACTGGCATGTATCATTTTGTCACTCCATAAAGTCATCAGTTCCATCATGTAACTAGTATGCAGAAGTCAGTCATTAACAGCATATTGAATGTTGGCCCACTAACGATTAAACTAACAATTGGAAATCGCTGAAATTGTCTTACCTTCCTAAGTTTGTTTTACTACGTGTTATATACGTGTTATAATATAATAACTCCAATTATATTTGACAGCTTTTTTTTTATTTAAATAATCCGATTGGTGAGAATTGATGTGTGAATGCCATTGCTAAGCATGTGTTCTGTTCTTATTTTGCTAAATTTAAGTCACAGCTTCCAAAACTGCCTACTCCAAGCTCTGATCTTTTTACAAATTATCTGGAGTCTGTACATCATCTACAGACTTCAGTCTAAAGGTCATTCCTATACTCTGGCAAAACTCTCGCAGTTTCTAAATTATTATTACGAAACCCTTTTTACTTTTAATACTAATTTTGTAACATTTAATTGAACCCAATTTTTCAACATGGACGACGTAATTGAATAGTAATAGGTGTAGAGTTGAATGAGGTGAGCGTGTGCGTGTGTCGCAGGAGCGGCCGGCGCGCGGCAGACGTACACGTACGAGACGCTGGTGCAGTACGCGGACTCGCCGCTCAGCAAGCTGCCGCCCGCGGGCCTGGCCGGCTTCCCGCCCGAGCTCGTGCGCAAGGTAACGCCGCGCCGCGAGCCGCGCCACGCCCCGCACGCGCCCCACGCCCCGCCCCACGCCGCGCTCGCCCCGCCCCACGCGCCGCACGCCCCGCACGCCCCGCCCCTCTCGCAGCGCCTGCTGTCGCCCTTCCGCGTGTGGCCGCCGCTGCACCACCCCAACTACCTGGCCGCGCTGCTGTGCCGCAACTTCTACTGACCCGCGCCGCCCGCCGGCCGCACGCCCCGGCTCCGTTTTACTTAAGTTACAAAGTTGCGTTTGCATCGTTTGCAGTAAGGTCAACTGACTCGTTGCGAAACAACAGCGCGGTGCGCATATTAATTCCGGATCTTTGCCGAATCCTTTCCTTCCGGCAGCACGGCGAGGCGCCGGCGGGCGGCCGGGGCGCCGCCGACCGGCCCTAGGACTCCGCTGCGACCTGCCCGACTCCCTCTGCCCGCCTCGCGCCCCGCCCCGCCCCGCCCCGTCCCACCTCACCGCACCGACGGGTTTTTTTGATTTCAATTTAAAATAATTTTAACTTTGATTTCAAAAGGAACCCGACGCGATCGCTTTACGCACGCTTTTAATATAGCAAATTCGAATGTGTTGATATTTTTTGGAAATGTATTCCGATTTTGAAAATTGAATAGTTTTCCGGTTCTATGAATGCAACCGAGATTAACTTTCACCGTATTTGTTTCGGCTGGAACACATTCGGATTGCCGCTGCCGGCATTCGGCGAGCCGCAGCGCCTCGGCAACCTGCGCCTGCTTCACTTTACTAATACATTAGCTTTAGATACCCTGAATGTATTGTGACGATACTCATTAATGCCAAATATATTGACTAAATATTATACAATTAAAGTACAAACCCTGGGCTCGCATACTTACGAACGTATTAACTAAGCTTTTCCTAAACTAAGAGTACATGATGTCATTATAAGATTAACATTACGTGTTACTAAGACTGAATTATTTAATAATATAGAAATTACCTCAGAGCCCATGGGTTACATAGATTAGGCGTAACTTGGCCATTCGGAAAAGACGATGTTTCCAACAGACCAGTGATAAAATATCCATCGCGACAGCTAAAGTGATAAGAGTTATTTAATTGCCAGTAAGACACTAAAAACTAAGAATGGCCAAGATATTTACTTAGTTTGTTTTTAAAATTAAGGTGTAGATTAAAATCGACTTAAAGTTTATAAGACTGAGGAATTAGTTTTAGAGAGAAATTTAAAGATTTAATAATGATTGCAAGGTAACTAATATAAGTATAGTTAAAATTAATGTTGTACGTTATATGTTGTATGTTGATGTTGTGAGTGTAAGGTGTGTAACAAATTGTTGTGTTGTTGCCGCGCGGACAGAACGGGTACTCGAGGGAGGTTCGCTACAGGTAGACTTGTATCCATTGAGCGGATTGAAAAAAATATTGATCTCTGGTTATTGTCGAGGTGATTTGTATTGTTATGATTTACTTTAATTGTTAAATTCTTTTGTGTTATTTTACCGTTGTCAAATTGATTTTTTTCTAAATAAAACGTTAAAGCTAATCGTTCTTTTGCTTGTATTTTGCTTACCTACTAACTTTTTTTAATGCCTGCACTCGTATTAACTTTTACTAAAGCCCGCTACACACTAGTTAACTATCAAATTTTTCCGCGGCAGTATTGTCTACACGCGTTCGATTTAACTTAAAAATCCGACTGTGTTGTTAAAACTGAAGGTGTGTACCGGGTTTTTTTGATTTCAATTTAAAATAATTTTAACTTTGATTTCAAAAGGAACCCGACGCGATCGCTTTACGCACGCTTTTAATATAGCAAATTCGAATGTGTTGATATTTTTTGGAAATGTATTCCGATTTTGAAAATTGAATAGTTTTCCGGTTCTATGAATGCAACCGAGATTAACTTTCACCATATTTGTTTCGGCTGGAACACATTCGGATTGCCGCTGCCGGCATTCGGCGAGCCGCAGCGCCTCGGCAACCTGCGCTTGCTTCACTTTACTAATACATTAGCTTTAGATACCCTGAATGTATTGTGACGATACTCATTAATGCCAAATATATTGACTAAATATTATACAATTAAAGTACAAACCCTGGGCTCGCATACTTACGAACGTATTAACTAAGCTTTTCCTAAACTAAGAGTACATGATGTCATTATAAGATTAACATTACGTGTTACTAAGACTGAATTATTTAATAATATAGAAATTACCTCGGAGCCCATGGGTTACATAGATTAGGCGTAACTTGGCCATTCGGAAAAGACGATGTTTCCAACAGACCAGTGATAAAATATCCATCGCGACAGCTAAAGTGATAAGAGTTATTTAATTGCCAGTAAGACACTAAAAACTAAGAATGGCCAAGATATTTACTTAGTTTGTTTTTAAAATTAGGGTGTAGATTAAAATCGACTTAAAGTTTATAAGACTGAGGAATTAGTTTTAGAGAGAAATTTAAAGATTTAATAATGATTGCAAGGTAACTAATATAAGTATAGTTAAAATTAATGTTGTATGTTATATGTTGTATGTTGATGTTGTGAGTGTAAGGTGTGTAACAAATTGTTGTGTTGTTGCCGCGCGGACAGAACGGGTACTCGAGGGAGGTTCGCTACAGGTAGACTTGTATCCATTGAGCGGATTGAAAAAATATTGATCTCTGGTTATTGTCGAGGTGATTTGTATTGTTATGATTTACTTTAATTGTTAAATTCTTTTGTGTTATTTTACCGTTGTCAAATTGATTTTTTTCTAAATAAAACGTTAAAGCTAATCGTTCTTTTGCTTGTATTTTGCTTACCTACTAACTTTTTTAATGCCTGCACTCGTATTAACTTTTACTAAAGCCCGCTACACACTAGTTAACTTATCAAATTTTTCCGCGGCAGTATTGTCTACACGCGTTCGATTTAACTTAAAAATCCGACTGTGTTGTTAAAAGTGAAGGTGTGTACCGGGTTTTGGGATTTCTACTGCCAAAATACTTATAAAAATCTCATATATTAAAAAAGTCCGTGATAAAAAATTCAAAGTTTAGTATTGAGGTAAGGAAACGCGGTAAAGCGTTTGTTTTTAAAATATTGGAATCACACAAAGACTTCAATGCAATGCGGCAAGTTTCCTACAATATGGAATCACGTTATACGATACAGAGATAAAAAATCTGTTTATTTAAAGGTTACTGTATGCAAATTCTTTAATAACTAACTAAAACATTACATATCTTTATTTTAATAATAATGAATCCAAATATTGTTAATGTTGACAATCGTTCTTTGCATAATAACATTGTAAAATTAACGCACGTAGCGCACATCACAATATTTTGTATTATCACAATGGTTTGGTCGATTTTTTAATATCACAATGTTGGCTAGGCTAGGCCGGCGGTATAGGCAGCTAATAATGTCCTATTAGTCATTTACTATTAGAGTATTCGCCAGCATGCGATCCTTCTTTGTCTCGACGCATTTTATGGTTTTATAGCTTCTAAAAACATTTACAAGCTGTGACTGATCAACAATGTTGTTTTGGCAGCCGTCCTTAGTTGAATTCTTTTCGCTTTACGTTATACTAATTTAGCGGACTTAATTTACTAAAAAGTATTAGCTCACCAAAATATTTTATTTATATAACTCTTTTTATTTAAGAATATAGTACTGGGAATATACAAATGCCAATTTCCTACTAAACTATCATCGATGCTTTACAAAATTATTTGCAACAACTTCGGCTTTTATCCAGTGACTAAGCGGCGATTGCATGAATTCTTGATGAACAACTACTCTTTTCTGTTATAAATAATATAACAATTTTTACTGCTACGAATTATGGATATAACGAATCTATACAGGTTTGTTTAGACTTATTTTAGTTAGTTGAAAGAAATGCTCTATGGTTAAAATGATCAAGTCATTTGTTTGATATTAGATATAGGTGCTGAAGTGTAAATGAATTCGCTTCACCGCAATTATGATGCTCTTTCGTTTCTTTGATTGTACGTATTTTATATTTTCCGCAAATTCAAAACCTGCTTTAAGATTTCATTATTCAATTTCTATAGTACTGGTATCAATACTGTAACATGATTTTTTTGAAGTTGTTGCTTGTAATAGTAGAAAATAGAAGGTCCAGTAGCAACGGCTATTAAACATGTATAAAAGAGGTGCAATAATAATCTCCGAGCGTGGTATCCACAGACTTGCCTGGAGTTCGACAGCGTGAGTTACCTGCGCAAGGCGCGCGCGGCGGCCGCCACCACTGTCGCCGCACCCGACGCCCCTGACTCGCCTGAGCCCGAGTAACGCCCCGCCACGCCCCCGCCACGCCCCACTCTACACGCTCGCACATCACCAACACCATTTTGTTAGCAAAGGATGATTGTCAACAACATTTGCTGTTAAATTCTTTTGTGTTATTTTACCGTTGTCAAATTGATTTTTTTCTAAATAAAACGTTAAAGCTATTCGTTCTTTTGCTTGTAATAGTAGAAAATAGAAGGTCCAGTAGCAACGGCTATTAAACATGTATAAAAGAGGTGCAATAATAATCTCCGAGCGTGGTATCCACAGACTTGCCTGGAGTTCGACAGCGTGAGTTACCTGCGCAAGGCGCGCGCGGCGGCCGCCACCACTGTCGCCGCACCCGACGCCCCTGACTCGCCTGAGCCCGAGTAACGCCCCGCCACGCCCCCGCCACGCCCCGCCCCACTCTACACACGCTCGCACATCACCAACACCATTTTGTTAGCAAAGGATGATTGTCAACTACATTTGCTGTTAAAATCTCTATTAACTAACTAAAATATTACATATCTTTATTTTAATAATAATATTCAAATATTGTTAATGTGATAAATATCTCATATATTAAAAAAGTCCGTGATAAAAAATTCAAAGTTTAGTATTGAGGTAAGGAAACGCGGTAAAGCGTTTGTTTTTAAAATATTGGAATCACACAAAGACTTCAATGCAATGCGGCAAGTTTCCTACAATATGGAATCACGTTATACGATACAGAGATAAAAAATCTGTTTATTTAAAGGTTACTGTATGCAAATTCTAAATAGCTTGCTTTATTTACAATAGAACAAATATTTATTCAGCGATGTACAATTATTTTCCTACCTTGACTCTGCCTTTTGATGTAAATATTGACTCGTTAACGAACGTCATAGATTCCATTTAATATAAGATGAATGCGTGCATTTCTCTGAGTGACTGTACTCTCATATATATTTATGTTAGCGTCTAGTCCGGCCACGTACGTGTCGATTCTCACTACTATATAAGCTTTTATATACAAAAGAAGCCTGGCGATTTTAACTATTTAAAGATTGAATAATGAATATTATTTTTTTGTTTTTTTATTTTATAAGAATTGAGTTTATTTCAATGAAAATATATTTTAAAAATTTGCTGTGCAATGAACCAAATAATTTGTTACAAATTTATATATGTTTGCCAGGCTTCGTATTATTTTTTTCTAAGTTATGTTGAATATTTAACTAAAATATGGTATTTTGTAAAGACTGTTCATGTTTGTAACAATATGAATAGAGACGTAGCAAATGTGTATTAAAATCGCAGCTACTTCATGTATATAAATGTTAAAAGCATCGGTTACCTATTTTATTACAAAATTATTTTAAAAGTGAAATTCTTTTAAAACTCGTATGAACAGGAATTTAAAATTCAAATATAAATCCGGTGCTCTTTATGAAAGTATTAGGAGTCGTTGATTTTAAACAAATTTTAATGTTCTTGTTTTGTCAGATATATAAAGGCTATTATTTGAGAATTATGAATATACTAAATTTTCTAATAAACCAACTTTGTGTTTTATTTAAAGGTTACTGTATGCAAATTCTTAATAGCTTGCTTTATTTACAATAGAACAAATATTTATTCAGCGATGTACAATTATTTTCCTACCTTGACTCTGCCTTTTGATGTAAATATTGACTCGTTAACGAACGTCATAGATTCCATTTAATATAAGATGAATGCGTGCATTTCTCTGAGTGACTGTACTCTCATATATATTTATGTTAGCGTCTAGTCCGGCCACGTACGTGTCGATTCTCACTACTATATAAGCTTTTATATACAAAAGAAGCCTGGCGATTTTTTATATCACAATATTGGCTAGGCTAGGCCGGCGGTATAGGCAGCTAATAATATCCTATTAGTCATTTACTATTAGAGTATTCGCCAGCATGCGATCATTCTTTGTCTCGACGCATTTTATGGTTTTTTAGCTTCTAAAAACATTTACAAGCTGTGACTGATCAACAATGTTGTTTTGGCAGCCGTCCTTAGTTGAATTCTTTTCGCTTTACGTTATACTAATTTAGCGGACTTAATTTACTAAAAAGTATTAGCTCACCAAAATATTTTATTTATATAACTCTTTTTATTTAGTTAAATGCGGATCTATGGAAAATGTGATAAATATCTCATATATTAAAAAAGTCCGTGATAAAAAATTCAAAGTTTAGTATTGAGGTAAGGAAACGCGGTAAAGCGTTTGTTTTTAAAATATTGGAATTACACAAAGACTTCAATGCAATGCAGCAAGTTTCCTACAATATGGAATCACGTTATACGATACAGAGATAAAAAATCTGTTTATTTAAAGGTTACTGTGTGCAAATTCTTAATAGCTTGCTTTATTTACAATAGAACAAATATTTATTCAGCGATATACAATTATTTTCCTACCTTGACTCTGCCTTTTGATGTAAATATTGACTCGTTAACGAACGTCATAGATTCCATTTAATATAAGATGAATGCGTGCATTTCTCTGAGTGACTGTACTCTCATATATATTTATGTTAGCGTCTAGTCCGGCCACGTACGTGTCGATTCTCACTACTATATAAGCTTTTATATACAAAAGAAGCCTGGCGAGTTTAACTATTTAAAGATTGAATAATGAATATTATTTTTTTGTTTTTTTATTTTATAAGAATTGAGTTTATTTCAATGAAAATATATTTTAAAAATTTGCTGTGCAATGAACCAAATAATTTGTTACAAATTTATATATGTTTGCCAGGCTTCGTATTATTTTTTTCTAAGTTATGTTGAATATTTAACTAAAATATGGTATTTTGTAAAGACTGTTCATGTTTGTAACAATATGAATAGAGACGTAGCAAATGTGTATTAAAATCGCAGCTACT
Source organism: Papilio protenor (assembly GCA_029286645.1). NCBI lineage: Eukaryota > Metazoa > Arthropoda > Insecta > Lepidoptera > Papilionidae > Papilio > Papilio protenor. The sequence goes on from JAGSMZ010000002.1 coordinate 7,033,008, forward strand.
TCATGTATATAAATGTTAAAAGCATCGGTTACCTATTTTATTACAAAATTATTTTAAAAGTGAAATTCTTTTAAAACTCGTATGAACAGGAATTTAAAATTCAAATATAAATCCGGTGCTCTTTATGAAAGTATTAGGAGTCGTTGATTTTAAACAAATTTTAATGTTCTTGTTTTGTCAGATATATAAAGGCTATTATTTGAGAATTATGAATATACTAAATTTTCTAATAAACCAACTTTGTGTTTTATTTAATCCATATCTTCACAATCAGTCCATCTTTTTACTGATAAGATTTATAATTTTACGTAAATAAAACAGCACATTTACTATAATAATTATATTTATAAACTGATACAATAAATACGTTATATTACATAATATACATTAGCGAGAAAAACCTATTACATTGACAATATTGGCAGTTACTACAATATTTACATTTTATGTCTAAATGCAATTAATCTTAATAATAATTGGTTTTAAACAAAAGTAGGTATTCACAAATCGAAGCAATACTCGTCTGTGAAATCAAGTTTATTTTTAAACACACCTTCGATTTTAATAGAACAATCGAACTGTTAATACGAGTATAGTCACTTTGACTGTCAGACACCGAGTTTTTTTAAATAAGATGACAAAAGAGCAAACAGCCACTTCGCCACAATAGCGAGTGACCCCCTAGACATTCGCAACTGCAGTACTAACTGTACAGTTCAACTATTCAGTTTAAATTGATGTGTAGTAGAATACATATGGGTTTAGATAACAGGTCAATAAATGCCTCATAATAATAAACCTAACATTTGTTTAAGCTAATAAATTTAAAACATTTTCACTTAAATATAACACAAATTCAACATAGAATATTTAGGGATACAATCTAAATATTTATGTTGTTACAGAAATTGTCTGGTTAAGGTTAAAAACTTAAATCATCTTTAAAACAAAAAAGAATAACAATAAACCCAAGATTCAAGATAGACCCGTAAAATGGCTAATTGAGTACAATCGCGGAAATCTGCGGTGTTCCACTTCATGAGAAATTACCTTTTTCATTGCAACGAGACAAACTCCGCATCTCCCTACAAATAACTGATTAGATAGCAGTGAGTGCAAACGAAGGGATAAAAAAAAAACATAGACGAATTGAGAACCTCCTCCTTTTTGAAGTCTGTTAAAAAGAAACTAGCCGATGTTCAAATAATTGTAATTTTTAAGATGGAACATCGCCAGTTTCCCCAACTGTACATAAACAGTATATAAACAATGTTACATAATTTTGTTAAACTATAAAGCGTTATATAAATTTTCCTTATGTACTGCATATAATGGGGTCAATAGTCAAACTAAGTTTGCTGTAAAGATAATTTTTTTATCGCTAAGCCTTTGATCTCTTTAGAAATGCATTAATAATGTTTTACACTTTAAATAGTACAAATTGAATATAGATTTTCAGCAATTATTGTCCTAAGACATTTTATCGTCATATCATATTTTATTCATGCTTTTAAAATATTCAGAAGTCATAAGTAGTAATTATAAATCCGCAACCAAATTACCTATTTAATTGATATTTCCTCCATATTCTAGATTTTTTTGTCAGCTAAATTGACGTCAATGTCAATATCATAACCTTTACGAAGACGAAGTCCTACTAAAATTAGTAATGCGCGTTAACTTTAAATGCAGTAAACTAGTTCCTTTCTGAGAGTTTGTCTGTGATGTTGGCCACCCTGGACCTGGCGTGCTGCATGATGTCCTCGGCCAGCTCCTCGTCGTTGGTGTACCTGCACTTGGTGAAGCTGAAGAGGTCGGTGATGAAGCCGACGACCTCCGTGCGGAAGGCATGGCAGATGTCGCGCAGACGCTCGCGCGGGCCCAGGAAGCCCCACACCAGCACCGGCAGCAGGTGCTCGGAGATGGAGTAGAAGTGCGACATGAACCCGTCCGGGTACTGCAGGTAGCGGCGCTTCGCTTTGATCACTGACCACACCGCCGTCGTCAGAGCCTACGTAAATACAATTACATAGAAAAAAATAGTGTCAATCGTTTTTATCGAGCAAAAAAGTACTCTAACGGGCTAGGGTTCGAATCCCGCCATTCAACTCTTATAAGCCATTCCTAGCAGAAGCTTACAGCTTAGAATGGTACTATAAATTTTATTGAATAAAAAAAGAACTGGTAATTATACAAATGAAACAGCGTCTTAAATGATAAAGTCACGCTTAAACTCCAAATTCGATTATTTGAGGTATGACAAATTTTAAGCTGCACAAGATTCGTTTCAGTAGTTGGCTGTAAGCGACTCAACCGAAAGGTTTCTAATGATTCCATTTAGCTGAAGAATAAAAAACGTGTCCTACGCTCTCCTTGAAGCCATCGGAGAGCCAGCGGTTGCGCACGACGGCGAGCACGGAGGAGGGCGGCGCCGCCAGGTCCTCGAACGCGTCCAGCAGGATGTAGTCCAGCACCACGTCGTAGAACGACAGCACCTGCACACCAGCTCGCGATACACATTCTGTCTATAATATACATATCCTGCTTTCAAAGGACCATTATTCTACTTCATAATCTAATACGAAACATAAGTAAATTTAAATTAGCAGTACAATTATTGGAATCTTCTATATGAACATTTTATAACACAGTCGGTTAGTTTTGAAAACTTCACTTACCTTTACTCCCTTGCTAGTTAATTCTTTTTCTATAGTTGACCAATTAGCGGCGTCCGTCGCCCACGACACCATTTCTTCGTACGCGACTAGAAATTCTTTCGGCTCCTATACAAAGAAATACAATCCTATAACATACTCACATACACACACGTTAGTGTTTGTGAAACTTGCCTTGTCAGCGAACAGCAGGAGGTCAGTGAGGACCTGCCGGCCCGCGTCCACGAACCAGGCCCAGGCGGCGGCGTCGCGGAACACGCGCGCACTCGCCGCGCGCAGGCACGCCAGCTTGCACAGGAACTCCGAGTCCGACCCGCACTGCACCACCTCCGTACGCAGAGTCCTCGCGACATACACAATTACTTAAATAACTGTTTAACTCAACCCTTAAATGCACGATGCTGCATATACATCAGTCTTTTCTTCCTTAAATAATAAACTATTTTGAAAAATCTTTTTTTTTTCTTTACTTAATCTATGTTCTTAATATATCGATCTACAGCCCGTTTCAATTTATGATATTTAAAAAGAAAAAACAACAATAACCTTTAAGGGTTAAGATAGTAACTTTTTACAATATCCCGGTTCTAAACTTCATTTAATCATACCTATAAGGAATACCGGCTTCCAATTGTCTAACAGCACTCTGATAGAGTTCCAAATTATCCGTTTCCGTCGTCTCTCCGAAGTCGTCCAATTCCCTCAAATCTGCCACCTTAGCACAAATATAAGAACATTAACAACAATGAATTAGTATTAATAATGTTACATTCAAACATCACAATTGTACCTGATCTTCAGCGGAGGCGAAAGACTCAGCACTGGAGTGCAGTTCCCTGCGCGTGTGCGTGTGGGAGGAGCCGGAGTGCGCGTGCGAGAGCAGCCGCGTGCGCCCCGCCCCCGCCCCGGACCCGGCCCCCGCCCCCGCCTCGCCTCCGCTCTCAGAACGGAACAGCACAGAGCGCTGGTCCAAGAACAGCAGCTCGCAGCGCTCCTGTATTACAACAATTCATCTATTTCTGGCAGATCTTCTTGTTAATAATCGTTATAGTTCCTGCTGGAATTATGTAACACACTGCTAGTAGGAACCAAACGCTCGACCACTATTTGTTAAAAAAAATTTTTCTAACAACTACATTGTGAATCTGTAAAACACTATTCCTACAAGGGGAGTCAAGTCTATTTCTTTCGATAAGAGGTCTATTAGAGACCAAGAAACGAAACTGGTAATTTTTTGAAATTCCATCATCCGAGTTATGTAATCTCTTGTCTTATAAGTTCAACAGACCTGTAATAGGTAAGCGTCTTGCAGCAGGTCCTGTATCTCTCGGCAGAACTCCGCCTCCTCTGGCGAGGTGAGCGCGAGCGTGCCCGACACGCCGCCGCGCGCGCCCAGCGAGAACGCAGCCAGCGCGTCCTCCCAATAGTTGATGCTCGTCTCCAACGCCTCCATACCTAACGAAAAACCAGTTATTACTAAATTACAGTAGCAATTACTAATAACTAGCTTTCGCCCGCAACTCCGTTCGCGTTGAATTAAAAATATAATCAACCTATGTCTTTTTCCAGACTTTCCTCTACATCCATACCAAATTTCATCGAAAACCGTTCATGCGTATAGGCTACAAACTCTAACAAACATCCATCCATCCATCCAAACTTTCGCATTTATATAATAATATTAGTATAAAGTATAATAGTATAAGTATATTTATAATATTAGTATGATGATCCGATCCTGAACCATTATCACTAGCTCACTATACGTCGGAGCCTATCATAAGTTAGGGTAATCCTGAATGTTGTGAAATAATAATAAAAAATAGGTATGTTCTTATTTCAGATGTTGCTTGCAATTTCATGTCCACATGGAATTAAAATAAATAGTAATAAATATAGCCTATGTTTCTCAGTGGCAACGAAATTTTTTATTGGTGACAGAATTTTCTAAATTGACCCAGTAGCTTTTGAGGTATTTCAATACATACAAAAATACAAATCTTTCCTCTTTATAATATTAGTATAGATTAGTATAGATTTATGTTAAGATCATTACTGTAATTTCTAAAATCTTACCTTATTAACACTTTATTTCCTCAAGGTTGAAATAATATTTCCATGTGTATGTCCATAAAAGCTTTAATGTCTATTACTTAATCTATATAAAACTATTTCTATACATAAATTGGTACAAATAATGGCAGATGTAGGAACTACTGAAACACCATCCACACTTATCTATAAAACACATCATTTTTCAGACTAGGTTCACTAGGTATTAAACGTTGTAAGGTATCTTGTAAGCCGCTGTTTAAATCTTGTAATGTCCCAGCGATAGCAGATAAAGCATCTGCCATTCGATTCTCTAGTAACTTGCGTCTTTCTTCTTGTACTAGCATTATATTTGATATAGAATGTAGTGCTTCTGCTATCCTCTCCTCGGCTGATATCCTTCGTTCCTCCAACTCTAAGGCCCATTTTGGCGGAGACTCATCGGAGAATGTATCATCTGTTAAAATAAAATAATTACATGTAAAATGACTGAACTTTTAATTATCTTTTTTTATCTTAGTGCAAATCAACAACTAAAATGAATTAAAAAAAAAAATATTAGTTAATTTGCACAGAAAAAATGTATCCTTCTTAACTACTTATATTTTCTTATTGATTATTATTATTAAAAATGATAATAACAATGTTTACATAGATTATGTTATTCCGTTTACCTGCATTTACTTTTGTAGCACTGACTGATCTCTTTACTCTAGCAATGGTTTTTGGAATGTCATCAATCATTTGTTGTTCTGTATCAGAATCTTCAGCCATAAAGTCCTCTATTTGTTTTGTATTTGGTTTTGATGATGTCACCGATCCCTTCCCGCTGAGCTCTAAAACTCTCACTTCTAAATCATTAAGAGGCACAAATCTATTGGTACCTCCATCTGAAGTTGATTGAAATCTGCGGCCATCTGCTGCTTTTCTCCTACATTTGTGTCGCCATTCAAACCAATACTAAAAAAAGAATCTTAATTGAAAAAAATAGTGTCTATAAAATATTTTATATAAAATTACATAGAAACTAATTTACATGCAAGTTGTTTTTTGTTTATTTTCAATTGTTTGTTAAAATAGAAAACATCTTGAAAAAAATCTTGTCCTAGTCATAAAATGAATGTAAATTTCACTTACTTTCTTCCAACCGTCAGGAGTCTTCATGGTACCACTTTGCACCGCATTTAGTTTCTTAGCCAATTCTGTCCACTTCTGTCTAGTCGCATGGTGTGATACCGGTGTGCCAGGAGGCAAACCTTTAGACATGTCTTTATTTTCTTCCAAAAAGTCCATTAAAATCTCTAGCTGTTGCCGCAATATTCGTCTTGGTGGTGCCATCTTGAACCCCACGATAATTAATTAACAAAACACACAAAACAGAGTATTTTACTAAAATGATGCTCATTTAATACCTTACGTTTGTAATCTTGCCTTTGTGATAGTTTAAAATCCAAGGTCAAATATCCATCTTAATTTAAAAACAAATACAAATCGCGCGCTGTTTGCTTGACACAAGCAATTTCTTTCAACAGAAATCGCAAAAAGTATATGTAATGGCGACAGGCGCTGTGACGTTTCCAGTCGTCATGTTATCAATTATCATACTCATTCAAACACATTTGATAACGCCTATACTAGAGGCGCCACAACAACGTGATATTCTGCGACTTGTTTCAAAGTTACTTATTTTAAAATGTAGATGGCACTGTTTGATATTAACAGGAAAACATTGTAACGATCGCATTTTATGTTTTTTGTGCATTTCAATAGATTTTTCTATTTTCGTTCGTAATAAATACAGCTTTATAGTAATAATTGATGATTAAGTTTGATTTAATTATTTTGTATGCTGACATCTAGCGATGGAAAGCACTAATGTTGAAAAAATTCATCACAGTGCCATCTATATACTGATGGATGGAATGTTTTATAGCAGAGTTCAATTTCTTTGAAGATTACAACATAAAAATTTTTACAAAATTTCAAATTAAGACATCTTGAGATATTTTTAAACAATATACAAAAATATGGCAAAACTCAAAAAGGAGTGTATTAAATTAGTAACGAAAAAAAACTAAAACCTCTAAAACCATAACAAATTGAGTAAAACTCTAATAAATAATTAAAGTCAGCGTAATAACAGTCAGAAGGTGAGCCAGTCTACCGCATGTCGGCTTACCTTTACTGTAATTAATTTTATGACATAAAATTACTCATAACCTAAATACAATTTAGTATTTTTGCTACAGAAGCAATATTTTCCTGAGAACTCATTTTTTAAACAATGAAATGTAGATGTATAAAATTTACTCATCATTTTCACCTCATTAACTCCATAACAAAGAATTTGTTACTTACGAAATATTTTTTTTTATAAGACAAGGGGGCAACGAGCGGCGGGAACACAGAGGTGGTCAACGACGCCCAAGGACATCCGCAACACCAAAGGAACTACAGATTTCTCAGGATTTCCCAAGAAATATAATAAAATAAAGATATAATGATTATTTTGGTGTATAACTCCATGGGAACCAAGAATTAAATGTTGAAATACGATTACATTTGACTTTTAACTCGATGCATTTTCAATTGATAGGTTGGTCATAATTTATGTGGGCATTTTAATCCAACTCGGAACGATTTATTGCAGTCACGACTGTGCGTAAAATTAAAAACGGAAACCGGCTCGTGATGGCGTCCAACTTGGTACTTTATGCTAAATTATTCTAATTTTATGATTATTAGAAATTCATAAGGAAATATAATAAGACAGTAATGATAACTCTTGAATAAACTATAATCTATTTTTTTATGTTAATCATAATGTTTTTTTTTTTTTTTATACAAAGACAAGAGTGATAACTGCTAAGAAGAAAGTTATCTATTAGTTCTTTATCCTTTTCTTTTATATTAAACTACTATATAAAATATCAACTCTCATAGTCAAATAGTTTCAACACAAATACGAAGTAACCTAAGGTAGTCATATTTATCACCGACCACACATTCGATTTGACCTCACATTAGGGCTGACCCACACGCGTGTGTATTTTCGTAAATTATAATTATAGTATCTTATTTAAATAAGTTACTTAATAGCTGATGCAGTTTACGAACCTCACTTCGAATTATCTAAAACAATTAATTACGAGAAAGCTCATTAACGTTCTTAGTCTGAGCTTCGCAATAAATAGTTTCTCCATAAAAACATCCCGTTTTAGGTTTTTGTGGCTTTATTGTTATACATGTTGTTTTATTTCTGACAACGGAAACATAATACTGATACTTAGAGGAAATCGGACCACTTCCGCTTGTATTTAGTCTTCGAAAACCAGTACCAAAACAAAATAAACATTATAAGTCAACTTCCCGAAGGATATAGGGTAAAACCACTATACAATATCACAATATATTAGAGGGCCAATCTACCACATAGTACGGAAATCCAATTGATTTTTAAGATCTAAGTTATAAAAGCTCGTTAGAATTAGAACAAGCTTTTCAAACGAATACCAATCGTAAAATCGCTTATCGACCGCTGTATACCAAATAATCCTAAATGTTAAAGAAGGGTAACCCTTTTTACACACGATTACATTCGAAAATGGACTTGGGCATACTGAAAACCATTAGATAATAAAAAAAAATTAAGCTGATTGTCACCGGCGCGCTTTCTGTTCTACAAAGCACATGAATAAAATATTAATGTACATTTGAAGTAAAATGCAGATGAATTAAAAAGCGTGGTTCAAATTTTAACGGGCGGTATATTCCGGGGCGTTATGAACGCTCCCGCTGTCCGCTGTCGCTCGCGTCTCGCGCAGCGCTCGTTGAGCCGCGGGCAGCCGGCAGTCGCCATCGCCAACCGCCAGCCGCCAGTCTACGGGAGCCTCCGCACTGCGACGGTGCACTCCACGCTCCTCTCCAATATCCTATTATTTACCCCCTGACCACCGTATCACGCATTACGTGAATACCCCACTGTGTTGTTTTATGTGCCAGTGCGACTTTGTGTGAACACTACCGAAAGCTTCTCGGGTCTTTATCCCGCGGTTTTTATTGACGCCGGTTTTTAAAAACTACAGGTAAGAAAACATTAAATGGATACATGTTTGATAACATAGACTTTGTCTCATTTAGATAATTTTATTTTATTTTTCTAAAAATACATAAATGGGACTCAAAGAAACAGTTTTCTGTTCAGTTATAATAAGATGAAGAAAATCTTACGATTTACCTAACTTGTTAACTTAAAAAAATCATATCCATCGTTATGATTTTAATTAGGTTGTATCAAATATAATGAAACAGTGTATAAGTTTAGTGTACTTAGAAAAGGACCTCCTAACACGTTTCTTTTAAACCGGTTCGCTCGATACACGTTGTCCCGCCGCCAAGACTTATGCAATGGACAAATGAATCTTCAACTATCACGAAATACTTCTCGGAACACGATTCCCATGAGAACGAAGTACCTGCAATAAAATGCTGAAGTAACTGGATGCAGGTAAAGAATTAATAAGTGAAGTAAACAAATAAATTACAGTGGTAACGCGCATTCGACGTGACTTGCGTGCTAACGTTCGACGGTTACACATTCTTTGCGAAACATCTGCTTGTAGGCAAAAAAATTAATGATAATAGCGCAAATCTACAGCTGCGATGTCCACGTGACAAATTTCACAAGATTTATTTTAGTTTCAGTATTTTTATGTGAATTTTTTTAAGTCTCAATTCTTTAAATTACTTGCGACGATATCCGAAGGGAAATATGATATCGTCCGAACCCACAATTTAGGATATATGAGATTCCAAGTTTATTAATAGGAGTCTAGAAACTCATCTCGGAAAACTTGGGACCTAATCTCAAGCTGGCAGTGCTTAAACCATCGCTTTAGTTTTAATAAACTTAACTTAATTTTCTAACTTAAAACTAGTATATTGCTCAGGAATAATCACAAAGCTACGGAAATAACATTCAACGAAGCAAAAATATTCATTACATAAAGTATTTTGGCGAAACACGAAATAATAAGTTAACTTATATGAAAAACTGTAACTAAGTTTTTATCAGCGGAATAAGAATTGGTTTTTTGCAATCTTCCTGTTGTTGACTGATAAGAAACGTGTTTAAATAAAAAAGAAATTCGGAACGGTTAAATAATTTAAGGGGCTATTTAAACATATTTACGTTTACGTGTAAGTGCAGCACATACAAACGCGGGACACGGACATTTAATTTAGCAAAATATACCAAAGTCTATGATTGCCGACATTATTTTCATTAGCACTTGTCTTCTCTGCATATTTTGAATAAATAAAAAAAAATTCTTTAACGCGAAGAGTTACTCTGTTCATTTCCTTTTTTGTTGATCGCATAGTTCGTAATATTAAGTTAAGAATAAGGATTGAAAATGACTCAATATCTTAGTTTTGCCATACTTTAAGACAAGAAATCCTTTATAAAAATCTTTGTCACATAAACCTGATGAATTTAAAAATGTGTTTTTAATTGTTAACAAAATCAATCATATATTTCGACAGCCAGCGTATCAGGTTATGTAAATATGCTCCGATAGATCATATACTTCTACTGTCAAAAGCGTCCGTCATGCTGTTGGTAGCTCATTTACTATTCCGACACATCCTGCTAATATCGATACGTATCTAAATCGATGTATTGCCTGCAAGATCATTGAACTTCGAAGTACACCCAGCTCGTATTATTAGTTGGCACAATTTTAATCGTGTCAAACCACTTGGCAGCGAATTCATTGTTTTCAAGTTTGATCTTTCACATCGTGGCTCCGTGTTAAATTGAATCGACGTACAAATCCGTGTTAAGCCGGGCCCGGGATGGCCTAGTTAGTGGGGCAGGCGATGCGGCGACATTTCGCGATGGAATAAGTAGGCGCGTCGTCGGCCGGAAAATTGTGGCAATTTTGCAGAGGGGATCCCTCTTGAACATAATCAGTTTAATAGCCAAGCGAAGGAAATATGCTATCATACTCCGAAGAGGGCGAAGGAGTAAAATATTGGATAAATCTTTTTTTTTTTGCTAAAATTGTAACGGAATACCGGGAGATTCTAAGGCTTTCGTTGTTTAAGATCTAAATTGTACTTTTGTATGAAATACCAAAGTAAAATGTGCCAGCATTACTTACTATATGAAGCCAAACATGAATTTCATTAGAGTGAATCGAGTGTAGCTCGGGTTGTGTGGCTTATGTAAATGGTATTGTTGTGACATCATCGGCCATCGCCGGCCGCCGAGGTAAATGTTGTTCTTGCAATTTCCGCGGAATGGGGTTGACTCCCTTGAGCCGGCGCAAATTGGGGAAAGCTTTCCGTAATATAGACGTTTCAAATATGACCCACCAGGGTGTTTTTAGGTCGTGTATGTGACGTAGCTGTAGGTTTTCTCTTGGTGGATTAAATAAACTGCATAAGAGTAATTAACAAAAAAATATCATTTTTAAACATTGAATGTTCGAAAGTCACTAGTAACTGTTTCACGCGTTGTTTCAAAGCGATTGATTTGGTAAAAAAAAAGTATGATTTGTATTCGACAAGGAGTATAATAAATACGTTGAGCTTATATCAGTCTTGAATAATTAACCAAAACATCTACATACATGGCAGTAAAGAACTGATTGCTATGCAAATTGAATGGCATAACATTACGACCGTCTTGAAGTAAAAAAATCATGACGTAATACAATAATCGTTGGCGACTAACGCGTAGTACTGAATGGGGGTTAAATCTATAGTAGTGTAAGGAGGTGTTCTGGTGGAAGAGGTTGGCAAGGGGCTGTACGGAGGGCGATTCTCGTATTCGTATGCAGGCCGGCGGCCGCGATCGATACGCGCCCGCGCGACGACGCCGCCTCGCGCCCGCTCCGGTACCAACACGCGCTAAAGGGAATTTAATCAAATCCTATTTCTGGATGTCAGCTTAAATAAATATACGATTTGTATATATTTTCTTAGTGCATCTGTCGAACATTATCTAATCTAAAGCCCGAGAGGAAGTTGGTAGGGAAATTGCAAAGGAACAAAAACAAAGAGTAATAAGGCAACATCCTTTACGCGCGTTTGTTATAATGTATTTGTACTGAACATGGTTTAAGTCGTTTTTTTTACTATAATAATTAACTTTACATTACATCATAAGAGCAGGCGATTGGTACGAGTAATTACAAAGTTTTCGTTTTTATTGAAAATAGAGAAACATAGACAACTTAAGACTGGATGTAATATATAAATACAGGCGTTAGAATAACATGTCTGTCTAATCTTAACATCTGTAATTGCTTCACAATCAGTTTCCACTGACAGAGCCGTGACATTATCCGGAGCTGAGAGACGAAGGGTATTATTTACCGGCCATCAAGCACCATTTGAAGTGGTAAACGCTATTAGAACTGGAAGAACTTTCTTAACTTTCGAACGTGACCACTCCTACGCTGCATACCTACGACTGCATTTCAAATGCTCATACGATAATGGGATAATAAATTAAACACGTTGAGTTTAGTTAATTAACGGATGTAACCGAGTTACGGTTATAATACGTTATACGTTAATGATGACATCATAAGCGAGGTGGGGGGCAAAAAAGAGTGTCTTGTCAAAGTGAGGAGCGAGCGAACGGCTCGCCCCGGCCAATGACCGCGTAGCCGTGATCTTCACGAAAACAACTAGCTCAGCTATTATCTAACCGAGCGCAAATATTCCTATAAACGTACATACTTGTTATAGATCTTAAAAAATAATGATACTTTTTCTGCCAGATTTCTTATAGCATTATTAGATTATTATAAGATTTATTTTGATAAAAGTCATAAGGCATTATAATTGGAACTTCAGAATTATATTTCTCAATATTCATTCATTCGTTCATTAAGATAAATGTGATGATAATGTTGCAGTGTAGTGCGAAACGAATTATCTGATCCAATCATAAATAGAGATAAGACGAAATATAACCACGAGTGAAAAGAGTAACATTGTTTGACAAACCTTAATTGAAAATATAATATCAAAAATCTGTTTTAATAGAAAAGTATACATTAAATCAGAGATATATATATGTATATGTAGATTCGATTGATATCCATTACGTACCGATGTTCGCAGTGAAACGCACTAACTGGCGACTAATAGCTTAATGCACTGCCGGCGGTTGTTTGACTGGCATTGGGGAGCTGGGGGAAGCAATCACTGCGAGGAAATTTTGCAAATAAACTGACACGGACAGCATACAAAAAGTGTCTGAATTTGATGTCGTGCTTAAAGTACCTTGACTTAGTAACTTCATTAAAATAACAATTCTAATAGGATGATAGAAAAACACTATTGTAAAATATAAACAATAGTTTATTAGCGTCAGAAGTTACTTGGAAATAGCCCCAGAATATTGAACTTTAGCTTCCTGGTATTGTCTAATAATTTAGAAAGATTAGTCACGGCGAGTGTCATTCTATTAGAAACTGGATTGATTAATCTATTAAGATTATCTATTTACTAATTAATTTATATTCGTTCTCAAGAACTTCTAGTCAAAGGTTGAGAAATAATACGTTCAAGTTTACTGTAATTGTGTTGAATTACAGTTGAACCCTGTGAGTTTCTACCATCTAAAATGTAAATCAATAATTCCAATTAAAGGGAGATCAACAGTCTCGTTGGGAGAGAACGGCGTCTATTGGGTGAATGCAAAACCCATTGCAGATTGTTAAGCGTCCATTGTTTATAAGCGCAACAATGCAATGTTTTGCCACGCCACACATAACTGACACAGCAGAAATGCCTATTGTACGGGATATAGCAAGAATTTATTTACAACATAAAAGTACAGGCGGCTTTTAAACCAATTTTACTTTTTTTTTATAAAAGTTCGGATATATTTGGCTTAAAACTGCTTTATAGTTCCTCTATCCCTTCATTGATAAATTGAACAGTTTTTACAAAAGACTTTTAGTGCGTGGGTACCTGAATATCTTTATAATATTTTTTTTGTAGCTCGGCCATTGATCCCGAGTTTTGGAAGAGCCATGTCTGAACAATGGCTAGAGCGAGGGGAGCAAGATGCAGCTGCTCTTTTCTATTAGTTTTATTTTTCTATTATCGACGCGAATCGAATTCACTGGAATGCGCAAATCATCCGCGTTTACACATTGGACATAAAAATTGAAATATTATCTAAAGTCATATATTATAATATTATAGACAAATAACTAATAATTGTTAGTAACAGTGAAAAGACGACTTTTTAAAAATATAATTAGGGTGAAACTAAGAAAAGATTCGAAATACAAGAATCGTCTAAATATACGGTGGCTATAGCTAGGTACCTAACCCACTAAGCTGCATGTCTAACAAAGATACATATAAGGTGTTGTAATTAACATATGAAAGTTAAAGGAGCCCATGTCCCAGAGACCGAGATGCGGCCTCGCTTGTGATGCAACGTGAAAAGCAATGCGGTTCGCTAAGTGGACAAGTTTTTGTGCGGGAGACGATCAGATGCCGGTGACATCTTGCCATGTGACAACTATTGCTAGTTTCTACCACATGAATACTGGTAACTGAACCTCGTCCAATCGTGCAACTACCAAATACGGGTAACAAATTGTAGAGAAATGTGTGGTTTAATAGGCCCAGTTGTAAGCTTGAAACGTGATGTTTGAAATACAAATGATTTCCGTGAAATGCGGCTCGGCACAGGCACCGGCACGGGAGACCGAGTTCATGGCCACTGGAACAATCGATTGACGAGAATTCGCGAGCGACTGCCCATGTAACGCGGCTGCGTTTTAATGAAATACTTTACCGGGAAAAAATATTTCTCATTTTGCGGTGCAGTCGAGTAGCTGATTAAAAGTGAACGTACATACCTATGGCTTTAGTAAAATACTAATGAAACCTAGCGAAGCTGAAAAAACTGTATAAGTCGTCTTTAAATTGACGGTAAGATCGCCAGCTTCTCGTATGTTCCATATATATTTTAAAAGGCACAGATTCCAAGACGGCAGAGTTTAAAACACAGTACAATATGAATAAAAGAGAATGTTCCGGCACAAGTCAAGGTCAGAGCGACCTCGAGATGAATATAAAAATTCTGCACTATGAAGGTACTTACGTATCTAAATGTTAATTACACAGCTTTAAGTAAAGTCGACAATTTAAAATTCTAAATGACTTTTCAATTACCGGATAAATTAAGTAAAGTAAACTTATATTGAAGTGCTAATGCGGTCCGGCTGATGCGTTATTAAGTTGTCGGGAGTACACGTTAGAAGCTAAGTTAAATTAATTACATCGAATCAACAAGCGGTTATCGCGGTCAGTGCGTGGAAATCGAACACGCGAGTGCGATTCTAGATGGACTCTTCTTACGGTTACTTAGCTTCGTGGGTAATCTCATTCATTAAATCATCAAATATTACATTTCGTCGAAAGTAATGCGATTTGTTAATAGGTAATATCAAGTAAGAATCCGGTAAAGCAATTCTTCTATCCTATTAATTAACATAAATAAATATTATTGTCTAATAATAATAAGTAAATTTTGTATCCGTATCAACACAAATTTGTTGTCGATAGACATTTTTGACGTAGTTCGTTCAGGCTTCCGAATATAGAAACAATGCCAAGAACGCTGTTGACAGGTGAGCTTTGGGGCGGTATGGCACGTGTCCCGACCACGTGTTCATAACTAGGCAACGACAGCTTTTTTTGGACTTGTAATTGAACGGCTAACGATAACAGGAAGTGTCAACAGGTGCTGAAGACTTACGAATATATTTCTAAGTAACGCGTATTTAGAATTAGTTTGGTGTTAGTCACGACGAGTTTTAAATATATTTTATAATTTTGTTCTTGTATTAGACTCGTAATGGTATTGAAATTGAGTTTATTTGTCGCGACAAAGGCAACCCGCACCACATACTTTATCTATCACCGGTACATAATTGAATATCCGGCCGATAATGATACCATTTCCTCGACAATACTCTTGGAAACGCCGACACCTATTTAAATCTACTCCACCTAACAAGCAGAGATAACAAAGCGGACAAGTATAGCGTATAAGATCTTTAGTCAATACTAAAATGTAATACGAAGTGTACATTAGTTAGCGATCTCTATTTGTATTAACATCATTGGGCATTTATTTTCGTGCGAGCTTTTGCAATCAAACAATTGAGAAACTTGAATAAGTGTCACATACAGTGCGTCCTAAATAAATAGAGAGTTGATTCAGTACGTAAAAGGTGTTCATTGGATTCCAGTGCACGCTGAGACATAGCCTGTCGGGAGATCCGTTAGAAAAGAGTAAATAAATCGACGTTCTCACTCCGTCGTAGATTTATTCGAGTAGTTCGTTTGATAGATCGTTTGACACCTAGTGATCGACGATTCGGGAATACGGATTAACATATATGAAGACAGCACTTATCTATGTATCGTTTCAAGTCACATCTACTTAAAAATGATAAATACGGATTCCAAAGTAAATTCACAAAATATAACTAGTATTGACAAACATAAATCATAGTTTTCAAACTCAAATGACTTGTAGACCACCAAAATCAATCTATGGAATACTTTTCGTTGAAGAAGAGACATTTCTGTTAAATCTAATTTCCTCTGAGATAAAAATAGAAAACATCAGCGACGCTGAGAACAATACGCATTCTCGGGAGTCGATAGAGGCGACCGCTCAAGGACACTCGCCCGGCGCGTTACGGGGTCCCGGACAAGGTTGGCGGGAAGGTCTCGCCCGGACGCAGCTCTGCCCTTGGCCCTCTCCCAGACCCCGACACGATAATTAGCCAAGCTAAATCAAGAATTTATTACTTGCTCATGACCTAAAAATAAAGTTTAGCGCTTCGTTAAAGATATTTCACATTCTATCTAATCTGTGAATAAAAGGATAAATCACGATGAGAGAATACATTGGAAAACAGACAGATTTAACAGAAAAAACTTTGAATTAATTGAAAAACATACTGGAATCAATGTACAAATCAATGGAGATGATCTATTTTTGGGGCAGAGGACACGGAGTATTGTAAGGTCAGCGTGTAACGGGCACAACAATTGTAACAAATGTTGTCCTAAAACGAGTCAATGAACACAAATGAAAATTCCGGAAGCCTGTACAATTCATGGTGTTACACTTCCGGCGTGTGCCGTCCCTTTCGAGGCCGACCGTTCGCTAACGGTTAATTCGCATCGAATTACGAACCAACTAATTACAGCCCCTAAAATGACAAATTAATGGCGAAGTAAATGTTAATTACACAGCTTTAAGTAAAGTCGACAATTTAAAATTCTAAATGACTTTTCAATTACCGGATAAATTGAGTAAAGTAAACTTATATTGAAGTACTAATGCGGTCCGGCTGATGCGTTATTAAGTTGTCGCGAGATCCGTTAGAAAAGAGTAAATAAATCGACGTTCTCACTCCGTCGTAGATTTATTCGAGTAGTTCGTTTGATAGATCGTTTGACACCTAGTGATCGACGATTCGGGAATACGGATTAACATATATGAAGACAGCACTTATCTATGTATCGTTTCAAGTCACATCTACTTAAAAATGATAAATACGGATTCCAAAGTAAGTTCACAAAATATAACTAGTATTGACAAACATAAATCATAGTTTTCAAACTCAAATGACTTGTAGAGCACCAAAATCAATCTATGGAATACTTTTCGTCGAAGAAGAGACATTTCTGTTAAATAAACATCAGAAATCTAATTTCCTCTGAGATAAAAATAGAAAACATCAGCGACGCTGAGAACAATACGCATTCTCGGGAGTCGATAGAGGCGACCGCTCAAGGACACTCGCCCGGCGCGTTACGGGGTCCCGGACAAGGTTGGCGGGAAGGTCTCGCCCGGACGCAGCTCTGCCCTTGGCCCTCTCCCAGACCCCGACACGATAATTAGCCAAGCTAAATCAAGAATTTATTACTTGCTCATGACCTAAAAATAAAGTTTAGCGCTTCGTTAAAGATATTTCACATTCTATCTAATCTGTGAATAAAAGGATAAATCAAGACGAAAGAACACATTGGGAAACAGACAGATTTAACAGAAAAATCGTTGAATTGATTGAAAAAAATACTGGAATCAATGTCCAAATCATTGGAGATGATCTATTTTTGGAGCAGAGGACACGGAGTATTGTAAGGTCAGCGTGTAACGGGCACAACAATTGTAACAAATGTTGTCCTAAAACGAGTCAATGAACACAAATGAAAATTCCGGAAGCCTGTACAATTCATGGTGTTACACTTCCGGCGTGTGCCGTCCCATTTCGAGGCCGACCGTTCGCTAACGGTATAATTTCGCATCGAATTACGAACCAACTAATTACAGCCCCTAATGACAAATTAATGGCGACGTAAATGTTCGTAAAATTGGTCGACGACGCCTAGATCATTTTTATTTCGCCAAAACATTTAGTTGATGACAAACGATGATGAGAGTCAATCACAAAGTAATAATCTATTTTCCTAGTCCTTGCAATTTATTAAGCTAAACCAAACTAAACAAACAAAACTTCTTATAAACTCTCTTTGTAAAGAACTAGACTAATAGATAGAATTCTTCATCAACGGAATTGTTACGTCTAGATTTATTGACTTAGTAGGGTCACAAGTAATAAGAACTTATTATTTTGTTCTTGGTAAAAAGTATCTGTTAGTCGAAACAATAGTGCAACAGTAAACGTGGTGCAAATATGAGAGGTTGCATTCAGCGCACAATGGCGTATTGAGGAGGACAATGAGCCGGTAACGGGACGAGACACTAATTGTCAACTAAACACCGCACACCACATAACGGAGCAGTTTAGGTCACTTCGAAACTTACTCCGTATCCTTGATTTGTACGAATTGCTTACAAAAAGAGGTAATAAACTGACACTAACTCTACCTTAGAAGTTACCCTTATTAACGATTCTGTAAGCTACAGTTTATCTATTTGTAGTTTACTCATCTCACGTCAGTTGCTCGCGATTACAATAAACTTCAAACTTTAAAGCGCAATTCGCATTCAAGAAACTGGACGCATTATAACGGTACAGTATATGATAAGATGAAATGAGTCTGTTACCATGGTGAATTCATATGACCTAATAACAATTGAAGTGGATCTAGTCGGGACAGTTGGGACGAGAGCAAATTAATAATGTCGCTGTGTGTAACTCACGACGAACGTGCTTCGGGTCGTATATGAATTCGGCCGCGGCGTTTCTAGTCACGAATTACTAACACCGCACGTACAATTTTATGTCTGTAAGTAAATATGTTATGAATATATTACCGTAATTGCACCATCATTGGTTATAACATTCTAATAAAATCAGGTTAAAGTAACAAAATAAATAACACTGGTACTTGTATCTATCTGCAAATTGACGATCCACACACACAAAACAGAAATAAAAACCATATTGTCGATGCCGTTAAAGTGTTAAATGTATAAAAATTTACTTTGACATAATAGAACACTAAAAGGCCTTTGTTGAAGGCGTTAAAATGACGTCAGAGCGTAACACTCGAGCCCTCGAGGAATTATGTAAACGACATATAAGAGCTCTAAAGCCAATGTCAACATTTAGACACGCTAAGTAACGAACGAGACGCGAACGGATCAATACAAGAATAGCTGACGTGTCGGAAACACACTTACATGTTTTACAAAATTTACATTTGTTATACAAACACAAAAAATATTCAATACGAAAGAAAATATTACATGAAGGCCTTTTGCTTTAATTTAAGAACATAATCGAAATTTATTTTATTTTAATCAATAGCTATTATCACTGGATTGCGACGTAATATTAGAAGTCCCATAAATTAAAGTAAAAGCATTTAAGAAAATAAAACAAAATCTCAGTTTAAAGCAAACAAAGAAACGGTAAAACGCATGAGAGAAATGCACGTAAACGGGGAGAGAAAATACTTAAGAAAGTGTAGCACTTGCGCTTGTCAGACGAATTTGAGACATGTACAATGTATATACGTGGTGCAGGTGAATGCGCTGCTTGCGACATCTTCAGGGGAAAAGCGTTGAACAACCCTCGACTCCCACCCCGTTGCCATACATTCGCTCGCGTGAGTGGCCCTTTACAAACCGAATATAAGCAATTAATTCTTACCTTAATTACGTTACAATCTTTTATGTCTCTAGATTTGTAACTTACTTATTCAGAGTATACCCGGAATCAGGTGTTGTTGGATATTATTTAATAATTTAAATATTAATTAGAGAAAGCTACTAATGGATGTTTTGCCCACGTATATTATTGCATATTGCACAGTTTTCACAATGTAGTGTTCTACTTTGTAACAATGGTATGTGCATTTCGAAGTGCATTTTAATCAACTTGTGATTTTCCATAAATAAAACACGTGCACAAAAACATAGTTATCCCTCTTACTCTTTTTGTAAAAAAAATATTAAAATATATTTTAATGTTATACTATGACGTTATATTTACAATTATATATTTACTCTACGCCAAGCTTGTTAAAATCAACTGAGCTGCAAAGGCCAAGAGACTGCAACGACACAGCGCATATTGCAATAAACCTTATACTTTATTGTTGCAGCCAGCTATAACGAAGCTGGTTATTTTTACGTCAAAGTACATGACATCATTGTTTACAATAATAAAGTTTAAATATACATTACTGCTGAAGAATATCCATATTAACACCTATACGAGAAATATGTACTCCATGTGGAAAAAGCGGAAAAAACAGAATGAAAACACGAGATTACTGCTAAACGCTTTGTAATACTGGTTGTTTATATTAATTTTCATGTGAAATTAGTATAAAATGTAGAAATTAATCGTGGAATGTATAAGTCGCGATGTAAACTTGATATTGGAGGGTGCATTCCTAATATCAAATGTCGAAGGACGTCAAGTGTGACTGCCGTTAGTTTACGGATCAATAGCTATCGATCTCTACTTACGTACCTAGGTAGACCTAGGGTATAGGTGAGTCTAGGTCTTGTCTTTGGTTCCCTCGAATTGAACAAGAAACTCCCATGATATAAAATTCTTATAAACCTTTGTAAACGTACTACTAGATATTTTTATACATCTTATGGTTGTTACACTATTGTCTTCGAAGATGTAAATTCTAGTACATGACTAGCACGTGGTTTATGTTAATAGTAAATAACACTTTAATTGCTACTCAAGCATTACGTATTGCTGGAATGGCCATGAAGAATAGGTATGTGAGATAACCTTGCTTCGTAATCATTCTACGACGTTCAGAGAATAACAAAAACTTAATGAGAAAAAAATATACGTACGAGAAGGTTAATTTAAGTTATCGCGAAATGAGATGGAATGTTTTTAGTAAGATGAGTAATTTATTTTTTACGGACAACTATCTAGTTGGGAAACTGTTGTCTTCTATTGTCTAAAACAAGTTGTAGATTTAAATTCGACTTTGAAACGATTGTACGATTGTTGTTGTATGTATTGTTCTTACGTGTGATATTAAAATGTATTAATATTGTAGAGATAAATTTTCTACAGCGTTTAGTAGAGATAGGTTAGTAAAGATGTGTGTTCTCAAGTTGCGTCGTGACGTAATGATGCTTGGCTGTAACGAGCCAGGACGTCTTATGTGCCCGTGCACTCTGAATGACGGCGACCCTCAACCTTGCCACTTAAGCGGTCACGTTCAGACAGACGTATTCCGTTTAATTTCTTAAGGTAAACAAACGAATTTCAGTTACTTAAAAATAATAAGTGGACTTTACTGATGGGTGGATGATTGGAAATGTTGACGTTCGTAAAACGGAGCATAAATTGTTATGTTTACAATCTCTGAAAAGAATATATTTGTTTGCTTTTGAATATATGATTAAGTTATGTTAACTAAAACTTATTGTTAATGAAGATTCTGCTTGTTCTATCACAAATTCAATTTGTAAAATACACATAACATAAAAACTTATAAGAAATATCAACTAGTGATGTTAGTTCAGGAGCTGAAAACCTGATTCAAATCTATTTTTCAATAACATGCTATCAGTGTTTTGATCTTTAGTGTTTGAAAGCGGATTCCATAACTAGATTATCGCATTCTTTTGGACTGGTTAATTTATAACTCTGAAAAGGCGAACGAAATGCGATTGTTTGCTCTTTGTGTACACTCCGATTGACGACGATAAGAAAACCGTTCAAGTTTGCCTCAAGCAAGCATTCAAATATAGGTCGCTCACAATGAGCCTTTGTTCTCCACACTATAAAAGTTTATATAAAGAAGGTTATTCAATACTTTTCTAATAAAACACTGCATAATAACTATAGTTATTTTTAAATGATCAATACAAAAATGCTATTGTATTATATTTAATTACGAAGCTTCTTGAAGCTGTGCTTGTGTGTTTATATCACTAAAAGCAGTGTACAGTTAAGTTCAGTTATGAATATTCATTGCGGAGGCTTTATTTCTACGCGAGTGGCTGCGGTGATAAAATTCAAGCACCTCAATTAAAACCTCTTTGCTTGTCAAGTTTGAGTGCTTTTTGAAGGATGTGTTGAATGGGAGGATAAAAAACTGCGATGAGCATTGGATTATAGTACTCAGCAATGTGATACATAATTAGATATTTTTTTATTATTAAATTACTCTTAGCTTTTAATTTTATTACAATTTAAACCAGAAACAGTACTCAAAATCAATCTTTAGCAAAATAAACATCCTGAAATCTTTGTAGGACTTCGTTATGATTTATATAACTATTTCTAAAATAGGCTATAAAAGCTCATAAACGTAACATTTAAGAGTCATATATAAGAACATCGAGGTATGAAGATGTTTGTCACGGTGGTAGCCGGTGAGTCAACGGAGCGTCGACCCGCCCTCGCAACAGGGTCGCCTCGCCTGCACTCACTGAGAAAGCCTGCTGCACCTTTATGTCATACATCGAATAACTATCGCATGATACTATGCTTTATTTTAAAGCAAACGATGTGATACCATTAAAGGTAAAAAAAGTCAAACAATTGTAAAAAAAAATTAGCGAGAAAAACCTTTCCATCTATCGCGACTATCTCGTCGATGACCTCATAATAAACCAGTAATTTCATCACAAACTTAGTAATACTTTATCAATGGTTAGAGAAAAAACTAATTTTAATTTATATAGCCTAAATTTTCCACGAAAAATTACAAATTTAATTCCCGAAACATTCACGTCAAACTTTGAAGTGGTTTAAAGTTTCCAGTCACGGTGTCATGAAACTGAAATATTTCAAACTTTCAGTAGGAGCCATCCGAATGATTCAATGTAAAGCTCTCTCCCTATTATTCATTCATCTCGGTCGGGTTGACTCAGCGATTGCGTGACGTCACACCAGTGGGCAACGTAGTACTACACGAGAAGATTATGTCCATTGGACTACGATCTGAGTCATACTAACTTTAACTACAGTTTAATTGACTCAGATATGGTCTAATGCCTGAAGATTTATACGATAAGCTCATGCGACCTCGTTTTAACAGAAAGTACATATGTATATTTATTCATACTTATTATCTGGGGTATTCCAGATCTTAAAGATAGATTTTTTGAAGATTATATATTTTTTGCACCAAGAGATTACTCCGAGAGAATAGAGCTATTTCAGTTACCGAGATACATTCAGAAAAATTAATAGTGTCTATGTTCGTGGTATAAATTTAATTACAAAATGGTAAAAACACTTGGCACTGCAACATAATAAACTTTTAATTATTAAATCATAAAAGCCGCAAAATCTTCCGCAATAAAGCATTCCAATGACTCAGTAACCGCACTGACCTTCCTATTAAATAAGTACAAAAAAATAATTATTATTCACAAATGAGTCAATAAATTGTTATTTGTTACGTACAATATTTCATAGATAGCTTGACTTAAAATGTCATAAAAAATTAAGAGAACAATATAATTTTCTTTGAGATAAATAATTTTATGTTATCAGACGATTCTTCAACCTGTCATTCAAACTTGTAACAAAGTACGAAAAGCCCACGCAATATTTGGCGCCATTGAGTTCGTTGGTCCGTAAACGATTTTTTTTAATAAACATTAGCATGTGGCATCGTACTTGAAATTCGGAACGTGGGCGTCAACCGTCAACTGAAGTCGAGACAGGAATTTAATTACAGAAACTGAGCAACGTTTATTAGTTTGTTTAGAGGGTAAAGTTTCTCGTCTGTTATTAACTGGCACTCCAGATGTACTGGCACGCTGGCCGTAACTGAAGTTCATAAGGTCTGCAATATACAATTGTGCAACAATGAATGGAAACAGACTGGTGTATTTATATATCTTTCGAGTAGTTGAAACAAATTTAAATTCGAACGGCAGTGTCTTGTTTTAACTGAGCTATAACTAGGCGTGTGTAGCAGGCTTTACTAGTACCAAAATACAAGCACTACAAATTATAATGCATGTTAAAAATAACATTAGTAAATGTAAATCAATGTAGTGAGTCCGCTCTAAGCAGTAGGATTACAAAATCTTATGGTGCAGGCATTTTTTTTTTAATATCGTTAAGAAGATTACGTTTTATACTTCAACATGGGGATAATAGTAATTACTATAAAAACGCAAATGTAAAATCGCTAAAAGCACGTTTTGTGGTTTCACAAAATAAAAGAAGTAAAATACGATTAATCGGTAAATAAATATTTACTTCTGCGCGTTATTCAGGTCTCAAAACAAAATTGATATCATCCGATTGAGTAATAAAAGCGTAAAAAAGGATTAACAGATAAACAACCCCAATGACTTCTTCCGACAATTATAACAGAACCGGATGAATATTTCCTACGAAGTCAGAAAAGCGGAGACACACATTTCCATTTTAGCCGACGAGACCCCGACGGTAATAAATTTCTAATGTAGGGTACCCCGTATCGATTGCATTGCCAGAGAGGGGCTCTGTTTGTGCTGAGCAGGTATGACATCACAAAATAAACTCGATTGATAAAAATAAATCTAGGACATTATGTTTAAATATGGTTTTTATTACTACGGAATTTTACTCGATACATTTACGTTTGAAAAAAGACTTGTCTGCGACAACCAGTTTTTCAACTCGTGGAGTGGAACAGGTTAGTCGAAAACGTTTTTTTTTTCAAATATGATTTTGTGTTTATAGCCTGTTTTTGATCTGTTGCTGACATACTGTGTTAACTGTCTTAACATTACTATTATTTAATTAACATTTTTTTATAATTTCATTGTAAAGAAGTACAAATCTTCTATTATAGTGTCGGCTTGGATGTACAGCGCAGAGCTATGCGCTTGGGTCTACTTGCCAATTGAACTAATTATGCTGTTAACGGGATTATATTTTTAGAAACATGTAACAGTCTGGTGTTGCAATGACTTGTCCTTAGAACTGTGTACTTACAATATCTTCTTAATTGTACTGTATCTCAGAAATTGTAAACGCAAAAGTTTTTCCTAACAAAGTAATCGGTGATTTATGTCACTAGCTTGGGAGTTTTAAACGCGATGACTTAGCGAGTGTTCGCACGGACGTGAAAACGCTAGGCGGTAGAAATGTGTCAAAATGCAACGTATGGGATTGTATGAAGCCGTTCATACGGAGGCGTTTTTCGACTTGGCGTATTTCTCTACGCGCACTGTTCCATTTTGGGCATTGGGCGTTAGCGTAAAATAAAATGCAACATATGGAACTTCATACAAGTGTTCGCACGAGCGTAGGAGAAATCACGCGTTACGCTACACTACTTTCCAAAATTATTTAGACCATCCAATAATAAAAATTTAAAAAAATCTGAGAATGAAAAAATATCGGTAGACTTTAAGCACTATATATAATGCGTGTTTTCTAGTCAAATGACATTAGATAACTACTGTAGAAATATTTTTAGTAGTTATTCTATATTTTACTTGTTTTAATTTCACAATAGCTAAATTAAAACAAAATTGCAGCTTCAAAAATGAACATCATACAAACTAGGAAACATAATAAATTGTCTTTATAAAATGATTTTTTTTGGGAATGTAGTCAAAATGTAGATGGACAAATATTTTTGGAGCCTAGTGTAATTGTTTTAACGCTCAACGCGCTGTCAGCCGTTCGCACGGACGTGAAAACGCTGGGCGATAAATAATGTGTCAAAATGGAACGTATGGGACTCTATGAAGCCGTTCATACGGAGGCGTTTTTCGACTTGGCGTATCTTGGTACGCCGCGATAAATTTTATTGGTCCATTTTAATAAAATACGCCGCGTTTGGCTGTCGAACATGTTTGTTTTGTGTTTACACCGATCAAAACAAGTTTGCGATCACTAGCTATAAAAATTGATCTGTTTTGTAACATATCTTTACATGTAAAAAATGTATGTAATGTCTTATAGGAAATTAAACCACATTTTTTTCTTAAAGTAAAGCAATAATATGTTATACTTGATAAGTTACATTTGAAAAACATATTAACTAGTGCTAGGGATCTCTAATTTTAACAAGTGTACATATTGTACTATCAGAGCTCTGTCGTGGGTTGTAGATCCCAAAGTTCTAAGTATAGCGGGGGGCAAAAAAAGATCATCAATAAGATTTACTAATTATGTTATTGGATTGAATATACCATGTTATAAAGACTAGGCTACCTATAACATTGCATTTAAAGTCCTGTTACATCCGGTGCAGTAGTTTCGGATATTATCCATAACATACACGGACTTTCGGACACATTGATTTCTTGTCCTAATAATTAACGCAATAAATATAATACATTCAATACGAAACATGATTTTTATAATACTTTTCATTTTATACGAATTAACAAAAGGAGCTTATTATAACTTTGGCAGACGTTCTATGACAATCAGTAATTGTTGTATAGGAGTTAGGATTTTATTTAACGGGACGGAAAAATATGTGGCAGCAGAACTTATAATGCACAGCTACAATAAAAATTATCTTTTACGAATTTCGTTAATATTTCGATCATTAAACTATAGACTGACAAGGATGATATCAGGGGAGTGACAAGGGCAAACTATATCATTGAATAATAATAGTTTAGAAGATATCGCGAACACAACCAATAAGGGTAACCGAAAAATCAGCTTTCAAGCTACCGGGAATGGAATTTTGGAATCTTGCATCGGTAGATTTCTGTTATTACGTACATAGATTACTACTAAGTTAATACTTTTGGTAATAGGTTGAAAAAAAGGGCGAACGTAATAGGTTATATTTGTAATTTCACGCGGGCGAAGTCGCGAGCAACGGCTCGTCATTGAATAAAAATGTCCTATAGACAGTGGCGCAATCTCGTGGAGTGGAGAGGGCGACTGAACTTTTGAACCGGTCAGTTATAGTTTATCTAAATAAGATAGATTAGTTTGATAATTGACGCATATGAAGTATCGAATTAAATTTGTATGAAGGAAAATACCGTACTTAATAGACAGGTATCGTAGTGACGAAACAAACATGCATAGCAAACAATTATGAACTATCGATATTCGGTTTAAATAAAATTTATCGAACTTAACTAAAATTATTATTTTCTTATTAACTAATTAAGTGGACAATTCTAGTATTGATTATTGTGTAGAGAATTTAGCAATGACAGTAATAATAGCGAAATCCAATTCGATTACGTACGGCTGTAGTAGTAATAAATATTTATTTACTCTCATTATTTGTAATAGTTCTGCAGGTCATTATTAATTTGAGAAAACAGATTTTTTTAATTCTCAAGTTATAACTATGAATCTATCGATTTCAACTTCTATAAGAATAAAAATTGAAAATCGATAAGACTGATTTTACACAACCCATCCCTACTAAATTTCAAATGAATTGTCAAAAACCAATCCATCTTATTTAGACAAACTATAAATAGCTACCATACTCTTTACTGCTTTGACATGATAATGTCACATGTCAAAATTAAATAAATAAATAATGTAAATGAAACCAAAATGTCAGAAATTTTCTGATCGTATTTTCCTCTTTTCTATTATCTTGGTGTGTTTTTGGACCCTGATAATAATTCTCTCACTGTTATTTGGATATTTATCACAGACTCTGCCTTATATTCCTTACGTAACCAATGAATGTCATGGTGATAGCGTGACGTCATTGCGGTGTATTTTGTGTACTTTTCATATGTTATTAAATTAAAAACACGAATTGTATATGTTTAAAAAAAAAATACAGTGACTTGAAATAATTTTGCTAACAGTTGTTTTATTACATATTCGTTTTAAATTTAAGCGACCAAACCCCTGTAACATGTTTTATCCAACTGGAACCATCGCTTTCATGAAATTAACTCGACAAAGATTTTAATATTTTAACATACATAACTAAATTAAGTACCTAAATTGCCCTTTGCAAATAAAAATAAAGTTTATCTTATAGTTTGTCTAAATAAGGATGATTAGTTTGGCAATTAACTTGAATTTTTTTAGGGATTGGTGGTATAAAATCAAAGAGATTAAAAATATATATAGAGTAGGCATAGTTTACACTTCACTTGTAACATTTTTTTTTACATAATCTCATTACCGTTGTCTATTGATAGATCCCCATAACCACGGTCAATATAATTAACTATATTTAAATTAATTGCCAGTAAGTGTCACTAAATCATATTTATATGTAATTTAATTTATTTGTTATTTTATTCTGTGATACTGTTTATTTTACAATAAAAGATGGAGCTTATAATTTTGTAAAATGTTTTATCAGATATCAATACAAGGTTACGAGGCGGCATATTAAATTTGACAACTGATTTACATAGTACCTTCTAGAGAAAGTACCGATGAAAACATGCCTAGTCTTATATATTTCTTAAATGTCTTTGTGTAAAATCAAAAGAATATAGTTGGTTTGATTTCCTACAATTTAAATCGTGCACCACTAGTTCCAGGACCCACGAGCCACGAGCCGCTACTGATTAATAGAAATCTAATAAATAAATTTTCTATAACTATGTAAACTATGTAAACTTATTATATGTATCAAGTAGAACACTTTTTATCAATATTCGGGTGAAAATAAAATAAAACATTGCATGAGAGCTTTGTTAGTGCGTGTAGAAAAAACCTTTTTTTTAAACATTAGCAAATGTTAGTTTTAAAGAAAATGTACTGTCTACTTTTAGTTTGCTCTCTAACTACGTGACTTCGGATTCAGTCGCCAGTTTTCGGGTCGGGCTAGTAATTTAACAGAAACAATTTACACGTCTTACTGACACGAGATACGATTCAAGAGTGGATTTTTTACGCTCGTACGAACACCTATCGCGTGGGCGTAAAAAGTCTGCTGACCTTGAATTCTACCGCGGCGTACAAAGTCTGCCCGTGCGAACGTACGCTTAATTCGACGATTAAATTTAGACGATTCTACTACACAAACTAATGAGCGACCGGGGTCCAACTCCCCTCGGGGATGTTTTGCGAACGTTGCAGCGTGCCATAGTGCTGAATAAATAAAATGCAATTAAGAACAGGGAGCCACACAATTGCACCCCAATGCGAGACAGGCTTCCGCGAATCACTGACGAAATCTCATAACAAAATACATCGCAGATAATAATTCAAGATATAATAATATTGTAACATAGATTGAGGTAACTTCAATTTAACACGTTTCATTACACTCGGAAGAACATCGAACGTAATCGGCTTTATTCAAAGGTACACGAATGTATGTCCGCTAATGTGGAAGCGCTGCGTGAACCTTCGGGCCACGTGCGGGGCGTAACCATGGCAACCGAGGAAACTACGTCGTTTACGTCCCCCTGCTCTCCTTGCTAAATTTATGTTTTCCTTTGATACAGATATTGTTCTCTTATGGGAGCGTAAACATTTTTTAATACATTTCTAAGTACCCAACAAATATTATTTGAAAAAGCTCTCAGGAAAGTAGGCTAGTAGGAGGTATATAAATTCGAAATTTTTGGCAGAGATATTAAATCGTTTTCATATAAATACAAATATTGCGTTGGACCTCTTGAAATGAACTAGCTGTAACAATAAAATAAGTGGAAGCGAGTTGGCGGGATTTAGCAGGAGGATTTAGGGCAGCAAGTATTAGGGACGTCTCAAGATATTATGTTATGATAAATGACAGGGTTAAGACTGTTTGTATAAATGTCCGTACACATATAGGAGGATTTTAAATATAAAAAAAATGTTATGAAAAGTTATTTAGTACAAATCTATTAGATAAAGTTTCGAACCTCGTACAATTTCTGTATCAATCTATTACAGAAATATGTCGTAACTTAGTATTGGAAACTAAAACGACCACGTCATTCTAACCTCCAATGTAATTGAGGTATTCGTAGGTAACATTAAAAACAAATTGCTAATACCAAAGTCGGATAATTCCTTACTCTAAAGTATGTTGAAATGTAGTTAATTTTTTGTCGATTCGTGTAACTTAATGTTATCAAACTACTGTAAAATATTTAATACTAGCTATCGCCCGCGACTCTGCCCGCGTGGAATTTAAAAAAAAAGCGAGTAGCCTATGTGTTCTTCTACATTATGTTCTATATGCTAAATTTCATCGAGATCCATTCAGCCGTTTAGGCTACAAACTCTTAACAAACATCCATCCATCCATTTAAGCTTTCGCATTTATAATATTAGTATGATAGTATTTTTATCCTTCGCAACTATCGGCATATGTATGTACATATTCGTATACCGAGCGTCCACCCCGCGTAGCCGTCCTGTCGCCATTTGATCCCTGTCAATACGCAATTGTGTTTACCCATCAGATTCCCCCATTGTTATTGGAAATCCCGTTCCCTGTTCGTGTCTGTGGTTTACTGAGCGGTTCTGTGCCGACTGAGCCACCGCAGATCGTGTTTGATAATACGATTTCGGGATACCGGTTTAAACTCGCGTATGTTGCCGAACATTCTTGTCTGTAAGATTTAATTTAGCTATTACTTTAAACCGATTCTATGTTAGTCAAGTTTCTCTTATTTAATCATACTAATATTATCATACTCATACTATATTACTAATATTATAAATGCGAAAGTTTGGATGGATGGATGTTTGTTAGAGTTTCTAGCCTAAACGGCTGAACGGATTTCAATGAAATTTGGTATAGATGCAGAGGATAGTCTGGAAGAACACTTAGGCTACTCACTTTTGTATTTTTTTTAATTCCACGCGAACGGAGTCGCGAGCGAAAGCTTGTTTAAAATAACGTTAAAAGGTAGATTATCTAAAGTTAAATGCCGGAGTTCCTTCACATTTATGTTACAGATTCATGTTTGACATTTAATTAAGTCTTCATCAGAGTATGAACAGTGTAAGTTAATTTTAAATTGAGCAAAGAGCCGCTGATTGGCAATGATCGCCTCATCCGGCCGGCGGCGAATCTAATAGTGAAAGTAATTGGCCGATCGATCGGAAAACCTATAAATAGATTATTCGTTACATATTTGGATATATTCGTAATTAAAGTTAGTGCTATGTGACCCTAAAACTTAAACGCGACTTGTTAAATGTCAATTTAGATACTTAAACTAAATACTGCTTGTGCCTTACAATTTGATTTGGAATCAATGTAATTTTAGTCAAGTTGTTTTTGAAATCAGCGAAAAAAAAAAACAATTAATAACAATGGTATACGTACGAGGTACCGAATTTATTTCGCCAAGGGATTATAAAATATAAATCTAGTGCGTGAATCTACCTAATTCAGAGTAGCAAGATGCATAAAGGAATACACTTGCAGCCATGTTGCATAACTAGGTCGCTGCAGAGCGAAGTAATTACTTGAGTTGTAGCGACAAAGACTGTGATATCTAATTTCTGGCCGGCCATTGTGAGAGGCCACAATGTGTCTGGAGCCGTGGCGAAGGCCGAATCGCACGGCATAACCAAGGCACTTATAGTTATGTATTCCGATAAATCATCATCAACTTGCCCTTATCCCTTATGGAGGGTCGGCACAGTATGTGCTGGTCTTCCATACATCTCTATCAGCCGTCATATCTGAATCCACTCCTTTCTTAAGCATATCCTCTTTCACACAATCTATCCATACTTTCTTCGGTCTTCCTCTTCCTTTGTAGCCATCCACATTCATTCTTAACACTTTTTGGTTTATGTCCCCATCGTCTAGTCGCATAACGTCGTCATGTATTCCGATAAATATAGTTTAAAAATCTGTTAGACTTTCAAATACATGAAAATTAAAAACACGATTAAATACAATAACCATAATATAATCAGTACACTTATCTATACCCTCCTAAATAACTCCGCCTACCTATTTTACGAAAACAGTAAATGATTGTCCAATAAACGTATGTTAAATATAGATAGTTAAAGACAGCGAAAAACAAAAGACTGTTAGTAAAGTATTACCGCAAATTGTGGTAAAGAAATTAAGTAATGATTAGTGTGCACTAAAGTTGATTATTTCTTTGAATTAAGTCCTTATACTTTTCTCTTAAATGCATTGAATAAGGCAAAATGCTATGGTAGGAATTTTAAAAAATCATTTTAGATATTTCTGACTGGACAAACCCCAATGACAACACCAAAGTAATTAATGCCAAGGTCCATTACTAAGACTACAAATTAAAATACTGGATAATTAAACGATATGTTGTTTATTGTCGTTTGCGAAAGGAAATTTTACAGTACTAATTTTTCATTTATTTCATTTCAGATCTACTGGATTATATACTGGAACGTTAACTGCTGTTCGCTTAGAAAGGTAAACAAAACAAATTATACTTAAAAAGTGTACCTATAAAAAGTAACTAAAAACAGACAATCAAAGTATACATTTAACAAAGTAGAATCATAGAGGAAATCTGGCATATCGAGACTATGGCAAAAAGCGACAATACGGTCAATTCAATGGAATACTTGTTCGATGTCGTCATGGTTCTAAAAATAACATCGTTTCGCAACCGGCTCCAGAGCGAGTGCCCACTATCATCCTGTTAAAGAGACGGGATGAACTGTCGTTGAATGACGGAAGAAAACAACTTAGGAAAATGCCGCTGTATGCACATACGTAACGTGTTATAATGCAAATTGTAAAATGTAATTTACACTCACTGATTTACTTTAATGAGCTTATTTAAAAGAGTGATGTTGCGTATATTGAACAATAACAAAAGTCCGATATTAATTTTTATATTTCATATCATTACATAAATTATGTTTAAAGGAATAGTATGACATACTTTTTAACAGTTGTCCGATATTTTTTGCCAAAGGATAATGGTATTTGCCGATGATTGTGAAGTAGGGTAAGGATGTGTGTATGTGTGGTAATGATGTGAGGGTAAAGAGTGGCAGATGCATCGCTATTGAAGTAGGCCAGTAAGCCGGTGTATCATAACCAGCGCTATTATCAGCAATCAGACCGACCTTGCCGCTCGTTGTCGCACGTCGTGGGGAGCAGATTGCCATCCTCCATTCCGGCATCCGCCTTACGTGATACGTGCACTTCCATTATATAACACCTTGTCACACATCAAATATTCGTACGCGATAACGCGCAACGCCACAAGACCTCGATTTATGAATACTTTATTTATTCAGTGGCCTCATGCTAATTTTGTCTATGAAATTCAGATACAAATGACAAAGCTTTACGAATATTTACAACAAAAAATCATATATTTACGAGTATGTACTTATTTATTCTTCCCGAGAAGTATAATCAAATAATAATAAGTCGCAATTTAAAAGATTTCAACGACTTTCTACGTACATTTTGCTGCGCATAACGAACTATTGTCGCGCACCTTATTGGTCCCTCAATTGAATACAATTGATGGAGAGTTCGCAGTTGTCTTCTCATTGAAACAAGACAACATCCTATGAATGCAACCGGTTACATTCGTACGGTACTATATCAAAATTTCAAAAGTATTCTGTTTAAATAAATTGCCGTCGTGAAATGTAAACTTAAATGGAAAACGATTACAGACAAAAAACAGCACAAAAGTGAGAAGCTTCGCCACAACTGTAAAATTTGTTTAATATTAATTACGTAATGCAAAAAGATACCGGCACTTCTCGCAATGGATGCGTTCATCTTATAAACTTTTTACAGAGATGCCAAATTACGAACAATGAGCGATACTTTAAAACTGGCTTTAAATAAAAACTTCTCCCCAAACATTCGACGACGCATATCAATGTGCAGACGTTGAAAAATCCAAGTTTCTTTTTAAGTCTCACTCATGACGCATACTCGTCTGACCGCATCCTTGAGTTAAAAGCAACTGCGATGCGATTTTGGGACACTGGGTTCAATTTCCATGTTATAAACATTCAAAACAATTAGTATTTTCGACTTAAAGACATATTGCTAACGTGAATGTGAACTCGACACATATATCATCTAAAATAATAAAACAAATGTTGTTTATAACTTTGATGACAAGGCAAGGTTTTAAAATGTCGACTTCACATTTTTAATTCTGTTTTCGATGCACCTAAAAATAGAGTAATGTTTATACATCATTCTTATGAGATTCTATAGTTATCGTAAATGAATAAATTAAACGCAGTCGAATAATTATATTTAGCTCTAAAATGACGACTTGTCTGAAATCAATGCATCATAAATTATTTATAAGTAAATGTCGTCGCTCACTTGAACGACTGTGTTTAGTCTCGCACGCAGTGGAGACAGACGGACAGTTCAATCGCATCTGCTCTGTACGCAAACGCTTAATTTATTACTTCCTCGATAGTAAATAAGCTTATATAAGGTCGGTGATAATCATAAATACTATGCAAATAAATCATTGAATGTGTAATTTAGCTAAGTGCAAATTGCTGCCTTCACAAGTAGTCCAGGGAAGTAGTGATTAGCGCAGGTGCGATGATGCCGCTCGCTTCAATACGTTATACGGTTAATTAGTCCCTAGTTTGATTTATAGCCACACTTTGTCTTCGCCCCGGTCAACGGTACCTATTTATCTATATCGGATTGCGGAGCGTTGACGTGTAGCGGTAACTCGGAAACTGCAGAATAAAACAATGTTGCGGAGTGCCGGTGAATTTTCAGTCATTACGTTGCGGAGACACGCAGGCTTGAACACGTGAATGTTTTTTATCCTGCGAATCTTTCGACACCGCCACGCATCGCGAATGATGCTGAATGTAACACCGATGACCCAATTGCAGGTTGTCGTACTCTATCTGCGTGAATCATTAACAACCAATGCGTAAATTGAATTGATATCCCTAAGTTCTTATCAAATACGTATTCTATTTCACATTTATGAGCCAGTTGCAATTTGATACGCAATAAGTCATATGTCATTTAATATTTCGGATTAAAGCCTTTGCCTTTGTTTTGATCCCTCGAAAGAAATCTTCTCAGGTCAATTAACTTAATGGATTAACATTTTACCTGTATGTGGGGCACGTGTTGCGTGATGACCGCAAGCAACTCGTTCTCACCGCGACTGACTGTCCATTAGTGAAATACGTGAACTAAGTACTTTGCTTGCGTTCAGAACTGACACTCTAAATATTTTAATAGTTTTATAATTCACGCGATGACCCAGGTCACGGCTGATAGATAAGCTTTTATGGCAATGCTTTAGGCCTACGCTAATATAATCCATCTACAGATTAACACATCACCTCATTTTTTTAGGTAGACGAGTAGCTTTTTTGTCTTTCTTTTATTTTTTTTAGTTTTAAAACCAAAATACGACGCCTTCAATCAACTACTTCACCCTATATATAAACACAAAATAAAGGA
Organism: Papilio protenor; assembly: GCA_029286645.1. NCBI lineage: Eukaryota > Metazoa > Arthropoda > Insecta > Lepidoptera > Papilionidae > Papilio > Papilio protenor. The sequence goes on from JAGSMZ010000002.1 coordinate 7,068,563, forward strand.
TCAATTTCCTTCGCCCTATAACGTCTAAGACCAACAACTTAGTTCAAGTACTAAGCCCGGATCCTTTTATCTCTGGGATATTGTTCGATAGTAATCCTCGGGTCAATAACTTCTATCAATTTTACAAAATATAAGATGAGTTGAAAGAAAAGGCAGTAAAGTCCGATTAACTATTTATATAGTTACCATTGATCAAGTTGGCCTTAGGTTATACGTCACAATATGCAGTAGTATCTTACTCAACATGGGTGAGTCCCCAGTATGAATAGATCATAGAATCATAAAGCACGGCGTTTCACAACAGTTGTGTATGGCTAATATTCTCGGGCATGTTATTCCCACGATATCAGCTGGTTCATGCGCCGGTGCGCGCCCAGCAGCCCGTGACGTCACGACCACTGATAACGGGTCGCGGTCTCGTGGATACGTGTGCAAAGAAAATTCATATTCTTTGACTCGAGCTGCAATGTTAACGGAAATAGGTATCACGGCCGTGACCTGAGTGTTCTAGATTTCAATAATGCAGTTTTTAGTGAGATCTCCCGCTTAATTTACATAAATGTTTGATAATGTGAACCACCTTTGAATATGCAAGTTTGTCATGAATCAATACCAACGGTGTGTACAAAGTTCCAGGTGGTAAAATTCCAATTAAAATTATAATTTTGATGCTAAATCATAAAATTAAGTATTCAGTTTCTCTCCCCTTTTGTTTTAAATTCAAGCCTTTACGCTTCACTATCTAAAATTGCATCAATAGGCGAATTTATTCATTTTCATACAAATTGAACACAAAAGTTCATTAATAAGACATATAAGATATCGGTAGCGGCTCATTTGGTGTCACCTTTCGTTGAACTTAATCGTAGTTCGGCAAAAGTTAATATATTACTAGTAGAAGTAGAAGAAAAAAATGCTCGCTACGCAAATAAAATATTAAATTGTAAAACGCGGTGATTCCGTTGCGGAGTTCAAGAAAAACAATTCGCGGAAACTTACGATTGAAAAGCACGATAGCAAAATAGATAGACCAAAAAGTACAATAATAAAAACTGTAAAATAAAACAACAAATAGGACAAAGCGGGCGCGAGCTCTACAAAATGATTTATGGACAGTTAGCACCGGTAAACCAGAGGCGTCGGCGCCCGGGAAAGCAATTTACTGTGACGCAAAAAACGGCCAGCGCCCGATAGATCGACCCGAGCATTGTGCCGGCACGAAGCATCGAGCGCTGTTATTAACAGATCAACTAACGGATCCACTCGCAGCACATGCATTGGACTTATTATGAACTTTCTTTATGGAAGACATCTTGGAATTACGGGGCTAAAAGATGATACCTATCCAAGAGTTAGCAATGGCTCGCATTTTCATATCTGCGAAAAACTTAATTATAGTTTCATAGTTTACAACAAATGCCACAACTGTATGGGTGAAGAGAGTTAAGAAATCTAACAAGGTTTTTTGACGATGTGACTAATGCAAAAAAAATCATGGCCTCATCATTTGTCTATTAGATCGTAATGAGATGATTTCTAGTAAAAATATGTAACGTGACGCGTAGTACAACGGTGCAGAGAAAGTGGAGCAGCGTCCAGTTTCATTAGCTATCGAGATGGGAAGGCGTCCGATAACAAAGCCATTACACGATAATTGCCTTTCGGTCAGCCTCCTCCCTCCCCTGCCATTCCACGTCCGACCTCTGCCGCACATTATTCAGGATTCATAAAGGGTCTGACATTATAAATTTCATACAGCTTATTCAGTAAACCGTTTGCTGATATTCTGCTTTAATTTACTGCCAACATATGGATGCATTTGATTGATGGCAGAATGGCGAAATAAAATAATAATATTTTAAACGGTAAACATAATGAAAAAGATACGATCGGAGTAGCAAAATTTTGTCAAACCAAATACATTTTGTATTGTACTCTAATGAAAAGAGAGAAAATTCAATTCGAATTGGATTACAGTAAGTTACTGGAATCACACTACAGACAGGGTTAATAGCCTAATTAGACGTAAGTAACTGTTTTAAAATAAAGCTTGAGAATTGGAAAATCTTTCCCATATATTCTTCGTTCTTGTGCCTGCCATTCTTCAATGTAGGAAACGATCACAACAATTATTAACCTCAACTTTGAGTAATAACTGATATTGAAAACGTAACATGCCGCATCTTTTAGTTATAAAGTCTACCATAAATAAGATATAGATATAAAACAGGTACAATATCTAGATTGACTTTAACAAGACACTATTACGTACAATGTTGTTCATAACAATGATTGCAGGTAATGGAGGCGAATGGCGATAGCAAACAAAGTTATTCACGACCATTCCATTAATAGGGAAAAGAACAGTTACCCAATTTGTTTATAGATACCTTGAAAATGTTAACAACGTATTCGGATTTAAGATTTAGGTCATTGATATAAAGAGTATGCGAAGCTAACAGGGGTCAAGTGTTATTACTCTCGTTAATGATACTCAAATTGATACTTCGATATTTATTATACATCCGGAGTGACATCGTGAAAAATACGTCTGTCATTTAAGTATTGAGATACAGGAAATATGAGTTTTGTATTTACATTTTTTCTTTTTAATCGACGCTCTGCAATAATTCTGAGTTATGCCAAGTGCTGTAGTGGCTATTGACTTTATTCGTAGCGTCTTATGATGTCAAAATTGCGTTTGCGATTGAGGATTGTGAATTAAACAAACATTTGTAAAAGCTAGTAATCTAATTGAAGAACTAATTATTGACTTATATCCACATACACAATTCAATAGTTTATAGTATTAATAGGATCAAAGTAGGATTAAGTACGAAGCTTACGTGAAAGTTGAAAGCTTAGCTTAGTTACTGCACGTCAGCATAAGAACAATAGGAGACGAATAGCTTTGCATACGTTCATAGGCGAGGCATCGAGTTATCATCAGACATTGAGCCCTTATAATGGCGCCAGTGTGACCTGCATATCGTTGTCTATTAGCAAACACAAGTGGCATGGAGTAACTTTACGATCAATAAATTTTATGGCTGTATAGTTGTAAATTTAAGTTGTCTTAACACTTAAAAACTTGCTGTAAATGAAACTTTTGTGATCCGGAAAGTTTTGATATTTAAAACATTTTTGAGGTCGCAGTAGGTATACCTACGTAGTTTATTTTGCGCATTGCTTTCGCCACTTAAACGAGATGACATAATCTCTGCGTATGGAAAGGTCGTATTGATAAAAAGTCTTCCTGTATGATATCGTCGGGCGCGGTGACGTCGTCTCCAGACAAAATCATCCAGGAAGACGTAATTTATTTTATTTTATACAAAGATAATGCACTCCATCCATTACGTGACTAAATTTTAGGTGCAACTTTATTTAACGTTAACAATCTGGACGTTGTATTAGCAGTGTATATTGGATTCTATCTTAAGACATTCTATTAAGGCTTTGTCTCTCCTCAATCTAATTGACCCAATTACCAATAGCTGCAGCGTAAATAGATCGTAGCCGTCTATAGCCTTCTGACCTAAATGTTATAGTTACATTGGTAGACTAACGAAAGAATACCAAACCATATTATAAATATCTCTAAACATCCACAATTAAAAGGTCAGAGCTATATGCAGATTTAATTAATGCTAACCAAACGACCGGCTCATCTATGTTTGGAGAGCCCTTCAAATGTCAAGAGTTGATCTGTTTATAACAATGCATACAAACACTCGAGCTGTGCCACACCTACATAATTGATGCTACAATTAGTTCCTGCTAGCTTGCATTCTTCAATTCGAATTTATCTTTGCTAACTAAAGTTCAATGTGTTAGAGAGAGCAAGAGATAGAGAATTCTATTTGTGCTGTAACTATTTTTCTCTCTCAACAGTGATGAGTGAAGATTTACTTTATTGGGATGAAATCAATGTTTGAAAGAGTAGACCTTGAACGTTTTTTCTCGCATGTTTACACGAAGCGTATTAAATTCAATAGCCATTAACATTGACAATGACGCAATGTCATAAAGGACAGTGTGAATTAGTAGCGACATGACAATGATGCATTCATCAGTAGCCTCAAAGTGACACGTATCGTAAACTAAACTTTATTACCTTTACAATATACTGAAACAAAATAAAAAATAAAAAAAAAACATGTCATCATGGAAATTTCTAGTTCATGATTTGCACTGGAGTATAAATTATTGTTACTAATATTAAAAAAATATAAGTAGAGTACGACGAACATTTAACCACTAAACCAAGATATACTATACTCATATAAGTTGTAAAATCATCGTAATATTAAAAACACTCCACCCCAGTTTATGTTGCACCACAAACATTTACGCTAACATAGGAACAGCGCCTTGTACATTTGAATAGGCAATGTGATAGTATGTAAGTGAGGAAAGTCAGACGGGAGGTGTCCTTGTGTTCGGAGCGGTGTTTCCCCTCGGCGCATCGAGTGCTAGACAAGTAGGACCCATTGTTTCGGTAGGAATTCGCAAGGGCTGAAAATCGAAATCAGCAAGCACCGTTGAAGTATTATTTATTTGCTTATGCAATCTACCAAATACTTTAATTTTTTGGTCGGTTTTTTCGTTATCTGTGCTTGAGAATTTGTTCTGGATTTGAAGATTACGCCCGTTATAAGAACGATGCTTCTTTGTTTCTAATTTTATATGAAACAAATGACATTTGTTTTGTTTCTCGGTAATTTAACTACTCAGTAACTGTGACAGTTGAATAATAATAATTCCCGTATAATGTAGGAAATGTATAAACTGAAACACTATCAACATGGTTGAAATAAATGAAGTTGCTGATTGTTCTTAAGACAAACCGCTATTTGTATAATTCAATGTCTAGATAACCTACGACACGAAACGACGTGACTCGCAAGCATGACGTGATAAATTATAAAAACAATCATTTAATATATTTCTATAGTCACATAATGAATGGGCTCGTTTACGTAATTTATTAAAATAACCGTTAAATTAAACGCACCGGCTTCGCTGTCAGTTGTCTTTGACGTTGAGTCAGATTATCTCCCGACTAAAATATTGTCATTTAATCGAATCACAAATGGGCAAGACGGGATTTGTGGGGACAAATAGGTCGTGTCAATCCTCAATTGAACTTTTTAAATCCAATTTACTCCATTTGTATTAACGATGAGTTATTGTTGCTCTCGAAATAGCTGCGTGAAGTCCGAAAGTATTTTTGGTATTAAATTATTTATGTATCTTTTGTTAGGTTAAACAAATGAGAATTCTTTTGGCCTTAAGTTTGTCTACATGCTATTTATTTCTATAATACATTGTTTGTTTATGTTAAATATCATAAATCTTGTACAATCGACTGCTTAGACAATACTAATTGATAGAAATGTCAATTAGGATTATTAAAACCTACAAACTCTATTGAATAAGGTATTATATGAGACGTATGTCTGCAACCTTGGTACCAGTTCATATTAATGATCAGTTGTATTCAAAACCTGTTGGTGTTGTCTATCAATGTTGTATTTAAATACTATATAACTCAAGTTCACGAGGAGGTCAAAATGTATCAACTAATTTGTTGTGTCTGTTTGAATTAAAAAAAAGTCATATTATTAAAAGAATATTTTATAAAACCTTATGGTTACTAAAATAACTTTTAAAACATTGAATCAGCAATAACGTCATTGCCTTTTGTATAAACATACCATATGAAATTGTACTATTCAATATTTGTACAGGTTAATAAAATAAATTGGTACAATGCGCGTATTTAAGTAGTATTGAAGGACAATGTTAATTGTAATATGATTGTGTACTCTACGAGAGAATCTATTAAATCGATTACTTCAGGCGCCAGCAAGTCCACGTTAATATTTGGTACGTCGCTATACGGATATTATACCCATACTTTGATATTATACCCTTTTATAATTGCAAAACGATTTAAATGCTTTCTATTTTATTTTTATTTGTTAAAAATTACAAAGTATAAAACCTCTAGTTAAATAGCATTCTTTTAAAGGTATTGGAATACATAAGGTTATGTTAAAATGTATTTATTACGCGACGGTAAAAGCTTAAATAATTTAATAAACAAAATGAAATTTGTGAGAGCTCGCTGCGTCACCTCTAACGTAATTATTTTGTGCTAAAATCGCATCATGAAGTCTAAAAATATTGATTCTGTGTAAATACAGCTCACAAGTTTAAATATATTTTATCTGATGATAATAAAACATTAATTAGGTGTCCAAAACATATAGGATAAGTAGCAAACAAAATTTAAGAAATTGCTGCCAATGAATATTAAAAAGATAGGTACATAGAATTAGAAAGGGAAAGCAAAATAGCTGTAATTTGTAGTTTCAGTAAAAGGCCAAAAACCGGTCAATCAATCCCAATTAGATTGTTTCTACAAACGCGTTTTTCTTTGTTACAGGTACTAAGTATGAAGGAGATACGAAGTTATGCGAGAGGATGGTGGATGGTGTTAATAGTGGCCGCACTGGCCGGCCTCGTGCAGTCCGACGCCGTCAGTCTATACAACGCACAGCTCAAGCAGATGGTTACTTCGAGCACACTCAAATGGACCACCTTGAAGAAAGAGGCTATGGAAAACTATGTCACCGGGGTTGATTCTCCTCAAGGTAAATTTGGGTTAAACAATCTAAAATTCTTCTGACCACAGTATACTTTTAAAAATAAATTATAAATGAACATTATGCAAATGTAATTAAAAGGTTTTGAATTTGCATGGAAAAAAATCATTGGCTTTATTGTCTTTTCCTTCTTATTAAGAACTTAAATGACAAGTCTCATAAGCCATTTTGTTTCAGGACCAATTTACCTTTGTCGGTCTCGTCACGAGGGTGATATGCTACTTGGCTTGCTGAAATCCGATTATAAGTCATGCTCCATTGCTGGTACAAAAAACTACGAGATTTTCGAAGTACTCGAAAACATTGAAAACGCATCGTTGCTTATATGGAAGCCGTGGGGCAAGTATCATGCTAAGCCGAGTGGCGCTGTTACCATCGACTCTTCGCTCGATTCCGCTTTTATTGGCAGGATGAAAGCAGAAAGCGGTTATTCTCACTACATAGGGAGGATTAATTACGAAAGTACAATCGGTCATTTAATCACTTTCGATGACCAGAATAATGAACTTGTAGAAAACAGTGGAGAAATTCTCGTCGAAATCGAACCTATCAGTTATAGAATTGAAAATGTGCAAGTGGACTCGGATACTGAACACATTCGTCAAACCGACCCTCAAGTATTCGAGGAACGAATTTTGCGAAACGAAGACGAGACTGGCGCCACGGTTACCACGGAAATTGAATACAAGTATAATTACAGCATATCCTGGGGTCACGGGCACGGCATTGCCATCGGGTTGAATACTACCATAGTGTTGAGCGACGGAACTGTACTTCCGCAGATCGAATGGGCCAACCCCTATACGGAAGAAAAAAAGGAACTATACAAATTGGAAAAATACCTCGAACCAGGAACTGCTTGTAACGTTACTTTCAGAGGTTACTATACAAATAAAGATGTTCAATATACTGGCAAGTTAATTACGAACTATAAAGAAAATGCACCCAGGTCCCGGCCAATGAGGGGTGAAAGAATCGAAAATACCGTTGAAGTAGAAGCTGTGTATGGTGAGATATATTACCTCGTCAACAACACACTGGTACCGACCACCACAACCACAACAACTACTACCACCACAACAACAACTACTCCTCCACCGGAAACTGCCCCACCGGCGCCAGAAGAGAATGACATAGCAAGTCCCATGAAAAAAATGAATTCTGGTGAAATCGACAGCAATGATATGATGGGAGACAGCAGCGAAGGATTGGTTAAGGCAGCTAAAGAAGACAACATCAATCGTTCGGTAGTCGGTGGACTTGGAAGCAAACCCAACGCTGGTACGATCCAAATATTATCCACGGCTCTAATCATTCCAGTTTTTGCGCTTCTTATTTAAGTTCACGAGTTGAAGGTTACAGTTTTTGTTGTATATAGTAAATCAGAAGAATATCATTGAAATAGTCGCTTTCAAATTTAAAATGTAGTGATTGTCATCTAAGCTTTATGCTGTTGTTTAATGGTTTGGTAAGAATACCCTTTGGGTAAATTTGTATATAGATTTTTTTATATTAGACATTCCTGTTAAATAATTTCATTCCAGTATGTAAATTATTGAGCCAAAATTAAACAGTTGAGTGTAAATAGATTATGTATATAGTTAAGGATACGGAAGTCGCAGAGCGACGGATTTCATCTGGACGTCACAAATGTTAAGCTGGTTGGAATCGTGGAGTCGATTTATGAGAATAGAGTCACTGTTACCAATATACACAACAAATTACTCTTATCACTTGAGACTACCCATATCGACGATAAATTTAACTGCTAAGCTGTTCAACTTAATATAGAAAAAAAATATGTAGCCGTTTTGAGATTGCTTGTGTTACCAGGATCAAATGCTATTTAAAGTGTAAAAAACGTTCTAAAAACAGAGTTATATCCAAATTTAATAAAAATAATAATAATAAAGTACTGCTAAAATCGTAACTGAAAATGATAACTACTTTAGAGCAGCTAAAATTAGTATTTCTTCCATAACAATATTATGGATTTATTTATTCATTTTCTTGGGTAGTTCTGTACTTTTATGTTGTTATTTCTAGTTATAAGTTACAAGAGTTTAAATCCAGAATTGAAAGATATTATTTTATTTAAACTTGTAGGGTTAATGAATATTTATTTTGTTTTAATTTAAAGTTCGTTAAAATAAGTTTAGTTGTACATGGCACGTATTTCAATAATATTCAAATATTAATTTGTTGTTATTGCCAAAGGATTATCTATATTTGTGAAAAATTAACTATTTCAATTTTCTATCCCTCCGTCATAAGGCTAATAAAGATTCATCGCAATATACCCAGATAGAATAATAATAATGCTTAGCGATGTTCAGACTATATGTAAAAAAAAAGATATTTTTATATATTCATACTATATAAGTGTTCGCTCTACGGATAAGCTGTAGTTACATTAAAATAATAAATACATAATCCATCATACATTTAGTTCGCTTAAAAGAGTATTTTCAGTATTTTGTCACAAACTAGAATTTAGTATGTTCATGATAGATTTAAATTAAAATGAAATCTCGTATCTAAATATGAAAAAATAAATCCCACCTAGATTATTTATTACATAAGTTTTAAGTTTTAATACATATGCAGAATGATGATATATTTAATTGTACCAACAGAAATATCTTTCTCAAAGCATTTGCCAGCTTTATAAATGTAAGAATTGAAAAACATATATTGAAAAATATATCTATGCATAGTAGGTTAATGCATCTGTGGTCTTCATGTTCGATGTAAGATTTATTCGCTTCTTTCTTGAAAGGCAAATATTTGCCGCAATGTTACGGCGACTGTTATATGTCAAATAAATTCTCTATGTATATGTGAAAACCTCTAACATCAATATTGTTTTGCGAAGCATAATTGTGATGTTCCGTGTAAGTTTGTTTTAATTCATTAAACTGTAAATTAAATTAATAGTGTTTTATTTTAATATCACTCGTAAGTCGTAGAAGTCGTTATACAGTTTTGTGAAAACTGTATAATATAGACATTTCGTAATGGGAGAATAAGTCTAGGAAATATTGATATTTTTTCAGTAAATACAGAATTTTGTTTAGGAAATTTAGGCTTTCTACAAACTATTTAAAATAATGAAATGCAATTTAAAAGTAAGCTTCAAACGATATCAATATTATTTTGATGGTATATCCAAGAGTGAGCTCACAAATTCGATGTCCCTGAAAAATTTATCTTTTATCGTTCCTGTACAAAACGGACGGTCGTAAAAACACGGATATGGATATAAAATAAAACTTTTGCAAACCTTACCCTCCTTCTTATTAGCTGGCAGAACCTTTCGTTATCAAGTTGGGGAATAAAATTTACCATAAACATCTACATTGTTGACACATAATATTGGATTAAACAGTTTGTTATTAATAAGGAAAATTTAACAAATGACTATTAAGTACATAAAACAAGTCTTGGGCAAAAAAGGACCATGGTCAATTAGACCGCGATGCGATTTAAATTTCGGTATCCCAAACATTACAAAGGAATTCCAACCAAAAGGTATTCGACAGCAATTGCTAAAGGTAAAGTTCAAGGCGTGCAGTTGGTATTTTAGAATCGCCATTAAGAGGATAATTACGGGAACCTTTTTTTATATCCTAATTTATCAGAGTCGTAAAAACATTGGATTTATCATGAAAACGTGAAAGTTTTGTTAGAATTGCTGCCATGAAATTGTCATGAACAAATCTTATTTGACATGTTTTGACATATTTATGCTCAAGGTAAAAATAGTAAAAAATCTGATCATATTTCATCAAATTAATTATACAAGGGCATGACAATGTCACCTTTCCGCATTGGAGCAAATATCTTATAATAGTTTACAAGTAACACGAAATGAAATTTCTTTATTGAACTAAATTATTTATGCAAGCAGTGACCGTAAAAAAAGTAATAAAAACGGCTGATTTAATACTGAAATTTTGTTTGTTTTAAAATATTTTAGAACGAGATAATCATATTAACAAAATTCCAGTCTCGTAAGACACAATAAAATGAAAATGTCTTCAAAACCACATTTTAAATACGCAAATACATTAAAGAGTAGGTAAAAGAACTTTTAGCCATATTACGTATTCGCAGCATAATGTTGCTGTCAGACAACGAACCCAAATGACCCGGCCTCTAATTCACATCGAGTTTTTCACGATTTTAGTCATCCCAGTCCAGTTAGTAACTGACAACTTATGTAATGCTAGCTTTCGAGCGACTTTGGTCACATAGAATTAAAAAAGAAAACAAAAGAAACTAGCCTATGTGTTCTTCCAGACTATGTGCTACATCTTTGCCAAATTTCATCGAGATTCGTTCATCCGTTTAGGTGGCAAACTCTAACAAACATCTATCTATCTAAATTTTCGCATTTATAATATTAGTAACAAGTAACATAAAACTACCTTTAGATCTATAGAAACCAAATACGATTTCCTTTAAATAATTGCCTAAAATGGTAAATTATGTGATAAAAATAATACCGAGTTTAGCTCGTGTGGTAACCAAGGCTATATTTTTGTGTTTTATGAAAATCGGATACAAATAGATTAAAAAAAAACACAGCAATATATACTGATATAAATTCAGATTTATTCATCCACAAGAAAGATAGATAACTATATTTTTAGCTTTATATTATTCAGTTAGCGAGATTTGTCGTTTAATGTTATCGTGTGAATTATTTATAACAGTCGTCAGATGGCGCCAACGACTCAGCGGACACAATATTAAAATAACACAGAAGACCTACTAGAATACATCAATCATCAAACATGATACCAATCTATACTATTATAAAAAAGCGTAAACACACACTTCTTTGTTGCCTAAGATCTCAGCAATTACAGCATATTTTTGAATAATTCTTTTTTTAATAAAAAGCCCTACACTTACGTCAGGCTTTAGGCTATATATTTTCACGCCATTAAACTTAGGGGGTAAATATTTTAATAAAAACCCTAATGTGGGAAAGAGACAACAACAAGAAGCAAGATTGCCATAGTAAGGTAATTGGTATTTTGACATTTGCAATTGAGAATTTGATAAATGTAAACAATAAAATAAAATTGATTTGTGTGATAAAAGAAGTTAAAAATAAATATAGTTAACACAGTGATAATATGAACAAATTTAATTAAAAAGAGTAAAAAAAAATAAAACCGTAATCGTTTCACGCAATGCTACCACAGTTCAAACGCAGAATTTTTATAATCTATGGCATGGCATTTTTGCAGAAGAATTTGTAAGTTGTCGAATTGAAATGCAATGTTAAATATGTAGGCTTACTCTATGCCCATGACAACACCGAGCACTGGTGGGGCGGCCATTTTGTCATTCGTGAGTCAGTTCGATTTGAGTCGCGACGGAGTGCGCACGCGATCATGTGCTTGGTAGACGTCAATACAATGTAGACGTCAATTCAATATCTTAATCGAAACATATCGTTACGATCTATAATTATTCCGTGGAAATACGGATTGTGATATTGAGAGTGAAATACCTGAGTACCGCGCCTACAACAAAATGTCAAATTACCCGATATTACCTGATGAAATCTTTCCGACTCACATCGGTGGTAAGTGTTTTATTAATTTTACATTTTATGTTATTGCTGAATAATGCATTCTTTTTTATTTGTTTGTATGTTTACAATTTTTTGCAAGACGTAACTGTGTATCTAAAATTTTCTTTTGCAATATTCCAAAAAAAAACTTTAGTTTTAGTTAATTTTCTATTGCAATATTACAAAAAAACTTTAGTTTTAGTTAATCTATCTATATCTATACTATTATAATAAAGCGTAAACACACACTTCTTTGTTGCCTAAGATCTCAGCAATTACAGCATATTTTTGAATAATTCTTTTTTTTAATAAAAAGCCCTACACTTACGTCAGGCTTTAGGCTATATATTTTCACGCCTTTAAACTTAGGGGGTAAATATTTTAATAAAAACCCTAATGTGGGAAAGAGACAACAACAAGAAGCAAGATTGCCATAGTAAGGTAATTGGTATTTTGACATTTGCAATTGAGAATTTGATAAATGTAAACAATAAAATAAAACTGATTTGTGTGATAAAAGAAGTTAAAAATAAATATAGTTAACACAGTGATAATATGGACAAATTTAATTAAAAAGAGTAAAAAAAAAAAAAGTAAAACCGTAATCGTTTCACGCAATGCTACCACAGTTCAAACGCAGAATTTTTATAATCTATGGAATTTTTGCAGAAGAATTTGTAAGTTGTCGAATTGAAATGCAATGTTAAATATGTAGGCTTACTCTATGCCCATGGCAACACCGAGCACTGGTGGGGCGGCCATTTTGTCATTCGTGAGTCAGTTCGATTTGAGTCGCGACGGAGTGCGCACGCGATCATGTGCTTGGTAGACGTCAATACAATGTAGACGTCAATTCAATATCTTAATCGAAACATATCGTTACGATCTATAATTATTCCGTGGAAATACGGATTGTGATATTGAGAGTGAAATACCTGAGTACCGCGCCTACAACAAAATGTCAAATTACCCGATATTACCTGATGAAATCTTTCCGACTCACATCGGTGGTAAGTGTTTTATTAATTTTACATTTTATGTTATTGCTGAATAATGCATTCTTTTTTATTTGTTTGTATGTTTACAAATTTTTGCAAGACGTAACTGTGTATCTAAAATTTTCTATTGCAATATTCAAAAAAAAAACATTAGTTTTAGTTAATTTTCTATTGCAATATTACAAAAAAACTTTAGTTTTAGTTAATCTATCTATATCTATACTATTATAATAAAGCGTAAACACACACTTCTTTGTTGCCTAAGATCTCAGCAATTACAGCATATTTTTGAATAATTCTTTTTTTAATAAAAAGCCCTACACTTACGTCAGGCTTTAGGCTATATATTTTCACGCCATTAAACTTAGGGGTAAATATTTTAATAAAAACCCTAATGTGGGAAAGAGACAACAACAAGAAGCAAGATTGCCATAGTAAAGTAATTGGTATTTTGACATTTGCAATTGAGAATTTGATAAATGTAAACAATAAAATAAAATTGATTTGTGTGATAAAATAAGTTAAAAATAAATATAGTTAACACAGTGATAATATGAACAAATTTAATTAAAAAGAGTAAAAAAAAAAAAGTAAAACCGTAATCGTTTCACGCAATGCTACCACAGTTCAAACGCAGAATTTTTATAATCTATGGAATTTTTGCAGAAGAATTTGTAAGTTGTCGAATTGAAATGCAATGTTAAATATGTAGGCTTACTCTACTCTATGCCCATGGCAACACCGAGCAATGGTGGGGCGGCCATTTTGTCATTCGTGAGTCAGTTCGATTTGAGTCGCGACGGAGTGCGCACGCGATCATGTGCTTGGTAGACGTCAATACAATGTAGACGTCAATTCAATATCTTAATCGAAACATATCGTTACGATCTATAATTATTCCGTGGAAATACGGATTGTGATATTGAGAGTGAAATACCTGAGTACCGCGCCTACAACAAAATGTCAAATTACCCGATATTACCTGATGAAATCTTTCCGACTCACATCGGTGGTAAGTGTTTTATTAATTTTACATTTTATGTTATTGCTGAATAATGCATTCTTTTTTATTTGTTTGTATGTTTACAATTTTTTGCAAGACGTAACTGTGTATCTAAAATTTTCTATTGCAATATTCCAAAAAAAAACTTTAGTTTTAGTTAATTTTCTATTGCAATATTACAAAAAAACTTTAGTTTTAGTTAATCTATCTATATCTATACTATTATAATAAAGCGTAAACACACACTTCTTTGTTGCCTAAGATCTCAGCAATTACAGCATATTTTTGAATAATTCTTTTTTTAATAAAAAGCCCTACACTTACGTCAGGCTTTAGGCTATATATTTTCACGCCTTTAAACTTAGGGGTAAATATTTTAATAAAAACCCTAATGTGGGAAAGAGACAACAACAAGAAGCAAGATTGCCATAGTAAAGTAATTGGTATTTTGACATTTGCAATTGAGAATTTGATAAATGTAAACAATAAAATAAAATTGATTTGTGTGATAAAAGAAGTTAAAAATAAATATAGTTAACACAGTGATAAAATGAACAAATTTAATTAAAAAGAGTAAAAAAAAAAGTAAAACCGTAATCGTTTCACGCAATGCTACCACAGTTCAAACGCAGAATTTTTATAATCTATGGAATTTTTGCAGAAGAATTTGTAAGTTGTCGAATTGAAATGCAATGTTAAATATGTAGGCTTACTCTATGCCCATGGCAACACCGAGCACTGGTGGGGCGGCCATTTTGTCATTCGTGAGTTCGTGAGTCAGTTCGATTTGAGTCGCGACGGAGTGCGCACGCGATCATGTGCTTGGTAGACGTCAATACAATGTAGACGTCAATTCAATATCTTAATCGAAACATATCGTTACGATCTATAATTATTCCGTGGAAATACGGATTGTGATATTGAGGATTACAAGTACGCCAACTATTAAAACAATTATTTTGTTGAAATACCTGAGTACCACGCCTACAACAAAATGTCAAATAACCCGATATTACCTGATGAAATCTTTCTGACTCACATCGGTGGTAAGTGTTTTATTAATTTTACATTTTATGTTATTGCTGAATAATGCATTCTTTTTTATTTGTTTGTATGTTTACAATTTTTTGCAAGACGTAACTGTGTATCTAAAATTTTCTATTGCAATATTCCAAAAAAAAACTTTAGTTTTAGTTAATTTTCTATTGCAATATTACAAAAAAAACTTTAGTTTTAGTTAATCTATCTATATCTATACTATTATAATAAAGCGTAAACACACACTTCTTTGTTGCCTAAGATCTCAGCAATTACAGCATATTTTTGAATAATTCTTTTTTTAATAAAAAGCCCTACACTTACGTCAGGCTTTAGGCTATAAATTTTCACGCCATTAAACTTAGGGGTAAATATTTTAATAAAAACCCTAATGTGGGAAAGAGACAACAACAAGAAGCAAGATTGCCATAGTAAAGTAATTGGTATTTTGACATTTGCAATTGAGAATTTGATAAATGTAAACAATAAAATAAAATTGATTTGTGTGATAAAAGAAGTTAAAAATAAATATAGTTAACACAGTGATAAAATGAACAAATTTAATTAAAAAGAGTAAAAAAAAAAGTAAAACCGTAATCGTTTCACGCAATGCTACCACAGTTCAAACGCAGAATTTTTATAATCTATGGAATTTTTGCAGAAGAATTTGTAAGTTGTCGAATTGAAATGCAATGTTAAATATGTAGGCTTACTCTATGCCCATGGCAACACCGAGCACTGGTGGGGCGGCCATTTTGTCATTCGTGAGTTCGTGAGTCAGTTCGATTTGAGTCGCGACGGAGTGCGCACGCGATCATGTGCTTGGTAGACGTCAATACAATGTAGACGTCAATTCAATATCTTAATCGAAACATATCGTTACGATCTATAATTATTCCGTGGAAATACGGATTGTGATATTGAGGATTACAAGTACGCCAACTATTAAAACAATTATTTTGTTGAAATACCTGAGTACCACGCCTACAACAAAATGTCAAATAACCCGATATTACCTAATGAAATCTTTCTGACTCACATCGGTGGTAAGTGTTATTAATTTTACATTTTATGTTATTGCTGAATAATGCATTCTTTTTTATTTGTTTGTATGTTTACAAATTTTTGCAAGACGTAACTGTGTATGTAAAATTTTCTATTGCAATATTCCAAAAAAAAAACTTTAGTTTTAGTTATTTTTCTATTGCAATATTACAAAAAAAACTTTAGTTTTAGTTAATCATTTATATTGTATTGCAGGTGGATAACGAGTCTCATGAAGTTAGTAAATCAACTTACAAATCGCGGATTCTGCTAAAACGTAAATGACAATATGTAACAACGTAACCTCAAAGTTTGTTAATACATGCGCAGTTTTACAAGACTATAAAAATAATATACTATAGCACCGGATACTTCTTCAAGTAAAAAGGTAAATTATTTAAATTCAGAGTACTCTGTTGTTTATTGTTTAAATAAAACGTTTGTATGTAGTATTAAAATGTAGTAGAGAAATAGCTTTTTAAGTGAATGTTTATTCAGTTTTTGTGCTGTAAAACTATTTATTTTAGTTTTGATATTGGTTTTATTTACTTAAGGAAAAAGAAAACATTAGAACGTAATATTTAACTCCCTCCTGTAATGCCAAAAAAAACATTTAATTCTCCTAGATAAAACATAATGATTGTAAATAGTAAGTGCAAGGTACAAAATATTATGTTTTCTTTTCTAGATTTCAAGTTAATAAGAATAAAAAATAATCTGAAGAATTACCCCATCTACTTCTATACTATCTATACTCTATACTATATGTATATTATATGTCTTTATATTTATTTTTTATTTATTTATCTATCTATATCTATATATCTATATATCTATTATATCTATATATCTATTATATCTATCTATACTATTATAATAAAGCGTAAATACACACTTTGTTGCCGAAGATCTGCCGAAGATCTGAGCAATTACAGCATATTTTTGAATAATACTTTTTTTAAATAAAAAGCCGTACACTTACGTCACGCTTTAGGCTACATATTTTCACGCTATTAAGCTTAGGGGGTAAATATTTTTGGATAAAAACCCTAATGTGGGAAAGAGAACACAAGTTGCTGCCAACATCAAGGAAGCAAAATTGCCGCCAACATCAAGGAAGCAAAATTGCCATAGTAGGTTAAGGTAATTTGTATTTTGACATTTGCAATTGAGAAGTTGATAAATTGATAAAGTTGATAAAGTTTATTTGTGTGATGAAAGAAGTAGAAAAATAAATATGGTTAACACAGTGATAAACAAAATTAATTAAATAGGGTAAAAATATGAAAAATTCAATCGTAAAAATTTCACGCCATGCTACCTACCTCTTCAAACGCAAAATTTTTATATATATGGCAATTTGCAGAAGAATTTGGAAGCTGTGATTTTCAATTTGTCTTTAAACAAACATAGAAAAAACTGCATTAAATGCTGAATAATGTATTGTTTTTGATTTACTAGAAGTTTACAAATTGCAAGACGTAACTGTATAAATAACTAAAAGTTTCTTATGCGATATTCTGTAACATACGTAGTGTAATTATTTATGTTCAATTACAGGTTATCTTCCTATGGACTTATTATAAATAAACTTTTTAATAAAAAACAAAACCGACTTCCAAACAAAATACACTAAAAACAAAATCTTCTCAAAAAAACAGTACACTAAAAAGTAACGAAATAATTACTTGAAAATAGTAAACCTCCCTTATTGTAGCTGTTATGTCTATATTGTACAATTATTATTACTTTGATGTCGGTGTCAGCCGAGGTATATGCAGTGATATTTCTACGTAAGGTTTTTCTACATTTTTACCATAACAATTGACAATTGAAAGTATAGTAACGTTTTTAGTAATGACTGACACCGACTTCAAAGTAATAATAATTGTACAATATAGACATAACAGCTACAATAAGGGAGGTTTACTATTTTCAAGTAATTATTTCGTTACTTTTTAGTGTACTGTTTTTTTGAGAAGATTTTGTTTTTAGTGTATTTTGTTTGGAAGTCGGTTTTGTTTTTTATTAAAAAGTTTATTTATTTCTCGATTTTTAGTGAATCTAGACATCGCAGTATGATAATCACTAGCTTTCAAACAAATAATGAGTTATCTAAATCGATTATCTAAGAAATTAAGTAAAGAACTAATACATCGTTGCGATCATTCACTTATAATTCGGTGCGGCCGCGCGCCGCTGTTGCCCGTGAGTTTTAATATTTTGATAACTTCTAGAATCTTGCACAGAATTACATACTGTAAAAGGCAATTACGATCTACATATAATACTCTATCGTGAAAACATATTTATTTGGATAAGGATTCATACCAAATAAGAATAAAAGGGTTTTAAATAAAGTCGATTGCACTTATTTGACGGTTTTCTCGAAACAAACGGTTATTGTGCGACAACCTTAAGAGATAGATATATGCTATCGCAGACTTTAATTCAGCTAATTGAATGACCTACAATTCTTTCCTACATCATTTTTATGTAGGTCTTATAGTTTAGGCTACGTAAGCCAAGAAAGCAAACTTTGTTACAAGTTGGTATTTTTTTCTGCGACTCGTAATTTGCTATTTATGATATCTCCTAAACTATTTATCGGAATTACACAGTTCCAAGGGTATTTATAATCTACATTAAATTCTCTTGATGATGGACACATTTATTTTGATAAGGATTCATACCGAACACGAGTAATAGCGTTGAAAGTGGGGTATAGATTTGATCGAAATTTTAATGAAAAAAGTGGTTATTGTGCGACAACCTTAATAGATAGATATATGCTATCGCTGACTTTTATTTAGCAAATTTAAAGGGCTACAATTCTTCCATACATATTTTTTTTTTTAGGCCTTATAGTTTAGGCTACGTAAGCATAGAAAGCAAAAAGACACCAAATTTCGTCACAATTTTGAGCTAAACTATTTAACTACGCCGTAGTCTTTGACTCCAAAAATCAAACAAAAAAAATGGGACCCACCTGCAAGCACTACCTCTCGGATAAAAAAAGAATTTTCAAAATCGGTCTACCAGGGGCGGAGTTATGCCGTAACACACATAAAACAAAAAAAATAAAAAAATAAATATATATGGACGAATTGAGTACCTCCTTCTTTTGGGAAGTCGGTCAAAAACAACCTGTTTTATGTTTAATTCTTCCTTTTGTTCTGGAAATAAATGGGAACTTGCAAGTGAAATATGGTCAAATATCAAAAAACTAAACTTAATGCAAGCATGACTTACAATGTATCAAATATTTAATTTTTAATAGAATTTGGAGTTTAAAACTTATCATTTAAAACACTGTTACATATTGTCATTTCAGTATTTTTGGTTGATACAGATTAAAATTATTTTTTTGTTGACAGCATGCTAATAATGCTTCGGACATACTGAATTTTGAAAAAGTAATTTATTTTTTTTAAAGAAATGATATACCAGGTGAATTAACTATAAATATATTTATGTGATTTAATAAAATAAAATAAATTTATATTGTGTGTTTGTATTTAGTATTGATGCTTTATGTGCTGTATGTATATACATACAGCACATAAAGCATCAAAAAAATATTTAAGAAACCATATGGTTTCTTAAATATTTTCAGACATAAAATATTTTATGATATAAAAAACAAATAAATCGAAATTAATAACACAAATTGCAAAGAACAGTGTGTTTTATTTTAACCTTTTCCCACATACTACTATACATATATTCGCCTGAAATTTATAACTATATGTTGCTCTTTCAAGATCTGGTTGTAATGATCATCAATACATACTAATACCTCAAGGAAATTTAACAAAAATATTGTTTATCCGAAGTACTTTAAACTGACTATTTCTATTTCATTTTTGATCAATAATAAAATAGTACTTATATCCATGTTACGTGTTTAAATCAATGTTAAAACTATTTTACATCACACTAATAACTAAATGATACTATGATAATATTAACAGTTCAACGAAGTATTAACTAAGAACTCAATCTTAACTAAATGACGCGGACGAGGCCACACGGGAACAGCTATGTATAATAAAATTTTCTTAACAGTGTTTAAATTGGACAAATAATTTAGCAGATATCACAAACACAAACAATAAGAGTAACCGCAAAATCAGCTCAGAAATTTCTAATCTTGCATCGGTAGATTTCTGTTATTGCGTAGATTACTACTAAGTTAATACTTTAGGTAATAGGTTGAAAAAAGTTTTGAACTTTTAAATTTCACGCGGACGAAGTCGCGGGCAAAAGCTAGTACGGTAATAATACGAATAATAATACGAAGTAACGGCCCGAGTCGAGGCTCTTGAGGCTTTGCCCTCGAGCTCAGTTAATCATAAATGAGGTTTAGGCTCAGCGCCTTCTGCACTCAACCACCTCAAGTCCAGTGAATCTCTAAATGCCTCTTCAAGGCAAACAGCAATTCAGTCACAAAAAAAACATGATATACAACTATTTTTAATATATACTAGACACAATGGTAAAAACATGTGTTATTGACTTTCTTATATAAAAAAACCTACGAATGACGTCACTAAAACGCAATCGGTGCCAGAAATATTTACCGGTCAGCTTTATTAATCAATAAATTAATTTAGAACCTCGCCTATCAATGTTTCTAAACTATTGATCTATTTACACAAATAAAGCTTCTGATTTCAATACTGTAATATCACAAACAGTTACGAAATTCATTCCTTTGTAAATCTTTTTCAACTTCGTCGTGACTTATGTTTTACTCGCTTTCGCCTGCGACTCCGTCCGCGTGGAATTAAAAAAAAAAGTAAGTAGCCTATGTGTTCTTCCAGATTATGCTCTACATCTATGCCAAATTTCATCGAGATCTTTTTAGCCGTTTAGGCTACAAACTCTAACAAACGAACATCCATCCATCCATCTAAACATTCGCATTTATAATATTTGTATGAAGTAAGATTAACATTCCACCGAAATATTTCCAGCTATTTCGAAGTGTACAGAGAATGTTTAACATAAAACATCCTTATAGCACACTAGCTGTTGCTCGCGACTTCGTCCGCGTGGAATAAAAAAAAATATAGCCTATGTTACTCACAGATAAATTACCCTTCTAATGATTTACAATTTTTAATTTTTTTGAGTTTATTCAATATATACAGAAATCCAAAAATACAAATCTTTCCTCTTTATAATATTAGTATAGAAGTATTGATAAGAAAAAAATAAAATCCGTGAAGATAAAATGCGTTAGTAATCATTAAGATGATAAGATTTGAGTAACCATATATTTTCTTCCGCTTTATACAAGGCTACTGCAACTGACATTGCAAACAATAGCAAATATCTAACTGTTGGTTTCATTGCTAAAATTACTGTTTTCTAACTTAAAAAAATCTACTAACTTGTTCAGTTTCGTGACTGTGGTAAAAAGGTAGGGAGTTTAGTGACGGTTTTCTTTAATTTAGAAGTCGTTTGCACGACAGGTTCTTTTTATTAAGCCCTTTATTAGAACAGGAACGAACTCTTATCGTCAGCGATACGCTGTACGCTTGACAAAGAAAAAAACACTGTTATCCAAAACTTTGAAGTAAAAGGGCTACTTCTTCATAGGAAAATGCAGTACATTTATTTTATCTCATACTAGCGGTTGCTCGCGACTTCGTCTGCATGAAATTACAAAATTATAAAAAATATAGCTTATGTTACTCACTGATAACATAGCTTTTTAATGGTGAAAGAATTTTTGAAATCGGCTCAGTAATTTTTTAGTTATTTCAATACATACAAAAAATAAATCTTTCCTCTTTATAATATTAGTGTACAAAATACCCAATCACTTTTGTGTCTGCACATCATTTAACTTGTCATTAAAAATAATAAACTCCATACATTCAAAAATACAAAGTCCCAACATCAATCATTATAAATGTAGCTTTAGAAATCTTCAATTTCTTACACTTGACGATATAAGCATACACTTTGAGTTGTACGAATAGGAAGTGTTCCTTTCACCCGCGATTCCGCGACGCTCCCTTCCCTTTGTGGCGACATTTCAGTCGAGTCTAGCTTAGAGCTACGCGACTGGAAGAGTTTTAATTATTACCGACGTAGGGTGCGGTGCTGTGCGATGCGGTATGCTCCTAACACGGGATATGAAACCCTTCGGCGCGTGAGATGGATTCGCAACTCAATTCAAGTATCTAAAATTACAATTAACTAGAGATTAATTGGTTACAGGTAACTTGAATCTATTCTAGTTTCAATAACATAGCTATTCGATTATATATTAATTAACGTCAACAAAAGATGATGCCCAATACTGATCTAAAAATACTTCTACCAGTTTTCAGATTGTGGCCAAACGAAGTTCTTTTTTTATAAAAGGTTGAGAATAACTGGCCAAAGACACGCCCCAGGAAAAGCCTTCGCTTAACTTTCCCTGTTCGAAGAAATGTTTACAGTTGGTTCGTTAGAAAGAATCGGTAACCCCAAGGGAGCAATGACGTAACTCTATGTAATCGTGGATTTCCATTGCTGACAATCTCGTACTAAATGAATCTAGTATCCCTTACAATATCTTTAAGAAAGCCGAGATAGCAATACTTTTTTACTGGTATGACTACAGTGGAAATCTACGGCTACGACACGAAATATCGAATTCCGACAAACATTGTATCAACTTGTGTCGTTACGGAATCGAGATTTTTAAAGTACATTATATATAAATCTCGATATTTGTTTATCCCTATCTGAAATTTAATCTTAGTTATTGTACAGAAATAATTATTTATTATATTTTGAAAAAAAAAATATAAGTCTTAAGCAAGAAGTTAGTTCGTATTTGGATTTAAAACGTTCACTCATTCATTGCATTAAAAATCTTGCACTATAAGACTAATATGCAAATGTTTTTGAGGCATATACAACAATGTCCTGATTTTTATTTGTTTCATTTAATTAAGAATCAATACTAAAAAAAAATACAAAAAACATTGGGCTCGTCCGGGATTTGAACCCGGGACCTCTCGCACCCTAAGCGAAAATCATACCCCTAGACCAACGAGCCGGTACTTAAACTATTGAAATTACTAGTTAGATCTTACACGTAACATTAATGCGTTCATTATATCTTTCGCGTATTAAATAATATATAGAGTTAATAATAATAGAAATTATAATATAAAATAAAAATAACGACTCTAATATACTAACAAACCGAATTAAAATTGATGAAACGAACGAAAGTGTTTGTACCTACATATAGTTTACTAGCATCGAAGAGAGAACAGAGTTGTAAAACATGCTCGTTTCTTCCAATTTACAAGTCGTGCCATGTGATTGCAGATATCTCCTTGTGTCAGTAGGTCGCAAACGTGTAAGGAATTCCAAAGAACGGAGCCCTGCTGAACCTACCGCCCCATTGTTTGAAAATAGGCCACATCGCATAGCATCTTGATAAGGACATGGTTCCATTGCTCTATTTT
This sequence comes from Papilio protenor, assembly GCA_029286645.1. Taxonomy (NCBI): domain Eukaryota; kingdom Metazoa; phylum Arthropoda; class Insecta; order Lepidoptera; family Papilionidae; genus Papilio; species Papilio protenor. Next base: position 7,092,391 of record JAGSMZ010000002.1, read on the forward strand.
AAAAAGAAAACTTGCGATTGACACTGCGATGAGATTGCAGGTAGCAATGACGCCCCAGATTTTTTAAAGAACAAACGGCAATGAGATAGTTTGAAGACGGCTACAATGCAGGTGCATCTTTGACTTTCATATACAAGTATAAAAATTGTGCAATAATTTATGTTTAAAAATAATATAGTAATGAAATCTTGATGTAAAACTTTAATTAACTTCAGTGAAAAAACAAAAAGCAGGGCTCGTCCGGGATTTGAACCCGGGACCTCTCGCACCCAAAGCGAGAATCATACCCCTAGACCAACGAGCCATGCCTGTCTACAACATAAAAGATAACAAGATCGAAGATGAAATTATGAATTTAATAACAAAAAAAATAATATTATCTTTTCACATATAATGTAAAACAATAAAATTCGACATCATTTCTAAATATTTCAATAGTAAAATTACTTAAAATGATTTAAATGCAACTTTGTAAGTCATTGCAGGCCTGCAAAGAAAATGAATTTTCTGCTAAGATAAAGTGTGTTAAAACGAGTTTAGTAACTTTAAAATCTTTTTCAATGATATGAAGTAAAGCGTTTTGAAAACTTATTTGATTTATATAAATAATTGCCATCTATTCTGTACACCATAAATTAATTAAACTGGGCAAAATACTAATGTCTTCCCCTTTTAACTACTCAACAATAGATGGCGCTGCAAAAATTTTTATTTAACCCATCCTCACAAGTTAATTTTTAAAATTGTTTTAACCCCCCACAAGCATTAAACTTATTTAACCCTACCTACATGCATGAATCCAATTTGTGCATAATATGAGGCATAAGACGCTATAAAACTTTTCTAAAAATAAAACAACGCAACCGGACAATTTTGAATTTAAAAGAAAAAGCTATTCAACCATAGATGGCGCTGTATTGTAGTCAGTATTAAAACTTTTTATAGTTAATATTTGGTAAAAACTTTTAGAAAAAGGTTGATTAATCTAGATAAAAATAATATTTGTAGTACTTACCCATAACACCTAACTGCTGCGGTGATAGCGGCGCTGCATCACCTCCACCAGAACCAACAGATCCTGATGCCATGGAGAGACGCTCACTGAACCCAAGAGGACTACTCCGGCCACAGCTGCTAGCACCTGACCCCATCCCTGAAACAAGCAATAGGTAACTTAAAACACTAAAACACCAAATAACTGCATACATCAATAAAAAGAATAAGAGTCAAATACAAAATAAATTTAAGAAGGTAGAGACTCGCCTGGGAGATATTGTAATACAATTAAATGTTTGTGAATTACCTCCATTTGGACTTCTCATTCTTGAAATTCTTTTATTAAGTGCCCTCTGAATTCTCGGATTGAGGATGGGTTTCGCACGTCTTCTCGCGAGGTATCTGGATAACACTCCTACCACAACAGCACTTGTGCCAACCACACCTATGCTCCATAACACAACCTAAAGTTTAAACAAAATATTAAGAGTCTGAGAGATATTATTTTCATTCATTCATACAAGTATGTTATTAAAAAATTACTATTTTCTTGTCATATTTGAACAATAAATAAATCTTCGAGGCTACTCCATAACAGTTTTTAAGAATATTTTTGAATAAATTTGTTGTTAACAAGTGATAAACTTGTTTATTTTTGCTGTAACATTTGCTACATTACAACAATACGATGAAATTAAAAAAAAAGTGTCAAACCGTTTTTCCCAATTTTATAAGTTTTGAAAAAAATATACAAGGTCAGCTGTTTAACCTCATAATAAGATTATCACCTTTTGTGATGTAGAAAGATGAATTCTGTATGACAATGCTTGTTGTAAATGTTTCAATTTTTCATATATTGGACTGGCTTGTATTAGGTGTTGCATTATTAATAGTTTTTAATTTATAAACATTCACTTTTACCACTATTTACATTTACACAGTTCTTTTTCAGGTTATCTGTCAAATTATCTACATGACATAACATAATAAGATTATTGTAATGTTCTTTTCTTTAAAATTCATCTTAGAATAATTGTAACATACATATTTGATGATTTACATCGCATGTAAATCATTAAAGTTATATTAATCTTGCGTTATTATACAATAACAAAACCTCTTTTAAACATTCGCGGGGAAAGGTGGACAATCGTCCAAAAACGATTTACTTTATTGTAAAATATGAAGAATCAGAAATAATTATAACTTTTACTTACTACTTATATTTGAACCCTACTTGAATCAAATTTAATCTAAATATGTATTTGGCGAAATTGTTTAAATTTTATGCAGCAAATAAAAGTTTACCCTAAAAAACTGTACGACTGATTAACCAGTTACCAGTCTGATACAAGACCGAGTAATGAGAATTTGCTGCGTAGGTAAAACGGATTTTTAATTAACAGTTGTAATTTAATTTGACTTGGTTAACATCTTAACATCTTTTGTATTAAATTACTGCGCATGATCATAAAATGTAGTGAAACGTCAAAATTCCGCGATTATCCTCTGACAATTTGACATAAATTTATTTATGTCATTTTCACGATGTGCAAGAAAGACAATGTTTTAAAATCGGTGGGAGTCACCTATTGTTTCTAACAGACGACGTTCTTTTTACAGTTTAATAATCCGTAACATAATAATTTCTCAATGATATGGATAAATGATAAATTGTGATTTAATTAATAGAAACACTCCAAGACAAAATGGAACTAATGCAACAGTCATGGGAACATGAAACACTATCAACAACAATCGAAGACCTTCCCGATGAAGTTTTGGAGTTTGTTTTGAGCTTCCTACCTCCGTATAAAGACCTGCAAAATTGTATGACCGTCTGCAAGAGATGGTGTGGTTGTGCTCAAAGTAAGTGACGTCTGTTATTGTCTTCTCATTTACAAATGTTTTTTCGTACATTAACATTTACGAAAACATTTTTAGGATGTATTTTCACATTGGTTTAATTTCTTTTTCAGATGTATTGCGTAAGACATCCATAAAGCTAATCAAAGCTGTTGCAGAGTTTAATATATTGTGGAAAAATGTCACCTGTACTGATATTGGGCCCACCATAACAAAAAGATTTTCTCATTCAGCTTGTATTCTGAAAAATAATATGTACGTATTTGGTGGATGTACCACAAATTCCACTTCATTTAATGATCTTTGGATGTTTGACTTATCTAAAAGAAGTTGGATAAGACCTTTAGCAACTGGGACTTATCCTGTGCCCAAGGCATACACATCAATGGTCCATTATCAAGATTGTCTTATTGTTTTTGGAGGATGGACTTATCCCTCTCTCTCGCAATACTATCAGAATATCACTATGTTCAACGATATTCATTTATATTGTGTGACTACTAATAAATGGATTTTGATAACTGCCACAAACCCACCACCCCCCATGGCAGGACACTCAGCTTGTATCAGGGGAGATGAGATGATTGTATTTGGAGGGTTAGTCATGTCTGCAGCCCAAAATTACCAAATGCAATGTTCAAATGATGTCTGGGTACTTGATATAACCACATTCAATTGGAGAAAGCAAGAAACAACCAAGCCACGGCCCTCTCCACGCTATGCTCAATCACTAATTACTCTGGATTCTGAGAGACTGATGCTATTAGGTGGAATACAAACATTGCACAATCGTTTTGTTTATAGTGATTGTTGGATCTTGACAATGCAAGGTCCTACATGGACATGGAAAGAAATTGCAGTTAAAAATAAAGAGTGGGCATCTGCTAATATATGGTGCAACCCTGCTTGTAGAGTTGGAGATATGGTTGTAAGCCTCAGTAGGAGTCGACATGGTTGGAATGGGGCAAAACCATTGGTTACTTCTGCTGTAAGACTGTCTGCTTTAAATAGGCCAGAAAATGCACCTGTTTCTGTCCGTATCGAGCAAAGTCTGCAAAGACCTTTAGACCGGGATCAAAATATAAATGGAAGACGAGGAGTACTGCCAAGGCAACCTGTGTCTAGACAAGCTCCTGCCAATGTTAGTCATGAGCCTATAGCAGGACCCAGTAATGAACAAGAAGGGGAAAAAGTTGTTACAAACAATGTTACTAGTCAAGAAACAAATTATGCTGCTGGACCTAGTTCTGATTTGAAGCTTAACAATAATGTTATTGATTTAAATAAAAAGGAAGCAATGAGAAAGAATAAAACTAAGGTAAGATTTATGAAACAGAATACATTTTAGTTTTCATAATAGACTAGCTTTATCTGTGACTCTGTCCATGTGGTGTTTAATAAAAATAAAAGTGAGAACCTTATGCATTCTACCAAACTATGTTCTACATCTATGCCATATTTCATGGGGATCCGTTGAGCTATTCTGGAGATATCTTCTTCTATCTTCTAATACTCATCCATCTAAACTTTCGCATTTATATTAGTAAAATATCTTATTTTATCTTCTTTTCTCTTTGCAGAATAAAGGAATGAAAATAGTCAGACAATTACAAGAAGCTAACAAATATAGAATGGCAGCATTTGCTTGTGATACATCAAATAATACACCACATGAAAATGATCTGATAAATCAAAGACAAATAGCGCATTTAGAAAACAGATTAGAACCTTATCCACCAGCTGCAGAAAGGCCAGATGTTATATACAGACAGCCACCAATAAAACGAAACACACTGACAATGCATGTACTTGATATATCTACCGTTCTTAATGGAAACTGTATGAATTACGTCTCTTGGTTATGTCCCCGATTGGGAGATATGAATGGTGCTCCTGAAGAATTAGTAATGTATTCCTTAGTTAAAGGTAATGGTGAACTCATTATGTTTGGGGGAGTGCATAATGAAATTAGAGTGGCCAGATTCGCCGACAACGCACAAAATATGTATTCAAATTGTCTACATTTCATCACAGCACCCAGAGACATTATTTAATTATGTTGTTGACAGTTTAAGCATTTCTTCATTTTTTTGCATATATAAATGTACAGTTTTGTTTTCTGGTACACATGTTTTTATTTATGTTTGTATGTAAATTTCTTTATTAATTGCTCAAATCAATGTTATTTTATGTTAAAAATACAGGTAACAAAAATTTAAGTAATCAGTTGATTAATTTCATGTTTATATCATTTGAAGATACATGGTACATGGATTTATAAATAGCTGAAAAAGTTCAGTCTTTTTTAATTTCATGCTTATATAGATATTTTTCATTATGGTTTGATTTAGTTGTAAAAAGAATTATCCCATATCTAAGTATTCATCAGCATATTTAATGCAGTATAGAATCACCTGTGTTACAAATAAGCCTGCATTTATAAGATCCTAAAAAAAAAAGAATTTGACTAATACAATGGTGCTTTTACACAATACAGCTAACTTTCAATTTGCAGTATATAAAAGTAAAATAATTTAATTTAACATGTATTAACTATGTAAAATTTGTGGCTTCTTGGCAATTTATCAATCTGAACCAGCATGCTTGAGCCATTTTAATGTTTAAAGTTATAATGGAAAAAAAAACAATTGTACTAAGAGCAAAATGAGGAAAGTATTTAGATGGAAGTTGAAATAAATAAAAAAAACTTTGATGATGGACTGATTGAATATTGCTATTAGAAATGTTAAAATTCTACATCTAACATTGTGGCTTATAAAAATATGAACACAAAAATAAAAACAGCACAATGCAGTGCATGTATGGTTATTAAATCTCACAATTTTGAAACAAATACTGCCAAATATAAAAAGAATAACTTCATATTCACCAGATGCTTGAAAAATATGTTAACAATGTGTGAATTCTGTAATTTCATGTGTATAATTTTAAAAAATAAAATAGCTTTAATTTATTAAACTCAATTTATTTCTTTATATTTATTTTAATTATTAATCTTTCCCCGGAGCTAGACCTCCAAATACAGCAGCTGGTATTTCTTTCTTCTGCACCGGCGCTATTTCCTCATCTCCACTATTTTCTTCATCTTCTTCATCTTCATCAATATCAATTTCATCTGGATTTAGAACCTTATCTCCACTTTCCTTGAGACCCTGGGTTTCACCACGAACAAATAATATATTACCTCCTTTACTCTGGACAGCCATTTCAGCCGCTTTCGCTTCTAACATTCTCATACCATCCTTTATACCCGGTGCTAGATCAGAAACCGTGCCTGCTGCTTGTGCTGCTGAACTCAACATTTGAGCAGACATCATGTTAACTTGGGTGTTATATGTGGCTTGTACACTTCTCTTAATACGAAGCATTTCTCTCATGGTATCCTCATTTCCATGTCTTACTTCAAATTCTTTCCAAGTGTTCCAGAATTCAGATGTTATCCTTGGATCACACATTTGACTGCAGTGAGAATATATGGCCCTGGCTCTATCAATTTCACCCAAACGAGTTTCCATTTCTGCAAAACGTACACACATCTCCCTCGCTCTTTCTTCTGGAAGAGTTTCAATAGCTTTTTCATATATTTGTCGTGTTTTAGGCACCCCATATATTTCTGCAGCTTTCTTTATGTAAATGTTGAACATTTCAAACATTTCTTCAGGGAGCACTGCTGTAGTAGCACGCTCATATACTGCCATTGCATGCCTGGCGAGTCCATGTTCCTCTTCTAACTTTGCATAAAGCAGAAATATTGCTTTTGCAAATTCTGGTGGACAATGTTCTAAACATTGTTCAAATAAATCTCTTGCTCTTTCAAGCTTGGATCCACCATATCTCTTTAAAAATTTGGTTAAATAAGTGTTCCAAATATCATATACATTAGGCCATTTAAAAAGGGCAATGCCTTTCTCATAGGCTCTAAATGCCTCTTCGAAATAGTTGTGTTCTTCTAGGAAAAGTCCATAATTAATAATTATTTGAGGAGTTGCTATTTTTAAATCAATGATATGATCATACACAGCCTTACAAGACTTATAAGTGCCAAAACTCTCTTCAAGGTCAGCATACATAGACCAAACTTTCAAGGACTTGTATAGCCTCATTTGAACAGTTTCATTATCATCATGATAAGCAACCTTTCTACTAGGTAAAACTGTGGCTTTTTGCATCAGCTTCAATGCTTCCTCATAATTTTCATGTTTTATTTCCATTTCTGCCCATTCACACCATACTGATGCTAAATCATCTACTTTTGCATAGGGGACTTGGGTTGCTTTTTCAAATATCAATCTTGCATCTTCTATTTGGTCATTGCTTTCATAAAATTTTGCAAAACCCACCCATAATGTGTACAGTTTTCCTACTGCTAATTTTGGATCAACTGTTTGGACAGCTTCTGTATAAGTATCAATAATTTCATGAGGTTTTCCTTCATACAATTTTACTCTCTTATGCCATTCAGCCACATTGTGTGGATTTTGTCTAAGAAGAACAGAATTGAGCAGTAAGAGTCTCCTCTCCATCAAATATTCAAATCTTGCTAATCTTAATTCTAAGTCAATATCATCATCCTCTGTAGGATTTGGCTTCTTAGCAACTTCTTCCATCTTTTTACTTAAACTAAGTTCTTCAAATTGTGCATATGCATCAAAAACTTGTGTGAAATCCCTCACAGTGGTTACAGTCTGTATAGCTTCTTCATATATGTCTCTAGCCCTCTCAAAAAGACCACTTCTTACATAATAATCAGCAAGAGAGTTCCATAAATGACCTAATTGATCTGTGTATCTTCTTAACCCACCTCTTATGATTGCATCTACATTCAGCGAATGAATTTTATCAGGATTTTTGGAAATAAGTTCACAAAGTTCATTCCATAATTGATGATTGGATTTTCCATGTTTTGACTGAAAATTTTCATTGTTAACAATATGGGCCAACTTTACAGCTGCTTCATCTAATTTACTTATTGATATAAGATAATCTATATACTCCTCAGTATCTTCAGGACAAAGTTTTAAATATCTTCTAAAAACTCTGACTGCTGTTTCTGGAATGTCATGTTTTTTCAAAAATATTAGGTATAAAGGCCATATTCTATGATGTTGTGTAATTGGGAGAGCTCTTAAAGCACAATCAAATGCTTTTCTAGTAGTTGTTATCTTACATTGGTCAGTTAAAAATGTACAATAATCCATCCATATTCTTGGCATTTTATGCATAAATACTAAAGACCGTTCAAAGCAGTTGTTTACATCTTCATAACAAGGGTCTGTAATACAGCGACCTCTTATTTGAGATCTTCTTATTTTCAGATAATTATACCATAACTTAAATGATCCAGGAAGTTCTTTTAGAGCTCTTTCATATATCATATTTATTTCATGCTTAGGTGCACCCTTTTTGTGCTCAATGTATCTTAACCAGTGTTTGACCGAGTAAGGATTTCTTAATATTTCCTCTTCATATGGTAAATCTTCTTCACTCTACAACAATAGAAAATAAGCTCACAACAACATCCATAATACAAAATAGAAATTTATTAGAACCTAACCTTAAAAGTTTTTGTCAAAAAAAAACAAAATTATCATAGGTTTTATAGCAATCATTTGGATAGCAGTTGTAATATAAATATAAAAGTTACTTACAAAAAATATATCAATTTCCTTTCCGTCGAGCAAAGGCATTGTAACTGATTGTTTTGTAAGCAGCTTAATTTTAATTTTTATTCAACTTTCAAGTTGATCATTTATCAACTTATCTATTATTCAACTTATCTATTAATTACATAGTTCAATAGAAAACTAACTAGAAAAATGGAGTGGCTTGTTATTATTTAGCAAAATAATAATTATACAGGAACATGAATTCAACATAAATTGTTTTTTTTTTGACAAAAATGGTGGACAGATAACAAACAGCAGGTTTGTACAACACAGATAAGAAATAAAAACTAAATTTTTACATATCTTGAAAAGTTTTACTGGAATTTTTCTTTATTTTGAACTATAGCAGTAGTTGTAAATATAAATTCCTATTTTAATACTTGAATAAGGCTATAACTTTGCTTCATTACGTTGTTATTAGGTTGCTGTTTGAAAAAGTAAAATTGAGATAGTGGATTTGCTGGCCTGCTCTAGAGTCGTTTTACGCTGCTCTTCGCTTACAAAAAAAAAGTTAAAATGGCGGCCGTTTGAATCGGTGTCGGTGTTTTTGGCAATCTTTTCTATACTAAAATAACACATTTTCCGTAATAAAATAATCAATTAATCTATCATCTTATAGTATATGTCCTATGAAATCGTAAACAATAGAAATAGCTGTATAGGGCAAAGTAAATGCGTATTCGTCTCAATTAATTGTGTACTTGGTAAGACCAATGTTTTTCAATTATAATGTCAAAACAAGGAAAAAGAAAAATTACTGTGGAATTACCGAAAACAAAGGACCTAGCAAATAGACCTAGTGTTTTTGAGCGTCTTGGGACCAAAAAAACTTCTAGTACAAGTGGTAAAAAAACAAGTGAATATTGTAGACAGTGGGCACAACACGGCAGTTGCGTTTACGGCAAAAGCTGCAAGTTTGCTGTTACGCATACGTTAATAAGTCCATCGAAACAGCGAGCGGCTAACAAAGATAGTGATCATAAGAATGCAGTTAAAGATGACCCTAAAAGCAGATTGCATTCTACAGTCGTAGTTAGAACAGGGCGCAGTCCAGATGGAGAGATCGATAATTGGGATCAAAGTGACCTAGAATATGCTGACACAGATGTATTGGAGAAAAGGAGGCAGCAGTTGCAGCGCGAATTAGAATTGCAATTGAAAATGGATTCAACTAAAGATATGCGTAATGATAAGAAAAAGATGGCATCCAGCTCATCCTCGTCTCGTAGCTCCAGTTCCTCAAGCGTCTCGTCGTCGTCCTCAGATGGTACTTCATCATCATCCTCATCTGGCAGGTAATATTTAAATTAACATTTGATTTAAAAATGTGCCATATGTTTACATTCCTATTAGATATTTGGTTTTCTATTCATTACAATCAGAGTGTAATACTGTTTACTGAAAAACTGAAAAAACAAATGTGTTTTCATTAACAAATCAAGATTCTGTTGGCACAATTCTAATTATTGATCTTATGTGCTGTGAATCTCAATGCTGTTTTTATCAATTTGGCGTATATATGTCATAATAGAATATACACAAATGGTAAAAAGTGATTTTTAAAATATTCTTTAAAAATTTGAATAATAGACTTTCATACATTATCAAAACTTCTCTTTGTTCTCCAATACATAGTGATTTTATTAAAACCTACTTCTGGTATAAATTATCAAAATAATGTATATGTTAAAAAAATAAATTAAATAATCTACTTATGTCATGATTATGAACCAATACATTTCATCACCTTCTTTTTTGATTATTGCTGGTATAAGTGGCTTTATTTTTTATGAAAAAATAATAGTTATTTGTCTAGCTGACTCAAAATTGTAAAAACAAACTTATTGAAAATGTTGTGTATTATTGATGTTGATTACTGATTAAAATCTATTTTAGAGATGCTAAGCGAAAAGTAAAAAAAACAAAACTTAAAAGAAATTCAAGCTCGTCTTCTGATGGTGAGACACCATCTAAAAAGAAATTGATTAAAAATGATTCTTTGAAAAGGGACAAAAGTGAATCAAAAAAGACTAATGTTAAAAAAGATGACAGGGTTTTAAAGAAAAGTGATGTAAAGAAAAAGACACTGACAAAGGCAGCACTGGGAAAGAAATCACTTTCACCAGGGAAAAAAGCTGGTGGCACTCCACCGATTGTGTCTAAAACTCTTGCTACCAAAAGTGCACCCAAACATGCCAAATCACCAGTAAGAAGGGAAAAGAACAGAAGTGTTTCTCCGCATTCTGCAAGAGACCGTGACAAAGATAGGGATAGAAACAAAGAAAAAGATAGAGATAAAGAAAGAGAGAAAGAGCGTGAAAAAGACAGAGATCGCACCAGAGCTCGCAGCCGATCTCCCAAAAAAGCTAGATCAAGATCACCTCGTCGACATGGGTCGCACCCAAAGGATCCAAGAAGAAAAGACAGCTCTGAAAGGAGTAGACCAGTATCGCCAAAAAAACAAATTAGAAGAGACGGTAGTATGGAACGCCACAGAAAAAGATCTGCAAGTAGAGACAGAGAAAGAACTCGGGATCATAAAGATAGATCTTTGGAGAGAAGAAAAGATAAACACGATGATAAAGACAGACATGATAGAAAAGATAGGGGACGAGATAGAAATAAGGATATAAAAAGAGATGATAATAAAAGAAGGGGTCGGGACAGAGGATTAGGTGGTAGGGGTGGATCTGACAAAGGTTTAGAAAAACCTAATAAACCTATGGAAAGGCTTTTACCTCGTCCAGAGGAACGTTTAGCTGCCCTTGCAGCAATTTCAAACAGAACAATAGAAAGTGATAAAAATTCAACAACTTCAAAGGACAGACAAGACAATCATTCTGACAGAGGTGGAAGAAAACAAGATAGATTAGAAAGAGATCGGTCTACTAAGAGAGACAGGTTAGACAGTTTAGAAAGAGAACCTGGCGATTATGAAATGGGCATTGAACGTCAGTATGATCATGGTCGTAACATGGAACACTATGACAGAATAGATGATCGTTTTGATGGAGGGCCAAGAGATGACGAAAGATCTCCTGGGTACATGCAAGGAAGAGAAAGACATTATGATCCTGGATATGATATGGCAGGGCCTCCTCGAGGTTATCCTGAAGATGAAGAAAGAATTTACGGTGAATCTATGGATCACAGAGGAGTTGAAATAGGTAATTATACTTTATCCATAATCATTCATTTCAAGAGAAATCGGAAAGGTTTCGAAAAAGTCTTATTATTGTTTGTAATTACTGTATTAGTATTATACATTTTTCCAAGGATATGACGATCGGCGGCCTCATCACGACCATTCTTGGGAGGGTCGTTCTGGGTCCATAGATCGCGAACGTGGGTACATACATCCACATAAAGATTGGGATAACGAAGATTATCGTGGTCCAGGAGATTGGGGTAGGGAGCGACATTGGCCTATTCATGATCCTCAGGTATTTTGTAATACATTTTTTCAATACAAGTTTAAAGGTATTTGTTTATTTCCCTTTCTTTTTTGTCCTAGGCAAATGTTTTCTACAAAACACTGTACCAGTATGAGCTTATTGACTATCGAAAAAGAAACTATTCATGTCCCATTCTTTCCCACATTTTCCTTGGCTGTCCTTATCCTCACATTGGTATGCACACATAAAATATATTGTAGACTAGAAAATTATCTATTTTATATATTTACTTCACTATTTACATACATTTATTTGTCACAGAGCTATTTTATTTTAGATGTCTGAATGGGGAGATAAGGATGCCGACATGGAAGTTTGGCATCATCGTGGGCATCCCCCAGGGCCACACCGTGGTAGACATCATGGTTAGATTTTTCTAATTAATACAAAATATGCTGCAAGTTTCAAAGACTAAATGCGCAATCTTTGTTTCAGAAGATTTTAATCGTGGAATGCGAATGGATCTTGGGAGAAATGACAGCAGTAAACGTCGTGGTCAGAGAAACGATCCTGAACCTACAGTCAAAGAGACTTTGCCACCTGCAGCATCAGCAACCGCTCCATCAACTCAAGAAGAAACCGAAGTTGAGGACAAACCAGTGCCAGATGATCTTAGTGAAATAAGTGACGATCCCGACGATATCTTAGAAAGAGAAGATGTAAGTCGAACTAAAAAAAGTCGTAAATACTTAATATAGCATAATTTTTTAAATTTGGTTTAGTGTAACTGGAAAAATATTTATGTTAGGATTGTACACAGTTCTTTATATTGATTAACATTCTGTGTTGTTTAGATGTTGGACCAAAACATAGATGAACAAAATCTTGCAGAAAAAACAGTTGATGAAGTATCATCAAAACCTGAGGGATCTGGAAAAGAGTCAACTCAGGTATAAAATAAAATGTATATGGTAGAAGGTACTTTTTTAAAAATAGCAGCCAATTTTAATGTGAATTCTTTATATTTGATAAAGGATACAGGTGGCGCTGGTGAAGAAAAAGAATCACAGGAAGGTAAAGAGGATGATGATGTTGCCAATTTAGATTTTGAAGAAATATCTGATGGGGAATTAGAAGAAGAACGAACAAGAGGTAACAGAAATATCTAATTATTTAGTAATTTAACTTTTGAAGATTACATTTTTAAATAAAATAATTGTAAGAAATGATTTAAATTTTAGTCATCTTTCTAACTATTTACGAATATAACAAATTGTATTTCAGCTGGTTTAGGGGATGCATTGGGTGTTGATTGGGCAAGTCTAGTAGCAGATGCGCGACGTAGAGAGCAAGTTCCTTCCACTGGCGGGGCTAGAGACCGTTGGCGGCCTGAACGTGTGCTTGCTCGTATTGGTCTATCTATACATATGGCTGGCAAAGAGACTGTACAGAAAATACTAGACAAAAATGCAGAGTCTCTTCAAGCAGAAAAGGATCAACGGGAGTCTAATAATGTTGATGATGCTGTACAAAATGGTCAATGTGAAGAAAGTATGGAGAGAGATAAAGAGTTTCCTAAAGATGTTAACTCTCTCCACCCAGTTGCTGCTATTCAGGTAGGTTATTTGATTTCCACGAAATATTAAAATTCTCATAAAAACATAAATATATGAAAGATTAATTGATACCATACCAATATTATAAATAGTAAAGATTTGTATTTTTATATGTATTAAAATAAAACAATAACTACTGGGCCAATTTTAAAAATTCTTTCACTGTTAGAAAGGTAATTTATCTGTAAGTAACATAGGCTATACTTTTCATTTATTTGTTAATTTTACGGCGGACGAAGTCGTAAGCAGCTATATAATTATAGTTACAATGGATATAATACTATTTTATGTTGCATCTAAGTGTTTTAAATACAAAATTAAGTCATAGTTGGTTTTTTTTTCAAGGTGGCCATCGAGAAGAGAAAACGCCAGCGTGCTGTGCTATTTGGATCTGGCTGCGAAATAACGCGTGGTTTAAGCGCAAGACGAGATCTCGCCTTACGAAGATATTTATGCCATTTACCAGCTACTGAACGTACAGGACAATCTCGCGTGGCTCCACAGCCGTCTCTATTTCGTGCAGCACAAGCTCTTTTGATGCAAGAACCAGTAACTGGCTGACAAAGGCCGAAAACAAATTAAATTTGTATACATCATGTTTGTAATGAAGTATTTTCGGAATGACTTTGTTGAGTGGGGATTAAAATGTCCCTGATGTGTTGAAAATGTGTCGGTACACTGAAAATTCTTGAGTGATGTGAGTGAAGTGATGGATCAAAACAATGTGCAATAGAGTTAATGTTTAAAACCATCATAATTTAAACTAAATATATTCAAACATATTTTCCTGCAATGCTTTTTAAAGTCTTTATAAGTGTAAAATATATGACAAATAAATTCATATTTTTATAGAATAGTGTATACTTTATGTTTACATGATTTCTAATAAACATTTATAATAATTCTCTTAAAACTCATGTAGTATTATAACTATAGCTTCACTCTTCTAATAAAAATGATACATTATCACCAGTACTATATTCTGTTTTCTTCCCTCCTCTGAAACAAAATTACAAGGTTTTATTGCAAATATAATGATGTTCAAATGGATGTACAATTATCATGGAATATGTTGATATGTCCTTATCTCATGTACTTATTTAATTCCAATTTGACTTACTTTTCAAACAAGACTGCACCAGCAACACCTTTTAATATTAGACAGTCACCATCGACATGTAATATGGAACCTTCTTTCAATCCTAAAACTGATTTGGCATGAGGCATCTCCATATATTCACCAATTCTTTGGTCTCTCGTCTCACCTTTATGAGTTTCGTTTTCACTCTTATCAATATAATGTGGGTTGATGTTAAAAGGAACCAAACCAATGGCTTCAAAAGATGGTGGATATATTATAGGCATGTCATTAGTTGTATGGATGCTTGTGGTAGCCACATTAGTGCCCGCACTACTTCCTATGTATACCAATTTCCCTTCAAATACTCTCTCTCGAATAAGAGACACTAAGTTATGGCTATAAAGGGTGTCAAGTAACATAAAAGTGTTCCCACCACCAATGAATATTGCTTCAGCATCATTGACTGCTTCCATAGGTTCTGCATATGTATGTAAACCAGAGACTGTAAAGCCCCAAGGTTCTATAACCTCTGTTATTTTTTTTGTGTACTCATCATAGTTCTTTTGGGCATAAGGTACAAACAGCAAATCTTCAATATTATTCCTGGAATTAATTATAGGTTATGCATTACACCTCTAAGACACTTGAAATAAAAAATCAGATAAAGTAGGAATTGTTTAGCAGTTCATAAAACTAAACACATTATTTTTATACTTACTTTTCTAAGAGATTGCATATTTCTTCTTTAGCAAACTCCAACATGGAATATCCATGACAATTAGAGGAAGAGAGCAATAACGCTTGGCATTGAGACATTTTGAAATGAGAGAATCTGCAGTTTTTCACTAATTTTGGTACGAAAAGAATGCGTTTGAACTTACTGAGGGGCGTTTTGCGGTATAATCGTGGTATTAACATTAAGTCCTATTAAGATAGCACTTATCATATTTTACTTCGCATTGATATAGATTACAGTATATTCAGGTGGGTTTTGAATCCAAGGATAGAAAAACTTAAGATGTTTTGTACTTTATCAAGAGTTTTATTCAAAGATATTTACAAAAAGCACAATTAAAACCCCAATATCTACATAAAAATTCCTCGTGGAAAATACGATGTTCAGTGCAGTTTCAGATTATGAATATCGTTGTTTTTCCATTGCCTGCGTTTAACTTCATGAACTGCATTTTGCATAAATTCTGCATTGACAATTGAATTTGACAAATACTGACACTGACAATTAAGATGACATTCTTAGGGCTACCAGATTTAAAAAAAAACGAATTATTAAACGTAGGACATTTATTTTTGCTTGTAGAATAACAAAAAAAAATTTTGTGAATAGTTATTTTTCTTGTAATAAAAACATAAATCAAAAGTCATTTGAAATAATTTTAATAGTGAGAGCGTGCGCACACCTTTGACTAAACAATCGATTGTTTTGCAACCTATTCAACTGTTTAGTTGCACAACTAAAAATCGAGTAGTGTGCGCACTTCCATATAAACTCAAATAAATCTAGCGCGACTAAATAGTTGTGCGATAGTTTAGTCAAAGGTGTGCGCGCGCTCTAAATATAGACATTAATTATAATTAAAATATGAATGCAAATATTGTGAAGGTAATGAAAGATCTGCTCTTTCGTGTTTGTTCTAAATGCAAACTTTTCTATTACAGGATAAATTAACTGACGAGATTTACCCCAGGTTATATTTAACAATTTTTAAAGAAATAATAACAATATTAATTTAACTGCTGTTATTATTATTTAAATGAGACCGCAAGATTTTCTGATGTATCGAGTATGAAAAATCTTTCTTCTTGTGGTTTATCGCAGCCCGGGCCAAGATAACGGTGTCTTAGCTCCAAATCTGGGGGCGCCGAAATATCTCCTTGCAGTATGGTATATGCTTGATCTATAGTAGTTTCAATTTCCAACTTCAGCTCCTGAAATATGATTTTTACCGATTATTTATAGGAAGTATTGCAGTTTCTTATGGTCAGATATCACTCACACTTTCGTAATAAGATATAGTGCATAGATAATAAAATCAATAGTTTGGTCTCAGTGGCAGAAAATGTATTATCCCCTAGCCCATAACTAAATTAGTAGAAACATACAAGGTGTGTGGTATTCATATAAAAATCGTTAACAAGCGTGTTCTACGATTGCTAAACTTTGAACCGTTGCGCAATGGAAATTACAAAGTGTGTGCAATAATTCAGTACCGGTCGCTGTAGTTACGCCATATAAGCATGTTAATTTATAAAAATTAATGTGTTTATAGTTACTGGTGTCTAGAATATGTCTATACTAATATTATAAGAGAAAAAACTTTGTTTGTTTGATTGTAATGAAATAACTCAAAAACTACTGGGCCGATTTCAAAAATTCTTTTGCCATTAAAAAGCTACGTTGTCAGTGAGTAACATAGGCTATGTTTTATAATATTTTTAAATTTCACGCGGACGAAGACGCGGTCGAAAGCTAGTTGTAAATAATGGTACTAAGAATGTAGTCAATAGAACTTCTGAGATGGTTATTGAAATCGCTGTAAGATTGGATAATGGAAGACCATTATACTCTATGAAGTAGAAGATGCTTACGTCATACAGGTCGGGGCAGCGCCTGGCGCGCTCGGCCAGCGCGGCGTGCAGGTGATACAGCAACAGGCCGCGCAGGTGCGCGTCGCCCGCGCCCAGCGCCGCCGCCGTGCGCAGCGTGTCGCGGCACAGCTGCTCCTTCAGCGACAGACGATACTCCGACAGCTCTGGAAACACAAACATCTCATAAACATAAGCATAAATAGTTTTAGTGATGGGACTCGAGTGATTTTTTTTCACTCGAGTCACTCGGTACTGGTAACTGTCTCACTCGAATGCCACTCGAGTGAAGATAAGACTCGAGTGATGTTTATTGACACGAGTCACTCGGAATGTAAAAATCGAGTAAACAAAATTTTACAACGAATAAAACAATATTAATTTAACATAGAAAATTCATTTTCGCATTAACGTAAAAGCTACTCAAAAAAATCTAAACAAAATGTGTAAAAATAGAATTTTCTTTTAAACTAAACCTGTCTACATAATCAAGAAACCTCTTATATCAACTATTAGTTAAATTGAAATATTATATTGTACTACTAATAAGTTGTAATCCAATTTAATTTATTCTAACAAGGAATTTTCATGAGATGCAAACATGAACAGTTTTATTATGTTCTTACATAATTTAGATTATAATAATATGCTTTAAGATTAACTTAAATGAAGCTTAAATAAACTCAACAAAAGAACAGAATTGATGTATTTTTAAAAAGATAACAAATTTAACTGAAATTGCTGTAAGAATTTCTTACTCGGCTCGGTATAAACCACTCGAGTGGATACTAGTCACTTGTAATTCGAGTCAACTCGAGTCACTCGAAACTCGAGTTGTCAAAAATTTCACTCGAGTCCGAGTCATATGAAAATGACTCGAGTCACTCGAGTGAAAAGCAACTCGAGTCCCATCACTAAGTAGTTTAGATATTACACGATTTGTAAATAGGAGCCTGACAGATTATTAATTTATAGTGAATAGTTACTAGTGTATGTAGTTATAATGAAGTAAAGAATGCAATGACAGGTTGAAATAGCAGCGGAAAAACAATTTATGCCAGCTTACAATGTGTACTTGCTCATTATGTATTTTGTTATAATTTATAAACTAGTTGTAACCGACAAAAATAACGTTAATTTGAAACTAAGCAACATGACATAAAATTAATTAGGAAGAAATCACAATTATTTCACGATCGTAAATTAAGTCAAATACAAAAACAATATGAGGCTATAATGTAAATATTACATTGACAATACATATTGGCGATATTGATTGACATTACTAACGGTTCAGGTATGCAAATCCACCTGATGACGACGTGCGGCCGCGCGTTCTTCGCCGCTGCCCCCATGTCAACAAATCAATTGACTGACCCTCGCGAACAATGCTGGACTATTTTATTCACCGTCTGCCTACAAGCAGTGTGTCCGAGCACAGAGTGTACACTTAAGCAACAATGCCGTATACATCGCCTTTAATATTAACACAAGGCCTTGTGAACGCATTACGAATTTCCGTTCTTCTCTTTATGTTTATATATTTATGAAAATGCGCAGTTTTGCGACGCTCTAGAACGCAGTCGCTAAACTATTTTCGTTCCAAGTGTTAGTTTATGAATGTTATTTGTTGTACAGTAATTACGTGCGAAGGGGCGACAGTAATGTTCTTATTTTTCACACGTTGTATGATGACTTTACTAAAAACTTTCTTCACCTCTAGTAGAAAACGAACTCACGTCACGGGTATAAATTAACATGTTCTTCTTTTTCATTCATTCTTCTCTATTAAATAAGGTCGTAATTATAATCACCCTAGGACCTCATGAAGTCTAATAGGTATTAAACATAACTCGATAACAACAATTTGTAATTTAATAAATTGAATGTTTTTGTCTGCATTGAAAGTTAAAATTAACTCAATGAAACTATCAATAGACAACCTATGTTTAAATTCTCTAAGGTAAAGGTTCTTAAAGGTTTACAATATTTAATTATAATAGTTTTATTTAAATATACGTTGAATACATAAAGAAAATTACATTAAATTAATGAGAAGCAGTATAAATGTTAATTTTATGCTACCAAGACGTTGTATCTAAGTTGAGAGTATTTGCAATATGTATGTAAATTTAATTGAATTTCTGTAACACGGGTACACAATGTTTATAAACCTTGGCATGCTTAGAACCACAATATGTCCTAGAAACGTTAGACGGCTTTTGATGCTGTACTTATTATATTTGTAGTTATGATAACTTATACAATATCAAATTAATAAAGTTAAACGATTTACAAGCTTACTTTAGATATGTTAAAAATATTTTTTATATTACAAATACAATGGTCAAGATGGAGAGTTTTCAAAATAATTACAATAACATACTACATTGTTAATACTGTTTACTAAATATTTAATATTATAAATGCGAAAGTTTAGATGGATGGATGGATGTTTGTAGCCTAAACGACTGAACGGATTTCGATGAAATTTGGCATAGACGTAGAGCGTAGTCTGGAAGAACATATAGGCTACTTACTTTTGTTTTTTTTAATTACACGGACACAGTCGCGGGCGAAAGCTAGTATTTAATATGTTTATCTAAATATTTGTAATCTTACCTGAAGGGACAGTCCCGTGGAGTGTACTTAGTGATTACGTTCTTTAATAATATTTCATTGCCTTACGCATTTGTTTACTTGTTATTATTTGAAGTTCAATGTTAGTTATGTTATGAAAGCTGATACAACATAAAGTATTTGATGTATATCAGAATACCATATAAACTCATTCCTTCAAAGTATCCGAGTTTAAGAGCCCATCTCAAATGGATATCGACGAATATGTGGCTGCAAGGAGGCAAGAAAGATTCAAGTCGTTTTAGGACTATACTATTCGGATTGATATCATTATCTTCTGAAATAATCCTAACAAGACTACCTACAATATTTTGCGTAGAGTTGATTTTCTCAATAGGTATTTTAGAACGACAAGTGTCACATAACCATCCTGACGATGGATTTATAGGATTTTCTGGAAGAATAGCTCCAGCGCAATGTTTATCAAAACATTTTATCGCAGATAGATTTGTTCCCATTTCATATGGATCTTTGCAACGTGCACATTTACACCAAAAGTTCTTCGATTTGTACAACTGGTAACGCCTTACTGGAGTACACCAAAGGAAGTTAGTGTAACAGGTAAATATCTCTTCTCCAAGTTCTATATCTCTTGATGCATATACTTCCATGACGTTATTCTTTTTAAACACATTTTTAGTATTTGGCACACAATTGTGATTCAAGAAAGCTGCTAAAGGAAACAAGCCACGCAATGGTATCGTTTTTTCTCTATCGTTTGTAGGAATTCTAAACGAGTTTATTTTAAGAATCGAGTGAACGGTTTTTATAAATTCGATCTGTTCATCTGGTATAACGAAATCTGAACACAGATTTTCTAATTCACAAAACATAGAAGGATTATCGAGTTGATAAAATAGTAACGATTCTTTTTGTTGCGAGGACAATTGATATAATTGTATATAAATGCGCATTCGTCCAAGTATCTTTGTTTTTTTAACGTTGGACTTTGCCTTCCAATGCGTTGTGATGAATTTGCATTCTGTTAGGTGCATAGGAGATGTTTCGCAATTTACGCAGCACACTGTTAGTCCGCATTTTTCACAATAATTGCAGTCTTCACAGGTTTTGTAACAGTAAGCGCAAAACGTAGTATCGAGGTCACAATTTCTTGGTCCGATAGCGAGCGCCTTATTAGTGAAAATTAAACTCCCTTTCTCAATTCTCTCCCGACTGAACAGTCCTCTTCCACCCAGAGATGATTTCTTTATAACACACAAAGAGCTTTGTATAGCACCACTGTCACGGCTCAAGTTTGATTGCAGATTACTATCTACGTCTGTTATTATAGCTTGATTTGGGACCGACATTGTCAGCTCATCACCGTCTGAACGAACTAAATGTTAGTTAGCGTTTAGAGTTAACGTAGATGTGCATGACCCGATATGAAAATAGCAACTGGAATACTTAAATCTAATCTGATTCATGGAGTCGTTCCACGTGTCGATTCTGACGTAACTTGCGTTCGACGGACCGTGTTTAGTTCTCGCAGTGCTGCAACGTATTTCGTGATAGGTATAGAAGACGTACAAATACAGATTTGCAGATTTGTGTAAATCTTTACACGCATGTTGCATACGCCTTTTAAGCGATGTTTATTGTTATCAAATTGCCTTTAAATTGTAGCAGATGCCATCGAATTCACACTAATTACATAGAACTCGAATTCTTTGAAATAATAAAAACTGTTGAATACTAGTGCTTTTGTGTGAAATTAAAATTAACCAGGAAACAACACGTATTAGCGCACGTAATATGTTTGCAATTTAAAACATCCGTTACCTTATATGAATGACAAAGGCGTATAAATGAATATATTTTCTACTTGTACAATCAATATCTCTTGTTTTAAGGGCTTTTTATGTACTACAATATAATGCTTTAATAAAGTTATGAGCTTGTCTTCCTCATCCACTTCCTTGTTATAATTAATTATTAAATTATACTATGATAGACATTAAATTCGTCGACATAGCAATGTAAAAAATCTTTAGTTACTTGTGTAAACAAGTATCCTTTTCCTACATTAGTTATTTAAAATCTTACATGCCTTACAAAATACAAGCAATCGTTCTTATACTATATACATTTTTATGTTCTCTGTACTTATCGTTAGATGCGCTGGGCAACATTTTTTGCTTAGATGCGTTTTTTTAATATTTTGAAATGATAAATGGGAAATATAAAAACTATGGCATGAAATCGCTTCGTTTTAACTTACGGACGACAGTGTTGATAAATATAGCTAAGAGTAATATATTACAACTAAACGATACATAAGCACCTAAAGCGTTGGAACGCAGTCGCGTGACATCAATTAGTGCTATAAATAATTTGCCAGTTAGCTTTCTCTATGTGATACCGTCAATATATTTGATGTATTAAAAACACTATGATTAATTATAATTGTCATTAAAACGTCAATTAAAAACCCATTATTAATGAATAATGAAGATTGAAAGGATTGATGAAAAGGTTAATGAAGTAATTCTTGTAGCAGGAAAGCGTCGCTAAATTGCCTTTTATTTTTCAAAGATTTATCTACTTCTTCTACTATCTTTTAATTAAATATGCACGCAATTTTGCCGTTGTACAAATTTGCTGATACGATTTCGAGAGCATTTGACGCTTAACGTAATATAATAAACATAACTAAATAAACATAATACACAAACACAATCAAACGATACTTACCATGCCAACGGTGATTTTCTATTTCTCCTAATTCCCAGATAAGTCTGCATTGTAAGTCGACCACAATTTGATTTGATTTCGGAATGTATTTTGTAACACGACATAAATAAAAATTCTCCAACTCAATAATATTTCCGAAATCTAAAGAACCTATGAGGCTTCCTAATGCGCTTTGTAAAGTGCAAATGTTATCGCTTGGTACTCGTAATCCGCACTCGAAGCATCGCCATGATGAAGAAGATTTAAGAGGCTCTATTGGCAAAAGAGAACCTGGACACTCCGCGTAGAAACATTTGAGAGCAGCTAAAAACGTTCCGCGTTCCGTTGGATCCGCACAGCGCTCGCATTTGCACAAGAAATGTTTAGTTTTATACAGATGGATTCGACGTGCCGGCGTCCCCCACAGTAGCCCCGTGTAGCACGTAAATATTTCACAGCCAGCCTGTATCGGTTTTACAGTTTTCACGATCATCTGGAGGTCACTATTGTAGTTGTATCTCGTATTCGGTACACAGTTGTGATTCAACATAGATGATATCGGATAGAGACCCCTCTTACCCATTTCTTCTTTCCCGTAGGAAGTGGCGATCTGAAATGCATTCGCATCTAGCACGCAACAGGTTAAAATCATAAGCTGTACGTCATGCTCCGGTATCTCAAAGTACTGTTGCAATTCTTGTATTTCCGTGCCATGTTGCGGCAGCACATGTGCTTGGAGGGAAGTCATAAATCGTTTTTGCTCTTCATTCAGTAATAGACCTCTTATGGCCGTCAGCGCTCGTGACAGTAAGGCGGCATCGACTTCCTCGATGGACACTTTATTGCGCCAACCGGAGATTATTCCACAGTCATCGTTATGAACACTACTGTTTTGACACGATTCTGAGCAAAGCAAAAGCGAACATTTATCACACTTGAAAAATTTGTTTGTGTTTAATTTGCAACAAACGGTACATCCGCGACGTATTAAAGTGCCGGATCGTGGGCCGGAGATCAGGGGATGATCGACGAATAACACTTCACCGGATGCCAAGTCCTCCGTTGCGAAGAGACCGCGGCCGCCCAGTGGAGATTCTTTGATTATCCATTTCGCAGTATATTGAGATGAGCATGGACCATTTGCGACAATTGTTCTATCGACAACATCCTCTCGCCACTCGCTCGAAGCCGGTACTGCACGCGCACTCGACATTAATATACACATCAGCGAGTATGATAACATGAGTTAGGCCGTGATCGGATTAACATCGCCAAAAGTATGTTCGATCTTGTCCGTAATTAACCGTGTCCGATAGACGTGCGGCAGGCGCGTGGGGCGCGTGCTGTCCGTCTGTGCCTGACGCCGGCCGCAGTCGGCTCCGCGTGCCATGCCGCCGCCGAGCCACTGCCAAGCCTGTGTTATGTTATCAGGTAATTTACGCACGAAACACTTTGATCAATATGTCCGTCTTGCGTCTGGCAAGTTTCGCCATTACCTGACTACATCGTGCCAACATTCGAAAAGAATACGTTTGGACATCTGGGAAATTGGGAGTTTGTTATGTAAGGAGGCAGATAGTTATTTTTAAATGAGACAGATGGTGACAAGAGTAATGTGTTCGTACACTACACAATTTACATATACATTTCTTATCGGAAACGTAGAGCTCTTTCATGAGTTTTGTGATCATTGTTTTTTTAATGTTGTCGTGAATGAAAGATTTAAGCTGCGTACTGGTACAACATTTATGATTTTGCACCAAATTTTGTACAACTTCTATACGTACTTACGTAAACAATCTATTTAAAATGACGTAGCTATGCAATTTACTGCTTGGCGCATCTCAAACAGGACGTTTACGCCCCCGATGTCGCACACAAAGTGAAACCAGTACGAGTAACAAGATCCTGTTCCTTTATGAGTCGTTCGTCCGGCTGCTTTGATTCGGCAACCTGTCCATTCTACCTGAATACTAGACAAATGTGGACGTTTTTGTAAATGGATAAATATTTAATTAGAAATATTTCCCTTAGAACGATTTGCTTACATTTGGTGCCTAGTGTGCTATTAATTGAATTCATCCTGGAGAATGCAAGCACTTTTCGATTATCACGAAAATGGATGTCCATGGTACTACTTTGATAGTTCATATAAAACGTTGTTGGGCGCGTGTCTTATAGTCTTTGGTAAGCTTGTATCAATTATCTAAGTACTGAGAATTTGGCATATTAAAGTCGTTATTATGATTAATGCATTAATAACAGAGGAAAAATATTACACTAATAAAACGTGTCAATTGTAACTCTTGTCAGGTGTATTCGGGGTGCTGGTCAACAGTTGGCTTTTTGCCACATTCATCCACAGTCACCTGCTCATTTCCAAAAGTCACATACTTGTTCTAAATCTTTGTACGGCTTCGCTTGGCAGAAATATCCTCGGCTTCCCATTTTCGGGCTCTTCAGCTATAGCTAAAAGGTATGTATGTAGTTTATTTATATCAGCGCTAAAAATGATCTCATGTACATCGTTAATGTGTCTCAGTATACAATATTTTTATTATTGGTATGAATTTATATTGCCAATTTTTTTAAATATTTTAACACCTAATTTTGTGCCAAGACCGATTAGCAATAATTCTTGTTTCTTGTCAACACGAAAATCTGGATTACTTTATTTCTATTGCAATATTAATGATCTGGATTTTTTCTCTCCATCAACCTCCGTTCTACCGTGTGAAGCGGTAGGTGTATTATCAATTTAACTTGCTAATTTCTGCGGTGTCGTTTACCATTGTTCAGCTGTGGATATCCTTGTCGCGTCCGATAATAGCACATTATTATAGTTAAATGGCAATGACTACTTATTAGTAAAACGGACAATTGTTTAAGATCTGAAAAGTTTGCTTGTTTAGTAATGCGTAAAATACTTATAGCGCGCATTTTTGACTGAATTAACCCACAACTGTTTAGTTGCGCTTTCCTATGAGCTTATATGGAGGTGCGCATACTCGATTTTGACTGTGAGACTAAACAGTTGAATTGGCTGCGAAACAATCGACAATCGCATAACAGTTGTACGATAGTTTAGTCAAAGGTGTGCGCCCGCTATTAATATTTGTTTCATCAATATCTTCAAAAGTGGTTCAAATGTTGCGTTGCATTTTCAGATGGATTTTTGGATCATCGTGCTGTCAACTATTTGCATTTTTAAATCAATTTTTCGGTATCTTTCAACTGAATGCCTTATTTGCATTAGTATTGGAGAGGTATTTGTTAGCAAGGCGCAACAGACGAGGTGAGGTTTTGACTTCATATTGAAAATTCGCGAGTTCCTCTTGTTGTGTGACAATCTTATTTAATCTTAGTTAATCTTATTTAATCTTATTTAATCTTATTTAATCTTATTTAATCTTATTTAATCTTATTTAATCTTATTTAATCTTATTTAATCTTATTTAATCTTATTTAATCTTATTTAATCTTATTTAATCTTATTTAATCTTATTTAATCTTATTTAATCTTATTTAATCTTAGTTAATATTATCAATGCGAAAGTTTAGATGGATGGATAGATGGATGAATGTATGGATGTTTTTTAGAGTTTGTATCCTAAAACGCTGAACGGATTTTGGTGAAATTTGGTATAGATGTAGAGGATAGTCTGGAAGAACACATAGACTACTCACTTTTGTTTTTTTTAATTCCACGCGGACGGAGTCACGGGCGAAAGCTAGTAAGTTGATAAACTTATTTTTGTTTTATTTCAGAGAAAACATTACACTTTAGATTCTACTTCACCGTAGTCGGTGTCTGTTGGATCAACTCTACAATATTCGCAACACCTCCATTGTTTGGTTACGGCGTATACTCGTGTGACTCCACTGGAACAATATGTTCTTTCCTTTGGCCTGCGCTGACATCTAGCACGAAAGAGTTAGGTTATAGTGTACCGTATGTTATAATGTGCGGTTTGCTACCATTAATAGCCATGTAAGTAATTAAAATTTGTTTTTTTTAGTTTTGTTAATTTACATTAATCAACTAATGGTTAGCATGGTATGGGCATGTTATGAGGAGGGATGAATCGCATGTTACAAGGAGAACGTTAGTTATGAGTGTGGAAGGGTACATCGGTAGAGGTAGACCTAGAAAGAGATGGATGGATTGTGTAAAAGGTGACATGATCAAAAAGGGAGTGATGACTGAGATGACGTATGATAGAGTTATGTGGAGGACAAAAACCTGTTGCGCTGACCCTACGGGAGTAGGATAAGGAGATGATGATGATGATGATGATGATGAACTAATGTATGTTTTTATATTTTTAGATTTCATTTTATGGGTAAAGCTGTGCGTCTCGAACAAATATACTATAGGAATGAGCAGTTGAAAGAAGAGAAACGCTTAACTAAGGTATGGTTTAAGAAGCATATTATTATAAAAATAAGAACTCTCAATGAATACTGTATTGTGATAATTATGAAGATTTTATTACGTACTCCTTCTTATTCACTAATCTAAAGTATATAACACGAACGCTGATTTTTTTATCGCTATTTTGTAATTCAAGTTTGCGACAAAAATTGTATTCTATAGTAAGCTGTACATCTAACTAAATATGTTGAGACTAAGCTGATTGTGTATACTTTTGTGTACTTTTCGGACAGAGTGTCCACGGGGCGTGTATAGCGACGCTAGCGCTGTGGGTGCCGGCAGGAGTGTTGGCCGGCTGGCAATGGGTGCCGTTACTCATTTACGGCTACAGGCCTCACGTTCCGCCAGTTCTCTCGCTGCTAGCGCCCATCGCGTCAGAGGTAACCTCA
This sequence comes from Papilio protenor, assembly GCA_029286645.1. Taxonomy (NCBI): domain Eukaryota; kingdom Metazoa; phylum Arthropoda; class Insecta; order Lepidoptera; family Papilionidae; genus Papilio; species Papilio protenor. Next base: position 7,119,773 of record JAGSMZ010000002.1, read on the forward strand.
GTCACTAGATATTACCTAACATTTAGGCAGACACCGCGGACAATACAAATATACTGATATATCCACAAATAACATTACAAACAAACAAAACACAATCCTCTTTTTTAGCTGTTGAATGTAAGAGAGCGATAGTCCCGTCTAAAAAATGTCCCGGAAAAATGGGGACCTTTAAAATAAAATAAACAGTGTCTGTTTGACAATGTTCCAGGCGGCGACCAGTATACCAGTGTTATGTTATCTGTGCGGAGACGAGAGGCTGCGCGCTGCGTTGCTGGGACGCATGCGCAAACAATACGGCCTGCTGCGACCGGACCGCGCACAACGCTACATGAGGGCATAAATTATTTATTTCATTGTAAAATACGAAATTGTGAAGTTCAACTAGCATTAAGATATCAGTATGTGTATACTTTTTAATGACTGAATTTGTTAAAGTAATAAAGAACATTCTTTGCTAGTTACGTTCGAAGATTTTGACTGGTCTGTCGTTTTGGTTTTTTAATTAGGTATGTGTTGTTTTAACTTTCTGTTAACCTGTGATCTATGTGTCACTGTACAAAAAATCTTGTGATAAATGTATTTTTATTTTTGAATAAAAAAGAATCACTTATTTTCTGAATTTACTTTCATAAAGCTCTAAGATATTAATTTGTGTTTTCTTACGCTTTTTTCCCTTTTTCATTTCAATCCGGTTAAAAGGACGACTAACGAAATTGCAACTATTTATCTAAGATTATATTCTGAAACAATAGATAAGTTTAACAGAGCGTAAGAAAACTTGTTTTTATTGAGTCGTAGTACGTAGTAACATGAGATTTGAGAAGGCTTTGTATCGAATGGCTCACTGACTGCGGGGTTTGTTTTCCTAGCAGACTGCGGGTTGTACGCATGCGCACTCCGAGCCTTCGTAAGCCGACAGTCAGTTGTCGCATCTCCATTATTTTTAGCAACAGGTTAATGAAGAAACAATAATTAAAAAATGTACGGAAAACCTATAGACACTGAAACATGCTACTGGGACGGAGCATTCAACCAGGACGATATTGCAGCGCTTATCGACGGTTGGATTTTAACAGGTGATTTACAATTTTATTAAATGCTTGACAATTGATCTGAGTGAATTGCGTTTCGTTTTACGCGCAATATTGGTGAATTTAAGACAATGGGAATGTACTTAAAGGAGAAAAAATGTGATTAAATTTTAATAGCAATGGTTTAATTAATTTTTACATACTTACATGGATATTGTTTCAAATGTTTTTCAGGTCGCATAGCATTTTTCTTAGTGATATGGTTGAATATAAATCTTTGGTGTACGGTATTACGACGTGATCTCAAATATAGGAATTTGGCTGTATTCACCACTGTCTTGGCAGTCAGACGTGGATACCATTACATATTTTACATTTTGAGATACATGGAATATAAATGGTAAGTTAAATTTGTATGAGTTCATACTTATTCGATTGATTGATTTCTTTTCGGAAGAAAAACTTGGAATAGCTTTCTAATCGATAAGTAGCATTACTAGTTAAAAAGGCTGAATGAAAATGATAAACAATTGAGGAAAGAATGGGAGGAAGCTTTCTATTCGTTATCAGTTGATTTCTTACTCGTCATATCTTTTAATGTAGGTAAAGCTAGGGACTCTTATACTGTTTTAGTTATTTATAACGATACGTGATGAAATGAAAATAATCTTTCAGGGTGGATGACATTCATAATTGCAGTACTTACGGATTTATTGACACATTCCTGGGAGTGTATGAAGTTGAAAGTCTGACTCACATTTGTATCGAAAGATACGTAGTCGCTAAATATATCGCTAATGGTAAGAAATCTACGAAAATTTAATTCCGAATTTTTTGTTTGATATTTAAAGTTTGTTTAATATTAACAGTTCGAATTTGTTTTATAAAAGACTGGATTTGATTTAATGTATTTAGAAACTTTGATGATTTTTCTTTAATCATCTCTTTTAGATCTGAAAATATTATTTTTTAGATCAGGAAAGAAGGTTTAATACAAAGTATGGAGAAAAGACTGAGGTATCGTATTTTTGAAATATACTGGTAAAATTTATTCCAGGTTGGCCTATAAGAAGATGGCATTACATTTTATACCCATGTCTGTGTCTGTTTTTCTCGACATTGTACTCTCTGGCGCCGTTCTTCGGAGTGGGCAACTACGTGAAGGACTTCTCTTGCTTGACTTGCACGTACAACATGGTGCTGCCTGAAACATGGGAGAGATACGCGGTCTTAGGCATCTTCCTTCTTCGTAGCGCGAAACCAGTTCTGTTCATGTAAGTAAAGTAGTTTTTATTGAGATTTTAAGGATGTTTTTATATTTCACTGTACTTGTGTTTATTACCAGTATTTAGGGAGCGTTTTTACAAATGTTATGTCTACATTTCAGGTTGATAATGCGATTCTGGACGCAACAAATGGAAGCGAAATACGATGATAAAAATGTTCCTTGGGTGGAAGTGCGATTTGCTCATGTGAGTTTGAACTTCTAATTATTAAAACCTTTTTATAGATTTATTTATTTAATACCCTAAGCTTTAACATAATTATTTATGTTTCAGATAGTAGATAGTTTAACAACAACAGTCCTCGGGTGCTGGATGCCTATAACAACAATTAGAGCTTTAGTAATAATCTCTATCAATTTCTTAGAAATGGAGGTCGACATGAAGGAATACGTTTGGGCAATACAATGGGCTGTGTGGGTCGAATGGGTAAGTTACTCTTCTTATTCAAGTTCAAGTTTCAAGTTTAACATTATCAATGCCTCTTTCGGAATTAATCAGAATTTAATTATAGCTATAATACTATTTAATTCAATATGTAGATCAAGAACCTTCAGATTTTTTTATAAAATCGTTGAAAACATACTCTTCGCATGAAAAATGTGTTTTTGAGTGATTCCAATACGTACAAAAATACAAATCTTTTCTCTTTATAATCCTAGTATAGACGATTTGATACTTTGTTTCCAGTTTACGCCGGCAGTGGTGACGGTATCTCTGCTGAGTGTGGATCATCTCCTCAGATCAAAAATGTTCGGCGGCGATAAGACGGAAGAAGATATAATCAAAGTTTTCGAAAAGGAAGATTAATTTTAACTTTTTAATTCTACATACATACGTTATACAGTGTAACCACAAATGTAATAACAGTTGTATTAATAAATGTCTTCCCTTACTTTTTCTTAGACGTAATAGGGACAATATACCCATGGTAAAAACAAAACACGTTATTGTAATAAAAATAATCTTTATTATTTTTTCCTTAATTTACTCATAGTAATAAATTACTAACAATCGATATGTACATTTAAAAATAGCGTTTTAAGTAAGTATTTATAATTACAAATATTATTTTGTAGCCATGCGATAGATACACAAATTGGAAGGAAATTAAATTTATTATTCCATAAAAAGTCTGAAAAGTACATGTTTTTTATGTAAAAGTCAGTTGTTTTCAATTTTCATGTAATGGTTGCAAATTTGTCCTTCAACTTCGTGCTATTTTTGGTGTATTTTTTACAATTTCGAAAGATTTTTTTGTATAAAGTACATACAATTTTTGGCTTTCTTTTATTAAATTTTATACTTTCGTACAGATAAAGAGAAATAGGTTGAGAGATGGATCCTGTTACAATATTAACATTTACGTTAAAAATAATTTCGATTGTATAAGGCTTAAATTTACAGTCGAAGTTTTATTTAACAGTCTAAATATGTACTTTGGACAGTATGCTAAAGGTAAGATTTTATTTTATAATTTGCGAAGACCAAATGAGGTACCAAATTTAAAAGTTTATAGCTATTATAATATTTGTCTTACCAAGATATCTGGATCTAATTTGTTGGTCCATTTTAAGGCCATTTGGAAGTAGAATATAAGCAAGATATCTAAGTATATGTAATGTTAAAATATATACCATGCATAGAGTCGTTTCTGGGAATAAACATTCTAAGGAGAATTTAATATGGATGAACAAATATTGTCTTAAAATTAAAGGCAAGTCAAAATAAAAGTTTCTTACTATTAGCATAACAAAACTCAAATATGTATGGCGCACATATCACAGTTATTTTAGTTTTAATTTTATGAATGTATAAATTTAAATATTACACGAATCAGAAGAGATTATAATTTCTGCTATTTATAGTAATTTTGTATATTTAAATTAATGTATAGAATTTTGTATAAACGCGCAATGTATATTCTTGAATAAAGTATCGGTGTATTTAATGTATAAAAGTAGAATTCACAAGCAGGTGATATAAGTATACAGAAGTGTAAAATTTGCGGTATTGTTTGGTATCAAAAAAGTATTATTAATTACAATTATTGTGCATATCGGTTTTAAACCTGATTTGTTGCATATATTTCATTGAATAATCGACTAGACAAATAGGTAACATTACAGGTTTCATTTTAAATGTATCACTTTATACATAAATATATTAAATCATTTAAACTATATCTTTATCATTTTATGGTATTTTTACAATTATTCACAATATTACAGTAACTGAAATATAATAGATTAGTCACTAAAGAGTTCAGATTGTACCTTTCCTCTTTACACCTAAACATTCATAGACACAGTCACTCTCTATATTATCTTTGGAATGAGTTGTATGACTAACACTAAAGAGTTTATCGTATTCGGCATCACCACCTCCGTGGTCTTCGTAATCGTAACTATCTTCATAAAAATATTCATTACTAGTAGTGTCTCTTACAACTGTAGTTGTATATACCCTGTTACTATAGGTGTCCTCAGTAGACCCCGTGTATGATGGAGTAGAGGGACTGTTCAGCACGATTACAGGGTAGTCCTGTCGCGTCCCTCTCACAGGCTCCTGCTATATCTCTTCCATGACAGTTTCCTGGTTCCATCTTTTCCTATTGTTACGTTTCTCAATGATGGGAATGAGGAAGAGAATGATTCCACTTAAAGATATCGTGCCCGCGGCTACGTAGAAGCCAGGCGCGTATGAGTTCAGTTGATCATAAAGCCAACCTGAAATATCCAAGAAGAGACATGTTAAAATTATGAAAGGTAAACATACTTCCATTTTTAGGACGTTCGTAGCTGCCTGATCGAAAACAAATTGTCTAAGAATTTGGAGTTATGTTGTGCTTGCTATAACATCAATAATGGCAAGAAGTAATTATTTAATTTCTAAAGATATTGTTATATTTTAATTTTCAATTAAGGAGATGTTTTTTTACGTTACCTGCAAAAGGTGGTCCTATTAATGAAGCAATCCCTTGAAACAACAGCAGCAGACCAAATGCGTTGGTTAGTTTCTCAATGCCGAGTAGATCTACCAGTACCACGGATGTCAATCCTACGTAAGCACCAATAGTGAAGCCAAACGTTGTCGCATATAACGCTAGACCCCAAAATTCCCAGCATGCCATCGCCAAGCCAGTACCTACGACAAATAAAGTATCTATAGTACCGTACGCGAATAAGATAAAAATATAAGCCAAAAGAATATACTTACTTATACCGGCTATCGTAAGACACAAGTTGTAAGCCAATAATCTGTTCACCCATGGCTTATCACTTATATACCCAAGAATAATCCTTCCCACTAAATTAGAGGCACCAATTATAGATATTAAGTAAGCTGGATTCGCTATTCCTAATTTCTCGCTCATAGGTACAGTGTATACGTACGGTATATAAAAACCAATACTAGTTAAAAAGTTAGAAAGTGAAAATAATATAAATATTGGATCTATTAAAAGAGATAAGTCAAGCATTTCTGATAGAGCATCTTTGAATTCCTCCGAGCATGGGAGCCAGCCACATCTTTGCACTGGTGCTTCTGATGGCTCTCTTAATACTACTCTTTCCGGAGAAGTTCCCCTGAATCTTGCGAGACTCGTCATACTGCCCTGGTACAAAACGTCCGGTCGCAACATGATGCCGCTGCCGTGCCGGGAGTGTGATTGATGCTTCAAATCATTCGGCTTATTCAATGCTGGCTGAGAAAGTGTGAGTCTTGCAACATCATTCTCCTCATTCTTTCCATTAGCTCTCGCTACATTCTCGGAGCTTTGCGAACGTTTCAGCGGAGATTTCTTAGATTTTATCAACATAGGCTCCGAAGCTGGCGTTTTAGGCGGTTCTGGGACCGGTTTGAACATCAATCCTAGAGGTATGCAGTTGAGAATTAAAGCTCCGATGATGGCCATCGCCCCGCGCCATCCGTAATTGGATATCAGAGTGGATGTGATTGGCGCGAACAAGAATGTCCCCAAACCCGACCCACATACAGCGATACCTGAAAATGGAAACAAACGATTTAAGGAAAATTAAAAATTACGATCCCGAATACAACTTTTTTTAATTCACTGTCATCGCAAATTAATTAGCATAAAACTAACGCTGCGTTTCCTCCATAGGCCTTTTCTTCTTCTATGTAGATATTTTTAAATTACATTATCAGGTTTTTCGGAACTTCTATTAGAGATAAATAAGTCTATAACTATAGGGTAACGATGTAAATATAAGTAAAGGATGAATACCTGTGGCAAGACTGCGATACCGCTCGAACCAAACAGTTACACTAACTATAGCCGGCAAATAAATGAGACCGAAGCCCAGCCCGGTCCCAACTCCGATTGTAAAGATAAGAGTGAGAATATTGCCGGCGAACGCAGATGCAATCACGCAGATGGCGGACAGCAAAGCGCCGGCAATTGTCACCTTCTGACATCCCCAACGATTCACGAAGGAACTTGATATTGGACCTGGAAATGAGTTTAAAATTTAGTTAGTAAATTGAAAGAATCTGCCTAAGGGAGGGGTAAATAAGAAGATTGTATGGTGGTTTGTACGATGCTAATGGAAAACCCTAATAAGTGTATAGATAATAATTTTACCAAATTATCAATTGTATGTGATTGTATACTCATTTACATAAATATATTTCCGAGATATAAGTCTAGATCAAATTATTATCATCTACGTTTATGGTCCGGGTGTTACCACAAAAATAATACCTACAGACAAAAGTAAATAAGTTTTTAGGTTAATAAGTATTCATCAAAATATAAAATAGACCTAGAAAGAGATGGATGGATTGCGTGAAAGGTGACATGATCAAGAAGGGAGTGATGACTGAGATGACGGATGATAGAGTGCTTTGGAGGACGAAAACCTGGTGCGCCGACCCTACGGGAGTAGGATAAGGCAGGGGAGATGATGATGATGAAGTATTCATCAAAATCTCATCAATCATAACAACATACAGCTCGTAAATATTATACGTGTGTGCGAATAAACTAAATGTTTGCCTTATACATTTCATAAATTTATGCTTATGTATAATTTTTTCGTACGAGTTTTTCCAATGCGCATATCAGTTAACTTACCTCGCATGTCATAAAGCTATTAAAGATTCTTAGCTCTCTTTCCAATTATTGTCGAGGTAGTGATGGCATTAGACTTTGGTGGTTAATCTATTCACCTCGTTTATATCGAATTATTCGTTATATTTAGAACACAATATACTAGAAAATATTACTATTTCATTGTTTACCCGGCTAACAAGAGGTGTTTATGTACCATCTCAATCGTGTATGTATAATTTAGAACTTTCGAATACAAGAGTAAGGAGTAAGATAAGGTCTGGTAGGACAAACAGCTGTCATTCGATGCTTCAGTTACAGGAGGGAAGTCAGGTGTTTTTTTTTGTTTTTGTTAATTAATCACGAGTTTATACATACCCGAGCTTAACGTGACCCCGACAAGGATAGAGACGATCCACGCGGTCTTGCCTTTGCCCTCGTCGAAGTAGGTCAGGAACTCTGCATAGAATACGCCGAACGAATAGGTCATGCCGTCGGCTGGAAACAAATAATGTCTATTAAAATATATGCATGGTTATATTTTATGACTACTTTCTCCTTTCCCATAAAAGGGTAACATTTCATATTATGATGATATGAATGTCACAAGGTTTTAAAAGTGTTGTCATACACAAGACAATATATGATGACAAAATTTTTTAACGATTCTATTTATCTATTCGTACTCATATTGATTTATAAGTCTTTATCGTTGAATGTGACAGAGTTCCAATTCCAACGAAGTGGGTTAACATGATAGGTCCGTGGTAAAGTAACAAAGGTATATCAATGGTAATAGACAGGAGCATGCGACACGTGCATGCGGAGAATAGTCTCGACGCTCCACACGAACAAAAGCCCGCTTGCGTAAAGGGTTTATGCAAAAGAGAATAAGGTATATCTACAACACGTGCCTGACAACTTTCTCGTCAACTTGAGAATGTTACTATGAAATGTTTTATTAATAAATTAGAATGGGTAAATAAGTTTTTTAATTAGAGATAGTAAGTCACAAATGAAGACGAATATGAATGAAGCTTTGAATGCAATGAGAATGCGTTTGAAAAGTATTTGACCCCGTATGAGTTCTATCGGAAATACGTAAATCGATATGAACATTTTCTTCATTATGTCGTAATACGTTTAAAAATTCGTGGGTTAATATGAATGAAAATAAATTAAACTGTTGATATTGTTTGAAATGTTGACGATCCATGAATCCAAGATGGTATAGATTAGGTATGTCTTGACAACATTTTTCCATGATTTATAGACTGTAATATGATAGATATTCATTTATGTTTGTCACCATTAATTTACAATTCTTGCAGTCAACATTTTATTGTAGACTTGATATGATTATCAATTCATAAGCCGACACTCAATCAATTCAATGATAGTGTATTAGATAATGCTTTGATTGACAATATTGTCACACTAAATGAATCCTAAATTGATTAGGCTTAGCAATATATTAGATACTAATAAAATAATATGTAACAGAATATTTTTTTTGTACAGGATAATATTCAGAACTGCTAGTAATAGACTTTGTAACTGTTTTTGTTGGAACGAATACAGTGCAAGTTAATTTTCAATTTTAAGTGTTAATTGGCAACAGTCTTAAAACATGACCAAGGTCGGAATGTAATAAATCGAATGTAACAATGTTGGAGTCTGTTATTTTTATTGTGGCCAGTTTTATAACGATTGTTACATTAAATTCAACATTAGAGATCACGAGCCCGCGAGGTGGCGGCGTGACTGGCGTCGTCAGTGGGCGGCAATGGCAGTGACCTAGACTGATCGAAATACTATCAACTGACTGATTTCGTTCACGAATAAAACATGTAACTCTACCTCAATAACCAGGTTTGATTACTTAATTTTTGTTTTCATCATACTAATATTATAAATGCGAAAGTTTAGATGGATGGATGTATGTTTTTAGAGTTTTTAGCCTCAACGGCTTAACGGATTTCGATGAAATTTGATTTAGATGTAGAGGATGGTCTGAAAGAACACATAGGCTAATCACTTTATTTTTTAATTCCACGCCGACGGAGTCGTGGGCGAAAGCTAGTATTTAATAATCTACACATGCCCTTAAAATTGTTCAACAGCGCGACATAGATCCAACGTAACTTATTTTTAGAAGGAACTTCATCTTAGAAATTAAATATATTACAGAGGAATTTCGACGTTTTAAAAAAAATGTTTAGATGATATTAATAGCTTAATCGTTCTGATATTAGTCATTGGCAAGCGCGTAATGTGAAAACAAATTAAGATCGGTTCTAATTTGGGTCGTTTTATAAATACTTATCGAATGCAAACACATGTTATCTATGAATCGAGCAAAGATCTATACTATTAATTATCAGTACAATTTATTTTTCTTATCCTTTAGTAGGAAACAAGTAAGGAAATACGATAAACACTTCTATCTTCGGAATTAATCTTGAGCTGTCGACTCTTAACGAGGACGTTGTAAAAATGACAATAAAACTGCTTGTACCCAAATTCTAATGATTAAAGAAACAATCCTTGAATCAAGAGGTCGTTATTTCGAACGTTAATTTCATTTTTTGTTTACTTAATTTCATACGATTGTATTTTTATTTCCTCTACAGACCTCTATAGACCATTCTACATATCTTATTTGGCTAGCATTAGCCTAAATTCTTTGTCTATCAATTCGTCTTAAGTATAGTTATACATTGAAAGTAATATTTATCTTACACTAGTGAAGTGGATACTGATAGGATAATGATAAACGCCCACTAACACACCCATATAACATGTTTATTTTATAAAGATAAATAAAGAATTCGTGGTATGGACATGTTATGACAAGGGATGAATCGCATGTAACAAGAAGGACGTTAGTTATGAATGTGGAGGGGTACATCGGTAGAGGTAGACCTAGAAAGAGATGGATGGATTCCGTGAAAGGACACATGATCAAGAAGGGAGTGATGACTGAGATGACGGATGATAGAGTTATTTGGAGGACGAAAACCCGTTGCGCCGACCCTACGGGAGTAGGATAAGGCAGGGGAGATGATGATGAAATAAAAAATCACAACGCATATTATGAAACATAAGTTTAAATTGCGTAGCGATTTTCCTTGCAAATGTCGACATGTGTTGAGAGTGATAACAGATAACTGGGAGGAGGTCGTAATGTCAGACGAGTGACGCCACTCTGTATCGCGAATATTGTTATTTAGTTATCAATAACTTGATGCCAACGTTCACAAGTCTAGCGCATTTGTGATATATACGCATCCGTGTTGACCGTGAATATCTGCATAAAGCATTGATAACTAAAGAACAACTCTAATGCAACATAAAAGTTCTGTTTTGACGTCAAATTAGTCATAGAATTAATCATATTAACCACTTTAACGATATATTATTATATAATACTAGCTGTTCCCATGCGATTTCATCCGCATGAAATTATAAATTAATTGTTTGCATTTGTCAAATTCTCAATTGCAAATGTCAAAATATCAATTACCTTACTATGGCAATCTTGCTTCCTTGATGTTGGCAGCAACTTATGGTCTCTTTCTCACATTAGGGTTTTTATCAAAAATATTTACCCTCTAAATTTAATGGCGTGATAACGTATAGCCTAAAGCGTGACGTAAGTGTAGGGCTATTTATTAAAAAAAGGATTATTCAAAAATATGCTGTAATTGCTGACATCTTAGGCAACAAAGAAGTGTGTGTTTACGCTTTATTATATTAGTATAGAGTATAGATATAGATTATGTGTGTGGATTCCTGTCGCATTAATGCTAACTTAAGTAAAATAAAATAATTTTCTCAAAATAAAAAGTGATGTTAACTGATTATATATACATATATTTTTTTAACATAAATAAACCAGCGCTTGACCACGACTCCACCTAAGCTAAGTGAAGACGCGGCCGAAGGATATTCTAGAATATATATTCTAAGAACGCATACCTTTGACTTAACTCTCGCACAACTGTTCTGTGATTGTCGATTGTTTCGACGCCTATTCAATTGGTTAGTTGCACTACTAAAAAGTCGAGTTGCGTACTTAATATAAGCTCATAGAATTCAAAGCGCGACTAAACAGTTGTGCGATAGATTAGTCATAGTTGTCAGCGCGTTCTAATGCTACATAAAATAAAATAATCTCCTCAAAATAAAAGGTAATTTAAACCGATTACATTCAACTATATGTATTCTAACCTAAAAACTTCCCATCTCAATACATCAGAACATTCTTGCAAAATATTTCAGCAGAATTACTGAGTAAACAATAACTTGCGTGACATAACTACGCAATAACCGACTTCGCATAATGCAGCCAAAGTAAACAAAACTCTCATTTAAACGAAACTTTTATACGGAAATGACTTTGCTTTTATTTCACTAAAAACATCAAAAAGAAATAAGGAAAATGATCGGTGGTAGAAAAACTATACTTACAAAAATAAAACAAGAACTAATTTATTACCTGGAATTAATTGATTCAAAAAGTAAGTTTTATTACTAAGCACTTTTCCTATGTCATTATAGTCGATTCTTTGCTTATCTAATACTAACTTAGGCTCAGGAATTTGCGCGCGATTAAATTAAATTAACTAACAGAATTAAATATAGCCTATGTATTATATATACTAAATTTTGTGAAATCTGTACAGTATTTATTGAGTTTTCATAGAGTTTGAGAAAGAGAGTTCATTACATGCGAAAATACAAATCTTTCCTCTTTATAATATTAACGAGCCGTTGCTCGCGACTTCGCCCGCGTGAAATTACAAATATAACCTATTACGTTCGCCCTTTTTTTCAACCTATTACCAAAAGTATTAACTTAGTAGTAATCTACGTAATAACAGAAATCTACCGATGCAAGATTCCAAATTTCTAAGTCCGGTAGCTTGTAAGCTGATTTTTCGGTTACCCTTATTGTTTGTGTTCGCGATATCTTCTAAACTATTAGTCCAATTTTAATTTTATTCTACATTAAATTCTAATTAAAGGACAATTTTATTCTACATTAAATTCTCCTGATAACAAACGCATTTATTTGGATAAGGATTAATATTGAAACCAATAAAAGAACGCTGCAAATAGCGTTGGATTTTTAATTCATTTTGTAAACACAAAAGTGGTTATTGTAAGAAAACCGTTAAAGATAGATATATGCTATCGCGCACTTTTCTGTAGAACTTTTTAAGATCTACAATTCTTTCATACATCATTTTTATATACCTCTAACGGTTTAGGCAGCGTACGCCGAGAAAAGTTAAAGTTTAGTGAGTTTTTAACGCCGGCGTCCAGAAACACGCTGTTTATTAATAGTTCCTGAACATTAGTAATAATAAAATATAGCCTATGTATTATATATACTAAATTTTGTGAAATCTGTACAGTATTTATTGAGTTTTCATAGAGTTTGAGAAAGAGAGTTCATTACATGCGAAAATACAAATCTTTCCTCTTTATAATATTAACGAGCCGTTGCTCGCGACTTCGCCCGCGTGAAATTACAAATATAACCTATTACGTTCGCCCTTTTTTTCAACCTATTACCAAAAGTATTAACTTAGTAGTAATCTACGTAATAACAGAAATCTACCGATGCAATATTCCAAATTTCTAAGCGCGGTAGCTTGTAAGCAGATTTTTCGATTACCCTTATTGTTTGTGTTCGCCATATCTTCTAAACTATTAGTCCAATTTTAATTTTATTCTACATTAAATTCTAATTAAAGGACAATTTTATTCTACATTAAATTCTCCTGATAACAAACGCATTTATTTGGATAAGGATTAATATTGAAACCAATAAAAGAACGCTGCAAATAGCGTTGGATTTTTAATTCATTTTGTAAACACAAAAGTGGTTATTGTAAGAAAACCGTTAAAGATAGATATATGCTATCGCGCACTTTTCTGTAGAACTTTTTAAGATCTACAATTCTTTCATACATCATTTTTATATACCTCTAACGGTTTAGGCAGCGTATGCCGAGAAAAGTTAAAGTTTAGTGAGTTTTTAACGCCGGCGTCCAGAAACACGCTGTTTATTAATAGTTCCTGAACATTAGTAATAATAAAATATAGCCTATGTTACTCACAGATAAATGACCTTTCTGATGGTGAAAGAATTTTTAAAATCGGCGCAGTAGTTTTTGAGTTATTTCAATACATACAAAAATACAAAAATACAAAGTTTTCCTCTTTATAATATTAGTATAGAAGTATAGATATAGATAATTTTACTTTCAAATCAACATTGTTTAAAAGTTGTGTGTAATGTTTGTCGGACAAACATTCAATATTCCCTTACATATAAATGTTTATAACCAATATATTATTTATGATAAGTAGGTTAAGAGTAAATATTACCAATTTTCAATGTTATGCTGATAATAGAGGTTATAATGATTAAGATGACATTGCCAAAATTATCAAAATATATCTTTAGCAGATTTTCCACAAAACCGAAGTCAATTAGGTCAACTGATAGCCCTTGTTTAGATGAAAATAGCTTAAAAGAAGAAAGCAATATAGAAGATTGCAGTAATACCCATGTCTTTAAATTGACTTGAAAAATATATCTTTAAAACCAGAGTCCAGAAACTAATATTAAGGATTTAATCCTGTAATTACGAACCATAAATATTTATTAATCATAAGAATTTGGGCCCTATTAGGTACTGCTAGGTCATGGTTTCACTTATACTAATGACCGTGAAAATTTTCTCAGTTTTGCATTCTCCAAATTGTTATTGAACTAGTTTCTTTTTGTTATGATATTGGCAGGTGGCCAACGTGATGTAGGAATTAGGTCTTAACCCACGCGAAGGTCTTTGTCGTCGACTAAATCGTAATCTCAAAATAACGAGTGAATCTAAGGATTTAAAACACATAAGTAATGTTAAATTAAATATTTTTTTGTGCAAAACCCTTGTATCTTATGAATATGTGCAACATGTAATTCTTGAAACAAATATTCATTTAAAAGCTATAACAATTTGCTTTTTTATAATATTATTTAAAAATAGCTGTTGCCCGCGACTTCGTCCACGCAATATTAAGATATAAAAGTATCCTATAATATGCCCGTCTATATCAGCTACCCTTCAGTGAAAGTCCAGTCGAAATCGGCAAATACATCATCTTCCCGAAATCTGGATTTTTTCTGTTGATATTACAGACACTCTAATTTTATTATATTTATAGATAGATATTTAGTAATTTCTTGTTAAATATGTCTATAACAAATTACATCAAAGAATGTTGTTTAATCTGTTGCCCATATGTGATAGAGCACGCTATATAATCTGTGTCCAATGCAGTTGGTATGTTTCTGGTTTGTTTACTTTATGACCATCTGTATCATACGTTGAATTAAAAAAAAACATACAGACGAATCGAGCACCTCCTCCTTTTGGGAAGTTGGTCAAAAATGGGCCATTTTCGCATTTTAATATAAATAAGCAGTGGTCTTTAATTACTTAACTATGCTTCAATGCAATATTCAATAGTCTGGTGACGTTTTGTTAACATATTGATTCGACTGGTAGTTCAGTAGAATTTGACCTCAATAAACGATACAATGAACGGATTTCGGTCGTGACCTAAGTAAATTTATACTGGATCGATTTAAATGAATTATTAATACAAATGACAAATTGTCTCATCGATTAGAGAAAGTTTTGACTTTCGTATTATATTGTGTTAAGGTCTATTCATTGTTATGAATGTACAAGAATATGCAGACATACACACTTGTGTTCCAATTTAAAATATCAATTCGACAACAATATAGGTTTAGAGTTACGCTGGCTATGTGCGAAGTGATAAGAAAAACAGGCCAATTATTACGAGTAGTGTATGTTATTAAAACTACTCTTTACGAGTACTTAGCTATTAAAAATAATTATCCAATTTTTAATCTTTTGTTTTAAATAACATAACTCGGCGTACACATATTCAGTTTTAACTGAACAGTCGAGCTGTCCAGTTAAAAGTAACGTGTATAGGCAAAACTGAGAAGGGTTCAGTTTAAATGACATGATTTTGCCTATATACATAATAGTGCCTAAAACTGGGCAATGACAATTATGGCGGGCTTTATAAACATGTATTATGCAAGTGTTCTTTTAATTGATATTGTAGGAAAAATACGTATTTTATATAATAATTACGACCTAATTACTAACGAAGTATGTAATATAAATGCCAGTGGGTCATTATAATATTGCCTTCGCATTGTAAACAAGAATTGATTCATCGGCTCGCATTATAAATGAAGTGAGCGGTATCGGCTTTAATTATCGTTTGCGTAGTTTTACATTAGTTCGCTACTCACTGGTCAAATTACATGAAACAATTACCTTTGTTTACAAGTTCAACTATAATTAGGTTATACCCTATTGTAAATTGTTGATTGAATAGTATATTTTTTAAGCCGGCGGAGAACTTATGGCTTTTAAACCTACTACACACCTTCAGTTTTAATTGAACAGTCGAACTGAACAACTAAGATTGAGGTGTGTAATCAAAACTGGAAACTGAACCATTTAATTGACATTTAAAATTTTGCCTACATATGTAAATTTCAACTGTACAGTTCGACTGTTCAGATAAAACTAAGGTTGTGTGTGCTCTAGCCGCAATATAGTAAGTAATCATAACTTTTCATTATCAAACTTGACTAAAGAAAACCTTGGCAATAATTAACTTACTCGGTGCCTTATCATAAACATATGTATTCTTGTTCGCTTTAACAATTGGTTCACTTTTTATACGAGATTTAACACTTGTAACGCCTTTATATTCAAGAGGTTCACTAAATTACGCTGCGGGTCTACGCTAAGGTCTTGTCCGCCTAAAAGCTTGTGAAGGGTCAATGGTAATTGTCGCACGGAACACAATGAAACCCCCAAGGATTTAGTTAATAATGCACACATGATTGTGAAAATTAGTGAGACTGGAATTGAAACAATTGGAAAATATAATTTTTATGTAAGCAGAACCGCTGCTACACGTTTCATTATGTGTCAGTTGAAATGTACAGTTAAACTATTGCCTACACACGCTCAGTTTTACCTGATCAATTCTACTGTTCAGGTAAAACTGAGCGTGTGTTACTGTTATAGCTTACTGTTAGTTCCGAAATGATGGTGGGGTCAGTTAAAAGATATTATAGTAATAACAATTTAAAATGCATTAACGAGAACGCTTCACATAATGAAGTTGCAAAAACGTGTACACTGGACAGAACGAAGAAAAATGTAGCGAAAATATTTTATAGTAAATGTCAGATACAGCATCGAGCAAAATATTCCGATCAATTTTCCACCTCACTAGTATAACATCTTTATTTCGTACCGCTGGTTAAGTCATAAATAAAATAAGATGTCTCGCGACAAAATAGCGTGTGCCCTCGAATATGTTTATAGCCGTATATAAAATTGTGCTGTCTACTGTTTTATATAGAATTTAAATTATTTCGATATATGATGCAGTAAATTTAAACAATTAAATGACCTAACAATAAGGTAACGGCGGAAAACCTTACAAAATATGTTTGTTGATTGAAAATCTGATGATTTCAGAGGCAGTTTTAAAAGTTTATTTTTCATAATACAATGTATTCCAATATATCAATCTAATTCCGATTCGATTCAAAACTTCAGCTTCTGAAACTTCTGAACTTCTGAAACTCTCGCTAATGTTCAGCGAAATCTGTCAAGTTATTGTTGAATGTTTAGATATTGTCAAAATTAATTTTGCTTACAATGCTCTGTAGAATTATTCAACAATATCTACTAGCTACTATATTTTAGCATAATTAATGGTTCTTCCCTAGACACTTATTGATCTTTAGATATTAAATATGCTGGTTTAATGTCTATAGAAGAGTTTTCTTGTATTATATTATATAATATTTGGATAATGTTAACATTTTTTATAACATTCATTGTAAAATGTATCCTTTATAATGTTTGAATCAGCGGTTTCTTAACTAATCTTCAATTAGCTTCGGAAATATAGAGAAATGAAAGAAGTATAAGCTACAATACTCCCTAATAAAAGAACTTTCAATTGATTTAAGTATTTATTGAATTGGGTAAGTGCTTTTTACATTTTTCAAGGACAAACAAGTAATATTCTTTTCCCTTCTCAAGACACGTAAGACGAATGGATGAACACAGTGCAGTGACATTTTACTACATGACTATTATCTGTTAAGCTGTGCCGGTTTATTATTCTGTTTGATACAAACTTGACATAACTGGCTATTAGCAGATTCAAGCGGATTAGTTTACGTAATGTAATTTAACATCATACCGTACGAGAATGGACAATTAAAAAGAAACGTAACAACACTAAACTTTTAAAAAAAGAGACGGTATTTGTGTTGTATGAGTTATGTGGAGGACAAAAATCTGTTGCGGCGACCCTACGGAAGTAGGATAAGGAGGAAGATGATGGTGAGTATTTTTGTTGCCATTAGGTAGATCATACTAATATTATAACTGCGAAAGTTTAGATGGATGGATGGATAGATGTTTGTTAGAGTTTGTAGCCTAAACGACTGAACGGATTTCGATGAAATTTCGTTTAGATGTAGAGGATAGTCTGGAAGAACACATAGGCTATTCACTTTTGTTTTTTTTTAAACCACGCGGACGGAGTCGCGGGCGACAGCTAGTAATAAATAAAAATTTAAGAAAAAATATTTTGGAAATAGAATATAACATCATAGAAAGTTCAATAACCAATTTAAGTATATTGTTTAATTATATAATTTTGTTTGACTGATAGTGATATTTATTATGATTATAATGTTAACGAAGCGAAAACAAAGATATTCTGATTTCTTAAGTAAACAGCGCCATTTAATTATATGTTCAAATAAAACTATAAACATACAAAGTTTTATCTTAATTAAATACTATAAATTCTGGATGATTAAGAAGTCTTTACTTTCTTTGGTATTTATATCTTGTTGCAGAAATAAATTGAAATAAAAAACACAAAAAATTAAAAAGTCTGTATAAATTATTTTAATTTTATGACAGATTCTGCTTGTGTTTCTGAAATTGTCCTTAAATTAGTGTTTTTTTCCATTTTTTATTGGAGAGTAAATTAATGAACTGATTCGACTACAAATAAGTGTAAAAGGAGTATGGTGAATGATTACTTATTAGAGAAATAATTTAAAATGTTCTAACCGTTAGAAAATTCAGGGCAATTCCCAATTTAGATTTTTTATCTTAAATTGTCTTAGTTAGGATTCTGCATGGTTATTAATCTAATGAATGTTACAAAGGAATCATAGTATTTAAATGTAAATAAGGCAACTATGTATGAAGACATAAAGTATATAGGACCTATCTTGGCTGAGGTGACAGTTAACCGGCGAAGTGCGTCAAGATAGCTATTAATATGCTATTAGTGTCGGAGTCACCTCGTTCCATAAAATATAATCTAAGCTATGCAACCTTACTATGCACCGATATCGCTTACATTGTTTACTAACTTCTAAAGACATTACTAACACGTTGTGATTGGAAATACATAAATTGACAAAAAAAATTACCAATTGTACTTACATTACAAAATTTCAAAGATCAGCATTAAAATTAAGACATGAGACAAACAGTACATTTTATAAAAAAAAAACAGTAAGTACTCACTGATAATGTGGATCATGAAGGAAGCGAAGACGACGACCCATCCCCAGCCTCCGTCAGGGGGCGGCGGCAGGCTTTGGGAGCCCTCACGGGAGCTCTCGCCCTGCTCCCCTTGTCCTCCCTGCACCGACTGCACGCCATTGCCATTCCTCGAGCTCTTCACCGCGCCGTGAGACATACTCGAATACCCGTTACTGACTTGTTCTCAAAAATCTCTGATAACTTCCCACCTTAGTAACTCAATCCGACAGTTGATATGATTTATTTTCAGAGTTTATCTCCGCAACATAGTGTATATCCTTGTATTGTTCAACATATACTTTACATACATTTGCTTAAATATCGATAAGATTACAATATATTCACTGTCGATACTCTAGATATTAAAATACTATTTATAAAATCTGTACTGAAATAGAGGCACTTGGGTTTTGAAATTTGTATTGATTATTTTTTCTACGATAAAGAGGAAGCGCTGTGGTTCTTGGAAGGGACAGTTTCATAAGATAAGGAGACTGAATGTCTTTTATTTTCTCATCTCTTGGCGCTCATTCTCTTTCCTCATCTGAGGCTGATGACTTTTCTTCTTGTCTGTTCCAGTTTTCGATGGACTCTCATTTCTACGTACAGCTCCGTCGCAAATCTGTAAGGAGAAAATGTTTCTGAATATCTCAATTATATGGTCTTTCCTTTTTATATTACAGTTCATTTTACAGTAAATGTTTTTTGACCGTATGATTTTATTTGACAACTTAAAGTAACTAAACAAAATCTCCAGAAAACTCTTGCATCAAATTCAGCAAATATTAGTAAGTTTAATATAGTTACTAGCTGATTCATAAAAATAATTTCGCACTAGAAAGTATATTACTTAATTCGTTGTTAAGGATAATTTGGTCGGAATCCTTACGATTAAAGGAATACACGACATTTGACGATTTTGCCCCCGAGATATTATAGGAATAAATTTTCGGAATGCCTTGGTGTAATTACCGCGTTCGCGAAAATCGTTATATTAATTTTCTCAATGAAGATTAACAGCGTATGCTTGGAATTTATCCATTATCTGCAATTTACGGTAGTACTCAAAAACGATTTTATTATACCGTTTAATTGAACAGAAGCAAATAGAATGTTATCCAAAGTTTATGACAGCTGTTAGTTTCGTGCAGAAACAATGCGCAACAAAGGCGATGTGCGGGATTTCTATGACCCGCAGTAGGGAGTGTCAGTTGAGCTCGCAGCTAACCACGAGCCGCAATAAAGTTTGAGTCTTGTTATACCAAGAAGATGAAACATGTCATTGTTCAAGAAAGATAAGACGTGTTTTAAAACTTTTTAGCAGAGTGATATGATAGGGCTGTCAAACTTCAGGTTATTATTATTATTGTCCCTCTTATCAAATTGTTCTGTGATGTACGAAATACATTACAAAACCCAGTCCCTGTAGCTGCTGTTTCTAGGCAGATTCTGAAGTTATCAGACGTGACAAGAGTCCGGTAGATCGATCAATGTTGAAACATATCGATAACGCAGATAACAAGGTTTCGTAGTCCGAATGATTTGTTGGACAGCGATACCGTTCTCAATAAACGTTTTATCATTCTCAAAAGATCTTACCTTATCCACAGGCATCCGTTACATGTCGATATAAAATTTAGGCAGATATTAATGACATGAGGTTACTTTTACAGTTAGAACTATTTTTTAAGAACAATAAGCGTCAATATTTATTCCACACGATTGAAAGTTTCAGCTTGATTTTTTGTAATTACATTCAAATATTACATTGCATGGGTGGCCTACAACATTCTAGTATGGCAATGTATAGTGCCATTCAAACTTTGTGGCAGCTTGAAATTTTGCGCAATTCCCAAAACAAAGCATAATTTTAAGTAACCCCGAAACGTAGTTTCTTTTCATCGTATTTTATCAGTACGTTTAACACAATGCGAGAACGAATGCATTTGTATCGCGAAACAATTGTTATTTTGAAATCGAAAATCGATTTCAGATCTCAATTGACCTCTGTATATCGGTCAGTGTTAAAACGAAGTTTTTTATTTCAGTCTGATATAAATGTTTCAAGTTAAATAAATTACTTTCTGGAAAATTTTCGTATCAAAGTTAAATAATAAAAAAGGTTATCTGTCGTGTGCCGGGTACAAGAATAACATGCGATATTACGTTGATAGAAAAGGGCAATGAGTTCGACATGTTTTTTGAAGTTTATATCATTTTAATATTAGCAATTTTATTAATTTCTTGCTAATTATCATTTCTTAGTGTCACTTTTATATTAAAAATGTAAAATGTATAGTATGTTAAATCTTTTTTGAGGCTTTACATATTGAGGCTGTGTTAAAAGCTAAAAATCTTCTATCATTATAGTTCCATTTCACCGGTTTGACTAATTTAAGTCGTTGTTTTTTTGTTTTTAAGTCACCCAAGTCAAAGTTATTCTACGGATTGCAGGATATCTTCAGCTTGTAGTTAAGGAGATTTGCAATGGAATAGCCATACGTACAAACTCATCCATGCTTAAGTAATATTGTCAGAATATGATGAATTTGTATTAGACCAATATTTGCCTCGTTTCATCTCTTATGTTTAATGCAAACAAAGTAGTATCGCGACAACTCTGGCAAATTTATTCAGTGTCTTGATATGTATTGTTTTGTTCTTCATTTTATCAAGATGAGAATGTCAAAGGAATTTATTTTATGACTTGTGCTATCAACCTTATTTTGATAACCAATAAAACGACCAGACAAAATGTATTCAATTGTATCTTATTAATGATTTTTTAATAAATAAATTTCCTCACATACAAAAAATATAAACCGGGCCCACGGTCCTCCCTTAGTGATAAGAAATCTACATTAAAGTATTGCTTAAAGAACCACTAAAGAACTGTAAGTGAAACAGTTAAAATGGTAAAAGATCTTGGGATATTACATCAAAAGAAATTCTCGATCTTTCTTTGTGAAATACAAGTCAAATCAGTAAACATACCACTATCGTGTGTACGATAAGAGGTTAATGGTAACAACGATCGCACTCTCCGACGCATCAAATATCGCTATTAAAATAATATAATTATGTCAGTTGACTTTGCATATCATGATAAACACTTGAAGTAAACAAAAGATATTTACATTTGTATGTTTACTTATCTTAGGTAGGTGTGACAATCTCGTTACAAGATAATATTGTAATTAAACGATAGTAGATTAAATAAAAAAATATAATAACACGGCACATGTTACTGAGACGATAAAATTGGCTGCAAGTGAACAGCAATAAGCTGAATCAAAGTTAACCGGGTTGTCAATTGATCGTTGTATGCAAAATGAACTGAATTTGTCCGAGCAATTGTTAGTATTTAATCGCAGTGTGCAATTTAAATACGCGATAGTAATGACTCAGCGGATGTCAAATGCTAATTTCAATATGCATATAATGCATAAATCGTGCGAGCCAAACAATGCTTTTTGTTTCTTTCCATCGAAGTTGTTTATTTTGTATATTTTTCTGCACTACCCACGTATAAACTTGAAACCATTTTGTTATTGAAAATAAATTTAAATTACTTTGTAATTAAGAGAAATAGGTATAGTATGTTTCTTTATTAATAACTTGTACGGTTTATATTAAAGGTAATGTCAAAGATCTGGCGCCAGAAATAAATTTTGGCTTGATGTACAATAATATTTGTGTATCCAACCTACATGAAACAATAAAACTATTTTATTAAAATGCACTTACGTTCACACGTTTTTCCTTTCACAGTTTATTTATTTGTGAATTGTAAACAGCGCGAATGTCACTGAATTGCGGTAAGTGAATAGCGCAGCGGTATGTACGCAGTGCGGGAGCGATGCGCTGAGCGTACGTTCGCGGTCGCGTCCGCTTTGCCACTGTCAGCTGCCACCGACCACCGACAACGAAAATAGCGGATAAGCGAAACAAACGTCGCGAGCGCCTCAAAAAAACATACAATTGCCAACATTCTTAGCCAATGCAGAAACACATAAAGGCCATTGTTTTGACGATTTACTGAAGGATGTGGAAAAAGAAGAAAGCAGCTGAAGGTCTATTATAATGTTGCTACTTGGTGGTGCATTGTATCTAAATCAAATGCTTACAGATAATATTAACGATGATAAGTGTATAGAAATTGGTATTTTAAGGGGAACTCCTAAACTTCTATGATCATTTCTTCAAGGACTCAGCTCGTAGCGGTTGGTAACGCTTTAAGAAAACCGAGTACAGACAAGTAAGTTATGGGCGATCACTGCGGAATGCAATAATCATCGTAGTAAAGTGTAGTATATGCAATAACATAATAGTAATGCTTACTACGATGGGGGAACTAAATGTAAACTATTATACTTGGTATGTTTCCGGGTGATTTCCCGCACTTGAGGCGAGACAGGCGCAACGTGGCGGCAGCACTGTCGCGTCTCTACTCAACTTGCAATAGGACCTCCTCATGAATGTGCAAATCAAAGGGACTCTTGTTTTAATAAATGTACCTTTCTGCGCCAAGCACCCTTTTATGTTTATCACTTCATGCATGGCGAACAATATTTATACAGAGATTTTATGTCTAGGTATACAAACATATTGATGTAAACACAAGTAGAAAAAATTCCTCAATAGGGAAGTGATTTTATTGCGCAGAGCAAACACATCCTTATCACATCCTTGACAGTAGATAACTTCCGATCACTTCCGAGCAATTCCTTGTTTTCTGCAATCTACTCGAGTGTGACCTACAGTTTATCAATACACGCTACGAACGTACGAAGAAATAGCAGAATTCAATTGAAATTACGCTAACCAGTTCAACAGCTTCAAGTAATCAACCGTCCATCAAAGGCATTTTAAGCAGCATCTGCAAATTGCAGTTCGTGTATGGGAAATTTAAACTGATGATCGTCGATCGCTTGAAGTTGTCGATAAATCGCTTGTAGCAGTCCGTGTATATCTACCTTTAATTGTAATATTGACCGCTCGTAGTCTATTAGCATAAACTGGGTTAAAGGGCTACTGTTTATCGGTAACGCGAACATTATTTCGTACGTACGTTACGTAAGATTAAACAATTAATTATCGATGTTTCTGAGTTCAGTTGTTTTTGGAAGTGGGAAACAATTTAATTTGTTTTGTTAGATTTTGTTTACTGTTATGTTTACAGAAAATATAACTAGGAATTATACAAATTACTTGCTTTCGTAATTAATTATTTTGGTACAATGAACACATCATACAAATGATAGTGTTTTAAGATTGGGCAGGTGATGGTGGCATTATTGTGGATATAACCCTCCTGGTGAATGTTCTGCTTGTTTCCTTTATTTATTTTATAAGTTATTGGTATCCTTATTGTATAAAACACTAAGGGAACAATGGACTTCTAAAATTATCGACCTTTCATTCAAGCCAGCGATTTGTATGCATAAAGAGTAAAATATTGAGGTTAATGACGTCACTAACTCCCACACGTTGATTTTAGCATTTTCTTTGTTCATACATGTGATCGTCGCGTGTTTACACATGATGAAAACATTTTAATTTACGATTTAATTATATTTTACTTTGTTCAGCTTACTTTCTAACCTCTTAGATTTTGGCTCCTGCATGCTATTATGACTTCATTTACTGCTAAGTCTTTAAAAGAATTCCAAAAAGCAAGGTTTATTGTGATTTTTATAGTTATGTGCATCAGATTTCAACGAATATAATATCCGTAAAAGGATTTTCTGATTTGTAATCCATGTCGTGACCTTATTGTAATTCGTCCTCATTCGGATGGTCGTTTGTCGAAAGGATCGCCAGAGTGGGCTGAGGTCGACCACTCGGTAAATATTCTGTAGATAATACGAACAAGGTTGTACTATAAAGGATGCATATACAAGCAATGCTTGCTTTAAAGAATGTTATTTTCAATTTCGTTCATCTTCTAGTAGTAATTTATCTTAGTACAATATAGATATAACCTTGTGGACCAAGGCGGCTAAAATAATTCTTCAATTGAGATCTTGAATTAAGAATCTGCGCCCAACGAATACCGGCCTGGTACATTTAGTCTGATTAGTTCACTTCCGCTTGTAGAATGACAATGTATTCTAGAATGTATGCAGGGTTAAGGAGGTTGATAGGTTTTTTTATTGATATCGACGATTATATTTTGACATTCTTCTAAAATTAGATTAGCTTAGTATGGAGAGAGTAAAATAATATTTTTTAAAGAAATTATATCATACTTCATACTAATATTATAAATGTGAAAGTTTAGATGGATGGATGGATGTTTGTTAGAGTTTGTAGCCTAAACGGCTGAACGGATTTCGATGAAATTTGGTATAGATGTAGAGGATAGTCTGGAACAACATATAGGCTACTCACTTTCGTTTTTTTTAATTCCACGCGGACGGAGTCGCGGGCGAAAGCTAGTATATCATAAATAGGAGTAAAACAACGAGTTCTTTATATTTCTACGGGTCAACCCTACATATATATAGATATTTATATATTCAGCGTTTAATCGTCAACGAATCATACAAAATACGCTATCAATTTTGTATGTATTTTTAAGTTACAGTTATTTTTATGGGACTATTAAAATGTATTAATAGCGAACAATATCCTGATGTAGTCAAGGCAGTATTAACGCAGTTTAGCTGTGTACGACATAATACTTCACATCTCAATTTTCTAGGGTTACCTTATGTTGATTTGTACATTTCATGCACTTTATAATAATGTAACCTGTTTTTTTTTTAAGAATAACTACCTTGTTCTGAGTCATTTATTCGATTGCAAATTTTAATCGCATTATAATCGTATTCATTGCATATTAATAAGTTTTAAGGGGTGTGCATCACTAGATTTTTCATTATTCCAGTTAAAGAAAAACAGTTTTTTAAAACCTGTAACAACCGATTACAACCCTAGGGTGTTTATAGAGTGAGCGGTAACATCATTATGAGCGGCTGATTGGTCTCCGCACTCAGTCACAGCCGGGAAATTGTTCACTGAATTTATAAGTAACTTATAGCCAATCTTTAAAGCTCCCTTCGCTTCAATTGCTTGCAAATAAATTGTTTTGCAACTGAAGATGTGTTTATACAAATTATATAGACGAGCTTTACATATTTGTCACAGGTATTTCAATAAACATAATCTTATTCTTACTAATATTATAAATGTGAAAGTTTAGATGGATGGATGGATGTTTGTTAGAGTTTGTAGCCTAAACGGCTGAACGGATTTCGATGAAATTTGGTATAGATGTAGAGGATAGTCTGGAACAACATATAGGCTACACACATTCGTTTTTTTTAATTCCACGCGGACGGAGTCGCGGGCGAAAGCTAGTATATCATAAATAGGAGTAAAACAACGAGTTCTTTATATTTCTACGGGTCAACCCTACATATATATAGATATTTATATATTCAGCGTTTAATCGTCAACGAATCATACAAAATACGCTATCAATTTTGTATGTATTTTTAAGTTACAGTTATTTTTATGGGACTATTAAAATGTATTAATAGCGAACAATATCTTAATGTAGTCAAGGCAGTATTAACGCAGTTTAGCAGTGTACGACATAATACTTCACATCTCAATTTTCTAGGGTTGCCTTATGTTGATTTGTACATTTCATGCACTTTATAATAATGTAAGCTGTTTTTTTTTAAGAATACCTTGTTCTGAGTCAATTATTCGATTGCAAATTTTAATCGCATTATAATCGTATTCATTGCATATTGATAAGTTTTAAGGGGTGTGCATCACTAGGTTTTTCATTATACCAGTTAAAGAAAAACAGTTTTTTAAAACCTGTAACAACCTATTACAACCCTAGGGTGTTTATAGAGTGAGCGGTAACATCATTAGGAGCGGCTGATTGGTCTCCGCACTCAGTCACAGCCGGGAAATTGTTCACTGAATTTATAAGTAACTTATAGCCAATCTTTAAAGCTCCCTTCGCTTCAATTGCTTGCAAATAAATTGTTTTGCAACTGAAGATGTGTTTATACAAATTATATAGACGAGCTTCACATATTTGTCACAGGTATTTTAATAAACCTAATCTTATTCTTACTAATATTATAAATGCGACAGTATAGATGGATGGATGTTAGTTAGAGTTTGTAGCCTAAACGGCTTAACAGATTTCGATAAAATTTGTAATAGAGGATAGTCTAGAAGAACACATAGGCTGCATTTACGTTTTATGTCCATGCGAACGATGTCGCGGACGAAAGCTAGTAAGTCATAAATCTATGTATGCTGCAAAGTACTGAATTATTTATGAAATCAAACGAATAAATAAAATATTATGATTATTCTTTAATTTTTAATATTTTTAATTCAAATGCTTACATTTTTATTGTCGTTTGATCAAGACCTTACACATAGAAATTCAGTATGTAATTAAATCTAAACACGCCTGAGCAGTGTGAAAAATTATACAATGTTATAAATAAAGTTTTACGTCTGGTTTTTACATAGATACGCGTGTTTTTTATATAAAACAGATTTAAAGCGCGCTGATTCTACACATAATTTTTTTCAGGACACGTGCTTGAAACGTGATGTGATATTTATAAAAATACTGTAGTATTTGAGTTACGAGTATTTCAATACTTATAAAAATACAAATCTTTCCTCTTTATAATATTAGTGAATTATAGAGAACGAGGAAAAAAAACATTAAATAAATGTTATCAAGGTAATGTATTAAATGTCTATTTTTATCCGAATTAAAAATGAATTATTTGAAAAATGTCGTGTATTTGCGCATTATGTTTCATTTTTCATTACAATATAGTTTTGTATTATTTTTGACTTATTTGTTTTGGAATCCCACAGAGAGAGTAAAAACCATTCAAACAGGTGTTCCTTTTCACAATAACTAAACAAGCTTACAAAATTATTGACACTTACCAAATTGATAGCTGTATCCTTATAAATATTCCCCCTATTAAGTATTAAGTACGAATTTTAAATAACTTAATTCACAAAATCAATAGACACCATTGTTTTGTTTTTGTTTACGATTATAAAATTTATATCCTGTATCAAATATTTTATGACAAGGAACTACTTTTATATTTTTTTTTTATTTATAATTGTTGTGAATATACTATAAATAGGCCGATTTAGGTTATGTTTAGAATGAAAATCCACCGCAAAGCGCTTTGGGCAGCTGACTGCGGACGACTAAGTGAGCGAAAGGCGGGCGGCACGGACTTATGCCGTATCGTACCGTCACGTTCCTTAGTATCTACTCTCTCACGTACTTATGGATATACCTGTAGAGTGAATGAAACAGCAATAGGTAAAATCATTTCCCGGCCACGTCCAGACACGCGACTTGGCACATGTATTACTCACGTACAATTTGGTAGACACGTTAAGCACCCTTTGATATGTAAATTGTCTCGTATGAGAACAGTTTTCGCATCGCAGCGCATGTGTCTTAAAATTCCTTTTATTTATACATTAACAAAATAATCCTAATTTGTTACACCAATATTTTTTCTTCTTTTATTATCACCTCATTTAGTAAATCCAGCCAAATAATACAGTTTTTTTTAAAACAAACAATTAAACGTTACAAGCACGTAATGGAGTTTACGAAACATAAAATTTGCCATTTTTTATTGAATTCCAACAGTAATTACGAATCGCAGTTAAGTGATTGGTGAAAAATGTATGCACATGTGACTTTATGTATGTTATTATTGTAAATTTTTTTTTTTTTTTTTTTTTTTTTTTTTTTTTTTTTTTTTTTTTTTTTTTTTTTTTTTTTTTTTTTTTTTTTTTTTTTTTTTTTTTTTTTTTTTTTTTTTTTTTTTTTTTTTTTTTTTTTTTTTTTTTTTTTTTTTTTTTTTTTTTTTTTTTTTTTTTTTTTTTTTTTTTTTTTTTTTTTTTTTTTTTTTTTTTTTTTTTTTTTTTTTTTTTTTTTTTTTTTTTTTTTTTTTTTTTTTTTTTTTTTTTTTTTTTTTTTTATTTATAATTGTTGTGAATATACTATAAATAGGCCGATTTAGGTTATGTTTAGAATGAAAATCCACCGCAAAGCGCTTTGGGCAGCTGACTGCGGACGACTAAGTGAGCGAAAGGCGGGCGGCACGGACTTATGCCATATCGTACCGTCACGTTCCTTAGTATCTACTCTCTCACGTACTTATGGATATACCTGTAGAGTGAATGAAACAGCAATAGGTAAAATCATTTCCCGGCCACGTCCAGACACGCGACTTGGCACATGTATTACTCACGTACAATTTGGTAGACACGTTAAGCACCCTTTGATATGTAAATTGTCTCGTATGAGAACAGTTTTCGCATCGCAGCGCATGTGTCTTAAAATTCCTTTCATTTATACATTCAAAAATTAGTCCTAATTTGTTACACCAATATTTTTTCTTCTTTTATTATAACCTCATTTAGTAAATCCAGCCAAATAATACAGGTTTTTTTAAAACAAACAATTAAACGTTACAAGCACGTAATGGAGTTTACGAAACATAAAATTTGCCATTTTTTATTGAATTCCAACAGTAATTACGAATCGCAGTTACGTGATTGGTGAAAAATGTATGCACATGTGACTTTATGTATGTTATTTATTGTTAAATTAGTTGGTGGACATTTGAAAGATATGGGCGAAGTGACGGTTAATTGGACTGCTATGTTCTATGAACTGGAGGATAGAATAGTAGGAGGTGAACCGACTAATTTGAAGCGGTATCCATTCAATATCCAGTTCTTCAACTACGGTGGCATGTGCGGTGGTACAATTCTCACCAGCAAGACTGTTATGACCGCTGCTCACTGTTTCGACCATAATCAAAATATTGCTGAAATGACTGTATTATCCAGTACGATAGTAAATACAAATTGAAATATAATTTTTTATTCGATAGTGTTTATGGTTCGATAAATTCATAAAATGAAGTTCCGATCTACGTAACTTGAGTTTTTCTCCATTGTAATTTAGGTTACCTAACAATCGTGAATCACTAGGTAACGATAAAATAAATAGAAACTTCTGAAACCCAGCATGAGTCTAATAAATATGACATTTATTTCAAACAAAGCTAAAATAAAATAGCAACATCTAAAGTTTTACATTCGATCATTAACCTCTGCATATATTTGTTCTAAACCATCTTTTCTAAAGATTATATATTTAGGATTGAAAATGTCTAGACTTGATGCTATTACAAAGACGTGGCATTCTAACGAAAGGATTGTGAATATTCAACGCATTTGCATGCACTACATTTTTAATCCCATCTTACTAATATTATAAATACGAAAGTTGAGATGGATGGATTGATGTTTGTTGGAGTTTATAGCCCAAAGCGAACTCCATGAAATTTGGCATAGACGTAGAGGATAGTCTGGAAGTACACATAGCCTACTCACTTTTGTTTTTTCTAAAGCTAGTCGTTATTAATTGAATGTAGTTTATATCAACGTTGACGACTGTTTTCAGATTCGCGTTTTATTTTCGATCCCCAAGCGCGGACACATGAAGTATGGGATTTCAAAGTACATGAATATTACAATACAAGTGCGATGTTCTCCAACGATATAGCAGTTATATTGGTACACGATGAATTCAAGTTCGATGAGAACGTAAAGCGTGCTGTTCTATGCGATACTGATGCGTGGATGAATGAAAATGAAATCTTCGAAGCGACCGGCTGGGGAGAGATCAAGGTGATTTTATTTAATAAATATTTCATACCGTAAAAGTGTAGTCTGGAGATAAAATTTATGACCTTCTAGATCCTAAGACTCAATTCAATAAAAGAAATACATTTTAAAATGTAATGTAATTCAGAATAAGTTTTTCGAGCTGTTGACCTCTTCGAAGGCGAATACTAAGGGTTGGTAAATCTTATCAATACTTCTATACTATACTACTATACTATTATAATAAAGCGTAAACACACACTTCTTTGTTGCCTAAGATGTCAGCAATTACAGCATATTTTTGAATAATTCTTTTTTAATAAAAAGCCCTACACTTACGTCACGCTTTAGGCTATATATTTTCACGCCATTAAACTTAGGGGGTAAATATTTTGGATAAAAAACCTAATGTGGGAAAGAGACCATAAGTTGCTGCCAACATCAAGAAAACAAGATTGACATGCTTTGTCATCTTGTCATGTCATTTTGACATTTGCAATTGATAACTCGGCACATGTAAACAATAAAATAAAATTTTCATAATTATATGCGGATGAAGTCGCACGGGAACAGCTAGTTAGTTATAATTATTTTTTTCTCAGTACAAAGGCGAGCTATCTAACAGTGGATTGATGAAGACTCATCTTCGATACGTGCCACCAAATAAATGTATGGAGGCGAACAGAGTCGTCTTAACTCCTGACATATTCTGTTTGTTCGGCGACGGTCAGAGGGACACCTGTAAAGGGGATTCCGGAGGAGGAATATTGTGGAATAAGTAAGATAATATTTACTAGTTATGTTAAAAAGTAGTATCACAGCGGTTGATAATTGTTGGTTGATTGGTCTTTTGGCGGAATAATTAATAAGCAGTTTGGTATGCACACTTAATTATAATTTAAATTTGAACCTACATATGTTATTTTTGTTTTTCTTTAAAAGTATCTTTTAAAATTACCTAGCCTTAAAAAAAAAAAAGTTAAAATCGTAACTTAATGTATTATTTATTTTTAATGTCTGTCTAGGTTAAGTCACCCTATCTACATATGTGTTAATACTTATGTGTAAAGGGGCTAGCTGAAAACCAGCGCAGTAACGGCCTGCGCCGTTCCTGCATTAGCTGAGCTGCCACCTTTTGCCACATTTCTTCTTTTTTTTTTATACTAGCTCTAAGGTTTTGTGTATTAAATGTCTTATGTAGTTTTTTGTTTTGGTGGCAATAAAAATTCTATTTATTTATTTATTTATTTATTTAGGACAATAGAAAAAAACAATTAGTGTATTATGTTGCAATGTGTTTAATAATATTTAATAATAAGAGCTTCGACCAACATCTCAAGAAGCTCTCGCTAGACAGTTGGATTAAGGGCCCGATACAAAAGGCGGTTATTTTAGAAACCGCACGCATAGTGAGGAGGTTCCTGTCTCTGCAGCCCTGACCACTGGTTGCTTGAGTCATCGGATTCCGCAGCCGGTGGTGCTCTATTTTTATATAATATGTTTTATTTTATTTTTATGCAAATCTTGTAAAATGTATTATATAGAAAATAAGAAATAAAGATATATGTGATTAATAATAATAATAATATTTGTTTTTGTTTTTTCAGTGTAATAGTTGGCATCGTGTCCCACGGTAGCGGCTGTGCTGTCGCCCCGGCGATGTACACGAATGTGTGTTACTTCAGGACCTGGATTCTCAAAACTGTTCGGAAGCTCAACGAAATGTATTGTCGCTTTCATAAATCCCGTACTCACTTTAAACCATGAATACTATGCATTTAGTATAATGTAATGTAAAAATTAAATTATAAAAATAATCTATACTTAATATAATGAGGAAAGATTTGTAGTTTTGATTTTTTGTATTGAAATAACTATTTAAAAAAAACTACTGGACCGATTTCAAAAATGCTTGCACCATTGCAAAGCTATGTTATAATTGAGTAATATAGACTATATTTTTGCTATTTTTAATTTCACGCGGGCGAAGTCGCGAACAACAGTTAGTTATATAATAATTTGAATAATTTAGACGGGAATTTACAGGTCGTATCAAAATCTTTTTAAGTAAAGATCTCTCCTTAAAAAAATATCCAAGAAACTCGTTGCCATTTGTTGCACGAGTTATTTTCATATACAAACATTGTACTATTTTTATTATCTACCTACGATAACAGTTAAGTAATGACTTCGTAATTAATTTATCGATGCTGACTTTTCAAGTCAATTTTTAATCACATCCACTCGTTGTTTAATGTTTCGTAATCGATATAATGTTCAATCGATTTTTACGATCGTTTTATTGCGAACGCACTCACAAATTCACTGGTTTCGTACTTTTATTTCACGCGTCGTTGTGTGTTAATATTCATGGGCGGTCAGGAGTTAAACCGTCACGATTCCCGGATAATTCCGAGGGTAAAATAATAGGCGGAGAACCAATAAAGATAGAAAATTTGCCATCCGCTGTGCAGTTCTTCAACTTCGGGTCTTTATGCTCTGGTAGCATTATTAATAGCTGGTCGATACTCACCGCTGCGCATTGTTTTGATAATAACAAAGATATTTTTAATATGGTAATACAATTTGGTAAGTGTAAATAAATGTTTTGTTACTTTTTATAATTGGATGAGATTATTTAATCGAAACAACAATTTTTATTACAGATTCAGGTGTATTGTCAATTTAATGACTATCGTTCCCATATTTGTCAAAACGTCATGAAACATTAACATCCTTACAAATAAACGCGGTATAAAGTTAAACTTAGGAATAAACTTAGTATAAAAATTTATACCCCGTTTATTTGTAAGGCTGCTATTTTGTATATTGTTTAATTATTTTAATTTTACTTTTGACGTTCATACTTGCTATGTAATTTCTTCTTTTCGTCTTTTATAAATAATAGACATAGTAAACCGTCTTTTGTTTAGTAGATTAGTGATTTAACTACATTACTAATGGCCGGTATTCCAACTACATTTGACTATTCCTTAGGGTTTTTGGTTCGATAACGAGAAATGCGTTTCTTAGCTACGTAATTAGAGTTTTATTCCATTGAAATATAGCTTAATCTAACACTAACGTAAACTTCAGAAACCCAGCATAAATCAGGGTACATTCATTTGTACTATAATTACACAATGTGTCTACATTACGTCTTGACATAGTAGTGTACTAAAACTTACATAATAGGTGTTTGTTTTGCTTCAATACAATAGGTGCTCGGTACATTTATGATTACGACGGAGAAATACGTGAGGTGTCAGATTTTGTGATTCATAGCAACTACAGTAAAGCGATGCCCTTCGCTTGTGATATCGCTATCATATTTGTTAATGAAGTAATTACGTTTGGGAGTACTGTTCAAAAAGCCGTGCTGGTAACAAATGATAGCTGGAAAAAAGAAAATAGTAAATTGATTGCTGCTGGCTGGGGATGGACTAAAGTGAGTATAATTTATTATAATATAATGCTCTTATGGAAATTAACTTTCACATATGGGAAAGATGTTATCCAATGTTGTTAATAAGTTAGATTAAAGTTAAGTAAAGAACATTTTCATATTTAACTAGCTGTTCTCGTGCGGCTTCATCCGCATGAAATTATAAAAAAAAATATTTTATTGTGTACATTTGTCAAATTATCAATAGCAAATGTCAAAATGACATGACATGACAAACCTTAGCAATCTTGCTTTCTTGATGTTGGCAGCAACTTATGGTCTCTTTCCCACATTAGGGTTTTTATCCAAAATATCTACCCCCTAAGTTTAATGGCGAGAAAATATATAGCCTAAAGCGTAACGTATGTAAGTGTAGGGCTTTTTATTAAAAAAAGAATTATTCACAAATATGCTGTAATTGCTGACATCTTAGGCAACAAAGAAGTGTGTGTTTACGCTTTATTATAATAGTATAGATTAGGACTATTAAATTAGCAACCGTCCTTGGAGTTAAATAACCTAACGTACCCGAAAGCAATCTATTAATTAAGACGCAGATTGCTAAAGTTAAAAGTTTTCATAGATGCTAGCATCATTAGTCACTTTATATGTAGATGTTCTATGTAATTTTATAATTATGTATATGGTTGACTTTTAACAATGCCTTAGTCTCATAGAATTGGCTAGACTCCAGAGTGCTTGACATGGACTAGAAAATCTGCTCGATTCGCTATAAAGTCCTGTTTTTATAATTTTTTAAAGTCTTCAGTTTTGTACACAATTATAAATTAGACTGATGATTTAAACCCCACTGTTTGTACGTGATTTAAGACCTTTTTTCACTAAGCGTCTAGCCGCATGCGACTACAAGAAAACATTTTCAATTACAGTATGGAGGGCCAATATCAGACCGTGGTCTAATGAGTACCAGGTTGCACTTTGTGCCAAAAGGGAAATGTGAAAGGATGCATCAGATAAAACTGACAACAGATATGTTTTGTTTGTACGGGGACGGAGTTCGGGATACATGTAAAGGAGATTCTGGTGGAGGAGTTATATGGAATGGGTATATTTTCAATTTATATTATATAGGTATTTTTATGTATTTTGGATTAATTGTTTCGGTGTCAGAAAGAGAAGGAATACAGTTAAATTTAATTTTGGTCTGTTTACGCTACAAAATTTGCCGACGTTATTGTGTTTCTCTTATTATTACAAGGACGGACCAAATCCTATGTTGTAGAAATTAGGTTTTTTGGATTAATTATGTATATTTTTTACAGAATGATCGCTGGTATAGTGTCTCACGGAGACGGATGCTCTAAAAAACATAAACCGAGTATCTACACGAACGTTTTGTTTTTCAGAAATTGGATTAGATCGCAAGTTAAAAATTTCGTTCAAAATTTTTGCAGAAAACGTAACAAAAGAATAGACAATTAATAATTAGATTAGGGCATGTAAATTTTAAAGAGTATGACAAAAAATACAAAATGAAATTAACAAGTTCGAAAACAAAGTGTTGAATTTGGCTAATTTCGAGATATTTCAAAATGAAGATATAATTTCATTTACTTACGGCAATACGTTACAGATAATTAATGTTTAAAATAAAATATCTTCGCAGTAGTGTAATAAGCTTATTAATTTTTCATTTGCAAATGAATATCTTCAAAACTTGATATCTTTTAACAAATTCGATAAGAATTTCTTAACTTGCTGTATCAGATCTTTTTGTATTCCTGGCAATTATTCTACTCAGCATATTCATAGGAGTAGGAATTAAATTCAGATTCTTGATTAGTTTCACATCGTCTTCTAAGAAAACGTTTTGTGTTGAGCATTATCCATCTGCAAGAGTTGTATTGAGAATATAACATCTTTCGAAATACGATAAAAATAAAAGTAAATGAATACAAGAAACTTTAGTATATTAATATACATTTAATGATTAAAACATATACTTTTGTAACCAAATGTATGTCCGTAATTTCAATCGTTGTCGGTTAAATGGTTAAAACATGTCTCTAATAGTATTTTATTGTTTATTTGGAGCAATACAGTAAAAGTTAAAATATTATACTTTTTAATAAATTTGTTTTATCTCTGACGCAGGTATAAGCTTATCTTATCGTATCGCACGAAGCTTTGCTTTATTAAAGCTTTGTTATCAATAATGTTGATAATGATTTAGATAAAGGCGAAATTTTTCTCTTTAATGTGTCATTTTTAGTTCAAATATTTTGGCAACTTTAATTAAAAAGTCATGTAGAAGAAGCAAGTTGAACTTATAAGTTCAACTAAACTATAGTGTAGTTCGCACAGCTAGGTATAGTCTAGTAGTATAGTTTATTTTATTAGTTCCATTAAAACGAAAAATATACCTGTAAAAGTATGAAATATTTGTAAAGACTGCTAAGTACGGTTCCTTTGGTTCAGCATTTCCAAAAGACAAAATACCCACAAGAAGGTCTTCATATACCGCGGGGCCACCATTGTCATATAGACGTCGTCCCTGCGAGAAAATAATAACAAAAAACAAAAATCCTTTACTTCTAAAGAACTAAATTGTAATACTAAAAAACTAAATATATAAGAAAAAAACTTGTATCCTTCACTTGATTCCATATTGTGCTAATAGATGGCGACACTTGTTAGCAATCCTAGTTTTCATTTAATTTTTTAAAAATTAATTAAATTATTGTCCATGAAGGATAGTAATTATCTTAGCTACAAAATAGTATATTAAACATGCATTGAGTTATTTCAGTTATTATAAATAACTTACAAGTTATGAGTACTCACTAAGTTATATTTTGCGCAAAAGTTTGACGGAGTAATGAGTCCTCCATAGTTTTGGACACAGTTTTCTCTGTTTATTACCATCATCTCTGTCCACAGTAAAACGTTTCCAATTTTCGGAGTTAGTCTCTGAAAGTATCCAGTTAGTAAAGGTGACCTCTTGAAATATACCATGAAACTTCTATATGCCGTGGTTAATCCGGTGTTCACCATCGAGGCTACAGTTAATGGTGTTTGATAATAGATGGCGCTTTTACCAATTGAGAAGTTTTACTGATTAATCCAGCGTGTAAATTATTTAATTAAACTTTAATGTTTAAAGTGAAGCAAATTAAAATTTTGAGATAGTATAATAAAACTCTTCATTGAAATTATAAGACCTGGGTGACGCAAGTCTTTGAGGTTCTTTGTGGGTTAAATATTGTACCCCAAGAGAAAGTCTTTTTATGGACTGAATCTTAGTTTTCTGGACAATTCTAGATTTACAGAATTGGTTACTCACAGATGTACTCCAGCCAGATACTGTCATTGCTGTATTTTCTCTTACCACGGTCTCCGGCTCCACAAGGATCACTTTCTTCACGCCAGAGCTAAATATAACGTGATTCTGTAATGATAATTTCATTACTCAAAGTACATATGCCAATGAATATTTTCTTTTGTATTACAAAGCTGGAATTAATTCCGGGATTAGACATTCTCATTTACGTTCAATACATTTTTATTAGGGGTTTTTAATTAATTTTACAAGTTATCAATATTTTATTATTTCTGATTGTGTTGTGTTGCTTAGGATTAAATGTAATTTTTTTTTTTTTTTTTTTTTTTTTTTAACTCACTTTAAGAAGAAGTAGAGCGATATCATTGTCCGATTCGCACAGATGTTTGTAATATTCATGTATTTTAATCGAATCCACGTTATAAATATTTCTGAAACAAAGATAGAGAATTTTCATCACGAAACTGAGAAATATGACATTTTAATTTTTGTTATTAAAAAACTTCTTTCTGGAAATTTATCGTCTGTTAGACTTTTTTTGATTACTAGATTTCGCCCGCGACTCCGTCCGCGTGAAATTAAAAAAATAATATAAAACATAAACAATATTGTACACTGACAATGTAGCTTTTTAATGATGAAAAAAATTTTGAAATCGGCCCAGTAGATTGTGAGTTATTTCATTACAATCAAACAAACAAAGTTTTCTCCTTATAATATTAGCATGATGATTCCTATTAGGCGCTATTTCCACTAGACGTTTGACGTAAATCGTGACGCTAAATCCGTAGATTTAAAGTGTAATGCTTTAATACTTACTCCCCGTCAGACAGAATGTTACTACCGACTTTTACAATGACTTTCTCATCTGTGTTTTTCCAAAAGCAACTCGCTGTAGTCACAACAGTAATACTGCTAACAAGACTTCCAGAACAGAACAAATTGCTGTATATTATAAGCACATGATGTGGAACTTCTTCTATATTAGGTGTATAAGTACGTTGTGTACTGATCGGATTAAGATATACTTTATGATCTGGTAAAAAACGGTACGAGAATGCGGGAGCATAAAGTAGGAATAGACTAAGGAATCTGAAAACAGAAAATAATGTCATAATAAGTGTTAATCATACTTATATTACTAATATTATAAATGTAGAAGTTTAGATGGATGGATAGATGGATGTTTGTTAGAGTTTGTAGCCTAAACGGCTAAACGGATTTCGATTAAATTTGGCATAGATGTAGAAGATAATCTGGAAGAACACATAGGCTAATCACTTTTGGTTTTTATTTAATTCCACGCGGACGGAGTCGCGGGCAAAATCTAGTGGTATTTGTTTGTTTTACAAATAAGCACATTTTAAGCGACTTTGGGTCTATTTTGAGATGATGAAAGTAAATATTAAAAACTGTCCATAAGTCGAAGGCGAAATGGAATCCATAAGTTGCATAAAAAAAATTATTTAGCTAGAAAAATAAGCGAATGAAATGTAAATATTTGGAAATGTAACAAACGACCTTTGGCGCTTTACATCACAGGAAATTGGAAGGGTAAGATGTTGCCAGTCATGTTGCGGCTTTAAATAAACAGCTTGTAAGATTTCCGAGGGATGAATTTACATATTTCTCAAAGGAAATTAAACGTAAATAAAGTTGTTAATTATAGGACAACATTGGTAACATAGTAAATAGCATTTTTCTTTTCTTAATTACAGATTGCATTGTTGTTGACAATTTAACATTATTGTTCATAAACTTCTAACCTCAGCGCATAGAATATTATTATTCCATTTAATATTTCGTCGGAAATTACACCAAGTTTCGTCTTTCAAATTAATCATTTGTTTTCAGTCATCACTCCCTTTTTCATTATATTTCCTTTATCATCTGTCATTATCTCTACTTAGGCCTAGCTATTGAGCTAGGCCTAGCTGTATTAAATCGATAGCGATTTTATCGTACACATTCACAGTTCAATCTCTCTTGTCTTTCATGCCTTCCTCATAAGATGCCGTTACCATGGCAACCTTGTGCTCCCTAATCAATGCTATTATTATAACGTTATAAGAAAATACAAGCTAATTGTGTATGTATTTACAGTGTTATGTTAACTCAATTTGTACAGTCTGGCATAGTGAGTAGTAATCCAGATCACAATCCCTAGCGGCATAATGTGAGTCGTTAGACTAACATGTACAGACCCCGGGGGCTCGCCTAACAGCCTACAGACATTGTAAACTAAGCTCGAACAGCTCCGGGACTCTCTTATGATCTCAAGCATTTCTGTTGTCATTCACAAGGGATTTGCTTTCAATATTTCGATTCGCTTTAACAAAATTAACTATTTAAAATTTTCTTTTTTATATTTGTTGCCATATCCACAAATTTTATGTCAATTTGACATAAATTAACCCTTTTTAATTACACGAGTAACTATTATTAAAATAATGATACATTTATATCGTCTTTGCATATGGGAAAAAGCTGTATCCGGCAGATAATAACATCAGCGTAGTTATATCCTTGCATAATCAGAAAGCAAAGTTAATATTACGTAGAATAAGGATGATTTCCATACTTACGCGTTCATCTCGCTCGGAATATGAATTTTAATGCGAGAGTTAACTCGATTCCTCGAGCGGGTGCCGCATAATAGCAAATATTTTCAAGAGCGACGCTTGTTAGTGCAGAGATCTCATTGAAAGTCAAGTATTTAGCTTCCGGCCGATACAAAGGGACGAAGCGAATAAAACTATAGAATATACTTCGACGTAAATAAAATTCACAATCATACTTTGTCGACCGTACAACTGATATGAAGTTATTACAGTTTTTGCGAACGAGTCGTTTTGAGTATCAAGATACTACATACGGTTTATAAACTGTGACTGAATCTTATAAGAATACCATAAGGTTTGTTTTTCTGTGACAAATGTTTTTACGATGGTAAAATATGTTTTAGCTGTTACAAGTCGTAGGAACGCTAAAAATTGCGTTATTTCTCGTAGGTGGCGTGTCGTTGGGTCGGAGGCGCGCCTTCGCCTGCCTATATATTTAAGACTATTCGTATTCCCGTCACGTCCGAGTTGAAGGAAGTCTCTGAAATGGATTTACTTTGCTAGCGTTTTGCATTTTACGAAGGTCTGTATAGCTGTATAATAAGAGTCATATTGACTTTGTTCCTTCCAGTTCTGTAGTCGGTAGAAAGTTTTTTGCTTACGAATAGCGTTCGAGGATAATGAATTCATCAAATAAGTTGAATTTCGTAATTAGTGATGTAACAAATATTCGCTGCAACCCAGTTGTTTCACGCACAAATAATAGATGGCGCCACCTGTATTTTGGAACACGATGTTGTATTGAATGCGCCTTAGGTTAAGCCGTTTGATATACATTACGCAAATGAGAAGAAACCAAAAGGAGATAACAAATATTGTCTTCTCGGTTAGTTCCTACGACGCGATTCTGAGTATATTAGCTTGCTGTCTTGTGACTAATTGTATTCAGAATAGCACAGTAGTGTAGCCAGATTAGGTTGCTTGCGGTAGTGACGGCTAGAGATGTGTCATATCTGGTTTTTTTTAAATCGTACCTGAATCAGATTTAGATTTTCAATATCGGATATCAAAACTATATACTATAATATATAGATACCAGCTATCGCCCGCGACTCCGTCCGCGTGGAATTAAAAAAAAAACAAAAGTGAGTAGCCTATGTGTTCTTCCAGGCTATCCTCTACGTCTGTGTCAAATTTCATCGAGATCAGTTCAGCCGTTTAGGCTACAAACGCTAACAAACATCCATCCATCCATCCATCCATCCATCTAAACTTTCGCATTTATAATATTAGTAAGATTTTTGGCTCGCGTAACCATTTTAGAGTGATAAATCATAACACGGTTGAAATTAATCATTAAAGTTCCACTAATATATTTATTTTTATTGTAATAAACACGAATATAATTTTGTCCGTTATTATTTTAAATTGGAACTATTAATTAGAAAGTCTAATAAATTCGAACAAATCACAAGGTCTTCAAAAATCGTATTTCTAAATTTTAAAACGCGTAGAAAATAAGGCAAACTGTCTACCGCAATTACACATTTCGAAACAATTTAATTAAAACGATGCGAAGAGGTCGAGTTCAAGGTTAAATAAACAAAATCTAAAACATGACAATTTAAATTTATTTGACACTAAGCTTTATTCGTATAGCAATAGACTTTAAAATAGTCCATGACAAAAATACCGTGTTTAAATCTCCTAGTAAGATATCAGAAAACTATATTGATAATATACGATATTTTACAGTTATTTGAAACTAAACTTTATTCGTACAGTAATAGTATTTAAAATAGTCTATGACAAAAATATCGTATTTACACGATATCCTACATTTATTTGAAACTAAGCTTTATTCGTATAGCAATAGACTTTAAAATAGTCCATGACAAAAATACCGTGTTTATATCTCCTAGTAAGATATCAGAAAACTATATTGATAATATACGATATTTTACAGTTATTTGAAACTAAGCTTTATTCGTAGAGGAATAGTATTTAAAATAGTCTATGACAAAAATATCGTGTTTATACGATATTCTATATTTATTTGAAATTAAGCCTTATCTGTATAACAATAGAATTTAAAATAGTCCATAACAAAAATACCGTGTTTGAATCTGCTAGTAAGATGCCAGAAAACTAAAACACGATATTTTACAGTTATTTGAATCTAAGCTTTATTCGTAGAGGAATAGTATTTAAAATATCTATGACAGAAATATCGTGTTTATACGATATTCTACATTTATTTGAAATTAAGCCTTATCTGTATAACAATAGAATTTAAAATAGTCCATAACAAAAATACCGTGTTTGAATCTGCTAGTAAGATGCCAGAAAACTAAAACACGATATTTTACAGTTATTTGAATCTAAGCTTTATTCGTAGAGGAATAGTATTTAAAATAGTCTATGACAGAAATATCGTGTTTATACGATATTCTACATTTATTTGAAATTAAGCTTTATCAGTATAATAATAGAATTTAAAATAGTCCATGACAAAAATACCGTGTTTAAATCTTCTACTAAAATATATGATTTTTTGAATTGCGACGGATATACCGTACCGCTCCAATGCAATATATGTCTGTCTCTTGCGATTTGACGCTGTCGTACAGACGACGCCGATGCGTGTCGTACCGCGTAGGTAGAAATATATAGTTATTGAAAATACATAGTTATCGAACAAGCCCGTATACGATTTTGAGATATTGATCAATATATAGTTTTTGAAACTATATATGATTTGTATCGCCCACCTCTAGTGACGGCCTAATCCGGCAGATAGCCGCTTGCTGTTGTGACGGCTATCCGATATGTTCTAACATTTTTTTGTAACTGCGTGTGGTTCCCAACCTGGGGTCCGCGCGCAGACAGACCATTCTCATCGATCTATCCAGTAGGTAACCGCTTGCTGGATTGTGACGGTTACCCCTGCGCTCTTACAATCTGGCGCCCAACGTGGGGCAGGGCGAATCAGCAGAGGACGAGTCAGCCGAGAAACAACACAAGATCAAGACGAATCAGCCGAGTAACAAACAGAAGATCAGGACGACGGCACAACATGGCGCTTACTCCTGAGCCATTTCAACAGCTGCTTCTAGATGACCGCTTGCTGGACTGTGACGGTTATCCATAATTGTATAGTGTCGTTGAAGTTAGGTTGCTTGCGGGACAGTGACGACCTAATTTCAGTAGATAACCGCTTGCTGGATTGTGACGGTTATCCATAATTGTATAGTGTCGTTGAAGTTAGGTTGCTTGCGGGACAGTGACAACCTAATAACCGCTTGCTGTATTGTGACGGTTATCCATAATTGTATAGTGTCGTTGAAGTTAGGTTGCTTGCGGGATAGTGACGACCTAATGCAGTAGATAACCGCTTGCTGGATTGTGACGGTTATCCACAATTGACATTTTTGTGTAGTGACATGGAAGTCAGGTTGCTTGCGGGACAGTGACAACCTAATAACCGCTTGCTGGACTGTGACGGTTATCCATAGTAAACATTTTCATAAACAACGAGTAGCCAGTCAAAGTGCTCCACTACAACTCTGGCGACCAACACAGGAGCTGTTCCAATCCAGGGGGAGGATGAAGACGACAGCGTGAACAGAACAGTGAATCTTCCAGTTTCATCGTCGGGACGACTTCAGAAACTGAGGGGGAGATTGTAACAAATATTCGCTGCAACCCAGTTGTTTCACGCACAAATAATAGATGGCGCCACCTGTATTTTGGAACACGATGTTGTATTGAATGCGCCTTAGGTTAA
This sequence comes from Papilio protenor, assembly GCA_029286645.1. NCBI lineage: Eukaryota > Metazoa > Arthropoda > Insecta > Lepidoptera > Papilionidae > Papilio > Papilio protenor. The sequence goes on from JAGSMZ010000002.1 coordinate 7,163,693, forward strand.
GCCGTTTGATATACATTACGCAAATGAGAAGAAACCAAAAGGGGATAACAAATATTGTCTTCTCGGTTAGTTCCTACGACGCGATTCTGAGTATATTAGCTTGCTGTCTTGTGACTAATTGTATTCAGAATAGCACAGTAGTGTAGCCAGATTAGGTTGCTTGCGGGATAGTGACGACCTAATGCAGTAGATAACCGCTTGCTGTTGTGACGGCTATCCGATGTTGTAAATATGTAACATTTTTTGTAACTGCGTGTGGTTCCCAACCTGGGGTCCGCGCGCAGACCATTCTCGTTGGTTATGTAAAACCAATAAACGACTTTTTGCACCTTTGTCTGTTTCTTTGGCTGATTCGGCTTACGACACACCCGCTCTGTTACAGTGATAATTAATGTTATTTCTTTTGTTGTTTTTGAGAATTTTCCTGTGGGTCTTCCACTTATCTTTAGTAACTGTGGTACATACATTTATTCGAGTAACTAAAATAATGGTAAATGGTAAATCGTAAATCGTATTTCCTTGTGGGTCTTCTTATGCTTAATATCTGTGGTATATATGTACGTTAATCTTAGTGCAAAAAGAATCCATGTGGACTTGTAACTAAGATAATATAGAGAATAACATCTTACCCGAATTTTTATACGTTCGGCCTCCTACATGGTACATATTTTTGAGGTAAATTAAATACCTAAAAATACTTTAATCACATCTTTTGAAAGCTTTTATCTCATCAAAGAGAACACACTCGATTACTTTTTACTTGTACGCTGAGGCAGCATCCGGCGACGTAATTGCCTAGAGAAAATGTAAAAAGAGCTCTAAACTCGATTATCTTAGAATGTTTGACTTTCGCAAACTTGCTGAGACGTTAAGAGATACCAACACACATAGACTGCAGTACATAGTGACGGTTATAGAATATAAAATGGTTTTATTTTTGAAACATCGTCTATTTTATTAATATTTACTAAATAAAAGAGAAATCATAAAATCATACTCGCGGGAGTAATAAAAAATATATGTAAATTTACTCCAGTTTTTAATATTAAAATTAGCTTTTTTATCAAGTTTTTAAATAATGTCTTTAAGTAGATATTAGTAAATGAACAAATAATTCACTTTAAAAACTAAACATTTAAACTTGAATTCGCCAATTGCTGCCAATCAGAGATAAAGTTTACTTAAACAAATTACTTGACACTTCTCAGTCGATGGTTACGGCCTTTAACAATCTAATTCAATTAAACTAATCAATCGGAAACCGAAAGCCCCTTTGTAGATAGTAAAGCGAAACTATCTGTTTCATTTAACATTATTTACACAGAAATTGTCGAGCTTTTGGAGTAATAACTTTAAGCAAATGCAATAAGCTTGGTGTAATATATCTAAAATGAACTAAGACTTAACGCATTTTAGGCATCAAGTATGGTTTTATCTATACTTAGTAATATTACAAAGAAGATTTGTCGCTGACATATGAAATTAAAGCCAATTTTTATTTATTTAGCTTTATTTCAATCCGTATCCAAATATTTATTACAATACATGTAGTACAATAACATCATCATGCACTTTTTTCTATATTGTATAGACCCTATTACGGGTAAAAGCCTGCAATTACAATGCAGCTTTTGTAAATTTATTTTTGACACAAAAAAATATATTTTAGTACGTATTTTGATACGGCATAAAATGTTGATACATGACAAACTCACATTTTTTTCAACATTATACCCACTTACTATAACGCCGAATGCCAATTAGTCTCGTTAAAAATAGTCCACAAAACAAGGAGGACAGGTTGTCTATTCTTGTCTATGATCTAATGGTTACACTTTACATTGAATAAAATTTATGAATGAGCTGAAATTTTTCATAAATTATTTCACCTTATCGGCAAAGGAGGCGCTGGATGTGTCCCTCGGCTGTTACTCTGCACGTGACGCTGTAAAGAGAGATACGTGTCGTATGTGTACCCGAGTCGTTCATGCTCGGTACACCGGAAAGTGCTTACTTTTTAGTAGGGTTCTTCCTAGAATTATGTCAAGTATGCGGCTTTTCAATTCCCCATTATTTCACACTTGACGTACGCCCGACTTGCGTAAAAATATTCGAGCTCCTGCAAAAAGGAAGTGAAATCAAAATGAACACGTATTTCATAACCTGTCCCATTTGTCCTTTGATATTGTTTCGTGTCGTATTTATGTTGACATCGGAATGATCCTTTAGAAGGGAAAATTGTATATTTTTGTCCTGAACAAAAATGGAAACCTTTTAGGCGAAAGTCGGTGAAATGTATAATGTATTGTAACAGTAAATCCGAGGATCAGTATTCAACGACCCTGACCCTTCGTCAGTGAAGGGGAAACTTGAGCGTGAATAAAAAAGAAGCCCTGTCCTTATTTCCCCCGGTGTTATTGTCAAATATTTTGTTTACATAATGAAGGAAGGTCCGAGCGCGAGGCCTCGATGGCGCCGCACGACGGCCGTAGCTTGCGGCAGTCTCGTCAGAGCAGCCGCGTGCTACGGAGGCCGATGTCTACGTCGTAGCTATCCCTGGCTACGCAGTACGTAAAGTGCTACACGATGCATTTTCTCGTATTATTGGCATTTTTTGCCTCGGCACAAGCACGTGCGGTAAGTTTTTTTTACAGTGTTAGTTTCTATTTCTGTTTTATTAGTCCACTTCTGTTTTTTTCTGTTTTACTTATTCAGTTTGCCTCTCAAGTAGTATTAATATTTTTTTGCATTTAAAGTAACTTAATTTGGTTATCTTTATTACTTCTTTCGTTTTTATCAAAAGTAGACCTTGCTTATTTTTTTTAATTAAAAATATATTGTTGATTGCAGGACTTTTGTTGTTGGGTTTTTCAATCTGCTATTTATTGGTTTTCTCGCTTTTTGAAAGATTTTATAATGAAGACTATAATGACTAAAAATATTTTTTTCACTCAGTGTTGTTTAAAAATTGGACACTAATAAAATTAAAATAATTAGATTGATCGCCTTTCTAAGGCTGTTTGAATTAATTACAAACTTAATCGAAGAAGTCGTAAATTTAGTTTGATAATTAACTTACCAGAGAACTTAGATAGCTTGTTTTAACTTGAGGCTCTGAAATTTAAATATTATTTGAGTTTGGATTACATAGAGATACTTTTACTATTGGATTATTATTTTGTTTTAAATGAATACGCTTTTTGCTACTATTTTTTAATACAATGTGACTGGCATAACCGATACAAAGATAGTAAAGTTGTGTGCACTCTGGCAAAATATGTAATGATATTAGTTTTTACACGAAGCCTCCTGTTAGAGCACATTGCCATATTCCTCGTTCTAATTTTGATAACCTTTATGTGAAACTCCCTCCAACTTCTGCACGCAATTTCAGATGCAAATTTCACTTCTGACTTGTAGGCGTCGACGAGCTGGTTGTAGTTACTGAGCACGAAAACGGGAATATGTTCGCGATTTTTTATGTTTTAAAATTTGCAATACTTTTTATAATAGTACCATTTAGAAAAGAAATATTATAATACGCATACTCGTAGAACGTTTTTGAAATACTAAAGGATCATTACTGAGTTTACATTGGGCCAGTGTGGTTGACTAAGGCCTAGTCACCCTAACTTAGAGTAGGCTACGGAGGCGCTCGGAGCCCCTCAGTGGGGTCGTATAGTGAGCTGGTAATAATTATCATGTTATTGATTACTGATGTATTAGATATTGTTGCTGTTAACTAAAATAAATTAAATAATGTTAAAATTTGTTATAAATATTGTTTTTTTTTTCAATAGGTGAACATTAGCAACACTTGGGTTCTTCCTGAGGAAGGTTTCCCGGTTTTCTACCGGTACTTCAGAGACCGCATTTCTTGGTACGAAGCCGACGCGGTGTGTCAATTTCATCATGCGAATCTGGTAACAGGTAAAGAATTCTATTTTTTTGTTGTTGAATATTTAGAAGTTTAATATTGAGAAGTTTTTGTAATCTATTAAGAATATATATGTGGCCATAGGTCAGAATATGATAAATGTATAATTTTTCATGCAGCTATTCTGAAATGACCAAATGAAGGAGCATTTTTTGGCGATTATACCTATATTAAGAAGTTCTTGTCTGATCTACGACCACATATATATTTTACAGATACTCGCTAATAACGCGGCCCGTTAAACACATAATGTAATCCCAAAACTTCATTATTACCGCATTCAATCATATCACAAAGGCAAATATAGCTTCTTAGACTAACAACATGATTATTTACGATAATTGTAAACATTTACAATATTAATAATAGTTAAATAAGACATACATTACTCTACATAACCATATTAACTAAACATTATTACAATTGAATATTGTTACTTATGAAGGCGAAGTTTTCTTTTGTTTTCAATACATCGATATTTTATTCATTAATTTTCGAATTTTTATCTGCATTATTTTTCATAGCATTATGTAAAATTGTAGTTCAAACAGTTGAAAATAGTGGTTTTCATTACAGTTTACATTGGTTTTTACATTTTCCCTTCAAAAAGCTGGTTTATTTTTTACTAGATTTCCTTCCCGATTCCGTCCGCGCGTTATTAAAAAATAACTTAACAAGTGGCCCATGTGTACTTCCCTATTTTCTACATCTGTGCCAAATTTCATCGAGGTCCGTTCAACAGCTTAGGCTACAAACTCTAATTCACAGCCACCCAAACAAGCTTTCGCATTTATAATATTAGTAAGATTTTTTTGCTAAAATAAGTATTGAACATTTATTTAAAGATAGCAGCTTTCTATCAAGTTCTAATAGTCAACTTCGAAGTACAAATTCATCAATGATATTCATTTCACATACTTTGAAAGTAAGATTTAGCGTGATTCGTAAGTAACTTTATGGATTGCTAACTAAACTACTTTGACAAGTTGAGCTCAGTTGTTGTCAGGAGTTTGTGAAGATACAAACTTATTAACGTGTTTAATGCGAAATTTTGATACTTACATTTTTACTTACAGTAAATAGTTATGTTTGTCAAGTAAAATCGCGCACTAAGCTCTTAATGTATCTCAAAAAGTACTCAATTTGTCTGTATGTTTTTTTTTATGTGTGTTACGGCATAACTCCGCCGCTAGTGGACCGATTTTGATAATTATTTTTTTATCCGAAAGGTAATGCTTGCAGGTGGGTCCCAGTTTTTTGGTTTGAGTTTTTTTAGTTATTTTTCTGGTGCATATGCTTTTTTTTAGTTTTTCAACTGGCAGTATCTGACAATAGTGTGTTCAATTTAATAAATGCGTTAAATTAACATTGCTTATATGGAAATTAAAGTAAAATAGATTGAAGAAAAGTTTTTATATCGGTAAAAAAATAATTGTTTAAAGAATGAAAATAAAATTAAATAGTCAATAACAGTATATCGTTATAAAATAGCAGTAACACAGCACCCCTGTGGTACCCAGCTTATTGTCGTCCTTGACGTCTAGTTTTCGCCACTCTGTTGGTTTGTTGAACAAGTCCCTTGTCACTTACATACGCTATGTCGACGTCGGTCCTTTTACTTATGAAGGGGAAATTTTCTATTGTCAACAATGGAAAGGTATTTTATTCATTTGTTTTCGATTTTGAATCTGGATTCGTTTGCATAGAATTTAGTTTATTTTGATTAAAGAAATATAATAAACAAGCTTTTGCCCGCAACTTCATCGACCCAAATTTAAGTAGCCTAGTAGATTCGTTAAGGCATTCGGGAAATACTTAATAACAAACATCTTTTTGCATACGAAGGAATAAGTGATCACACACTTTAAGTACAAATACACTTACACCAATACTTTATGAAATCCTGGTACTGGTACTTTTAGGAAGACAATGCAGTTTGTTAAAACCTTTACATAACATTAACAAGGGATTCAATAAATTACAGCAGACGGCAATTATAATGTAGCCATTATAAAATTACGACGAGCACGTATCATCCATTAAAGTGAGATTTTAAGTGCACCAGCATGTTATATTATATTTCAAAAGTTTTAATGGAAGCCGCCATTTGCTCGGTTAATTTAGAGGTCTGCGGTTACAATTATTATGCGGTATTTAAGCAGACAATGTGAATATGTGATTTTTTTATAGTAAAACCAAGACTCAAAGTCTTATAATCATTATTCTAAAGAAGGCCTTGATATATGAAGCAATTATGATAAATTATTATTAGTTTCATTTAGCTAATGTAATGAATTGGGTCTTAAGCTAAAGGGCGAGGTGTGCCGGTGACGTCACAGCGTGTGTTAGTCAATTACCAAACACAAAGGTGTGCCAGATATTGATCGTCGTCCCGTTTTATTTCTGAAAGAGCAAGTTACAAATGGCTCATTCGAAATGTGTGTCGTGTTAAGTGGCCATCTATAAAATGTTTTATAGGGTTGTTACTAATTTACTTTTATGTTTTAGTGTTACATTTCTTTCGAATAGTGAATAAATCAAATTAAATGTAATAACTTTATTTTAACTTGAAAAAAGTACTTACTTTTAAGTCGTAAACTTAAATTTAGGAATACAATGAAAATGCTAAGAAATTATTAGGGATGACATTTGCTAACTTGGACAAATTTCATGCGTTATTTTTCTTTTTAGTTGATACGACGGCTCAATACGATGCCGTGCGAGCCTATCTTAAAGAACTGGACATATCTAGCGGGGTGTGGGTTGGATTGATTAGAAGCAATCCAGAAGGCGATTTTACTTGGACGTGAGTTAATTCAAAATCTATTAATAAGGATTAATAAAAAATTTAAACTTCAATACATATTTAATAAAATGATATTTATCGCGTTAATTGTAAATTAAACAGCACATCATTGTCACATTTTATTGAAAAGAAAATATAATAAATCTTAGGATGATTAACAATTAAACTAATTTGAGAGAGTAAGTAGATATGGTTACTTTGAAATGTAAGAAACCCTGTAACGATGTAAAATGTTTTGGTATACAGCGATTATCGTGGCTTAAGTGGCGATGGCTACTGGAGCTCGGCGCCGGACCCGCGCACGGCTCCACTGTGCGCCGCCGCCGACCCCACCGCAGACTATCGCTGGGAAGCACGAGCATGCGGTGGTCCTACAGTCGCTTCTTTCATCTGCGAACTACCAGGTACTAAAATCCATTTTGTGATATCGAGTCAAATGTATAGCTCAATAATATTAACGATCCTAAACAAAACCTCCTTTTCCTATCAGTTCCGCAATGGGCACTTGGTAAAGAAGGCTGCATGGTGCGAGCGCTACCAGCCTTGACTATTCTATATTTACCGGAAAGTGCAGCAGTACAGTTGACAGCTGATTGTGGCCTCGCTGGAGTCAAACGTGTGCAATGCACGGGAAATGTGGTATGACACATTGTTTTAAATACAATATACAATATTTAGGTATATTTCTAAACATAAGCTATCTTTACAGAAACGTGAAGATCTTCTCCGCGACCTTTCATGTGCTGAAGAAGTAGAATCTACTTCATTAAATAATTTAACTCTAAATAGCACAATTACTGAAACCACATCTACAGAAAACCAAGAATTATCAAGTATCAGTGGAACTGAAGAAAATTTGTCAATTGAACATGACAACAACCATGACAATTTACCTTCGAGTGTAATGTCTACACCCATTCCTTTCAACGAAAATGTGAGACAATCTACGATATCAGGATTGCCATCGACTTCGCAGCCTATTCGTTACGAAATGAACAAAGTTATTTTAGAGAAAAATATTAACTTAAATGATATGCAGAATAACCTTCAAAGTAATGATATACCTAATTTAGTCAATAATGACAACTTTCTAACAAATTATCGAATACAAAAAATGGAAGATGAAGAAAATATGCAGCATAAAAAATTACACGACGAGCTAGCCAGACTTGGCAATTTTGAAACGATATTTACTCAACCAACCGATCACTTTGTACCACCACTAGTTATGGCAAAAGCTAGGATTAGTGACGATATGAATGTTCTATCTTTAAAAGAGAAACATGCGCAACACTTTGGAATGAAGGACATGATAGAGAAAGAGAATGAGGAAAATAAAGCAAATCTGGAAGGGCGATCTGAGATTTCAACAGAACTTCCGCATACAACAGAAAGTACGGTAGTATTGATCACGGAAGGAGTAACAAAATTAAAGGATAATGTAAAGAAAAACATATCTCTATTAAAAAAATACAAAGACCTCAATACCAAAATTCCTCAGATCTCTAAAAGTAAAACAAAAAAGGTAAACAAAGAGACTATCTCAGAAATCACGAACGAGAGTAAACCAACTTTCGTTAATACACCTTTAGAAATTGCGTCAACATCCACATTAGGAACTACAGTCGTAACTGCGATTTATGAAAGTCAAAATGACTCGAACATTGATTTGACTGTTATTTTACGAGAAACAGGCGATGAAAGACATTTCAGTCAAGATTTAACTAATGGCACTAATGATGGAATCGGAAAGAACACGACAAGAAATCTAACAGAGTTTGTTCACTCTACCACAGAAATTATAGATTCTTTCAACGGAACACAATTAAATGTACGACAAACAGAGGAAAAATTTAACAAAAATGACAAAACCTTGGAACAAATAAGCACTAACAGTAGCAATGGAAATGACAGCAACATTTCGGAAATACCACAAACTCTAGATTTTACTACTAAATTGCCGATTTTTAAAGACGAATTTATTAATATGCCGACTACAAATCTCAATATAAATATTCATGATGATATCAACAAAACTGTTTTCACAACTACTGAAGGGATTTCTACAATCAGAGATGACATACAAATTTCTGGTTCTAATTCTTCAAACGGTTTGACTTCTAACACTGTAGACAAAGCAAATTATACTGAAATAACTGAAAGTTCTCAAATTACTACTAAACCGGAATCACCGATTATAAATTCCGCAAATCAAACTGATATTTCAGATCATGAAACTTCTTCTCTGTATCCAGTTTTCAGTGATGCTTTTAACTATACTGAAACGGTAGAAGAGATAGACGAAAGGGCAGGTGATCTCGAAACAATTGACGATTTCCAATCACCTTTACTATCCGGTGCTAACGAACCTTTGCAGAGGCCTAACAGGTCTAGAAGACCTAAACAACCAAATAGAGTTAACAAATTCAATCCTTTTCGTATTCTAGGTTAAGCCATTCAAAGGAGCGTAAACTGCCAATTCTGTACTGACGACTGAACAACCATTGCACTCTAATATAATTGCATCACATTTACAATTACACGTAGAAGCACTAATCTTAATTATTAACTTTTTTCCATGTCATAATATTAATATTACATACTGTTTTGTCTGTTACTTCGCCACGTTGGAGTTTGAATGAGAAAAAACGTCAATTTATGGTAACGATTTGAAAAAATATTGTAAGCTAGTTTTGAATTAAGAATTGGATTGTAACGAGTTATTAATAAGTATCGCAATCAATAAGAGAATGTCAACAAAATTAGTAATAATTATGTTCATGAACCATATCATATTAGAATAAGGAATTTAATTATATTTTAGACATTTTTAAAATACGAGGACGCACAGTGAGTTTGATAAAATAAACATTAGAGCACAAAATCATGAAAAACATTTAGAAAGAAGAATAGGATTTAAGAATTTACAATCACAATCAAAGTGATTTTTGAGTTCACCATAATCTTATGAAATAAGATATTGTAAGAAATTTATATAAAATATATAACCGATTTTGTTTTTTCATTTTCTCCTATCCTCAGAAAATATTCCTTAGTTTACTTGAATTTATGTACAAATTTACCAAAAAGTGACAAAGCTACGGTTTAGAAATTAAAAGAAATAGGTCGAGATTACCGAAATGAGAATAAAAGCCGTAACAAACGAAATTATAAAAAAAACTTATGTTAGAGCTGATAAGCATGTTCATAATAAATTATTTTTACACATTCCCCAGAATCAGACGTTGTTAAAATATATGTGCTAAACAAAAACGTCATCTCCACTTTTTCACATATAATACGAGTACTACGAGTATAAAATAATTCAGAGATTATAAAACATAACAATTACGTATTAAAGTTTTTCGGGCTAACCAAGTTAAATCTCATCAACTTAACGTTTACATAGTAAGGGTCCAACAATATTAATTTTACTTATGTTTCAGGCCGGAGGTTATAAGGATCCGTATTATGTTTGATTATTATGAGGGTCGGAACGGATTTAGAAAAGCTTGCTTACGAAATTGCTTCAAAATTTACCATGTTGTTCGTTAACATAGTAATATTACAAGTACCATTTCAATAACTTAGAAACAAGTTATAATTTAAAAAAAGCTTTTTTATTGTTTTTTATTATTAATTAAATAGTGCTGAGGGTAGCGAGGCTGCGGGCTATTTTTTTAACGTTCCAATTAAAGTTTTGTAAATGCAGACGGAAAAATATTTATTCACTTAATGAAGCTGATCTCACTTTAAGAGCTTATAAATGTTGGTTCGCTTTTAGTCGTAATGAGAAGTCTTGATGAGGTTATTTGTGTTTTTATTCGTTTAAAGGAACTGCTTTTTAACGAATATTTAATGTTGAATAATTTAATCATGTCTCTGACGAATCACTTAACGTGAAATTAATGGCTCATGAGAAAAATGTTTGTACAAAACACGATTTTTTATAAATATTTGCAGTTGATAGACATAGACAGATTTATGTACAATATTTCTACTTACAAGCGTTGTTATTTACTTTTGAAAATAATTATGTACTGTATTGTATCATCATCATCATCTTTCTCCTTATCCTACTCCCGTAGGGTCGGCGCAACAGGTTTTCGTCCTCCACATAACTCTATCATACGTCATCTCAGTCATCACTCCCTTTTGGATCATGTCAACTTTTACGCAAGCCATCCATATCTTTCTAGGTCTATGTACTGTATTGTATGTTCATGGTTTATCTATAACAAAATTTATGTAAATAGATTACTTTATATGTAAAGCAAAGAACATAAAATGCGAGAACTATGAGTGCTATAAAGACGAAGAGTAATGACGTCGGACGGTCCAGATTTCTATTAAGATTATCGGAAATATGTTTTCCGGATAATCCCCCGTATTCGTAGCGAAATGACGAGACATAAAATTGGATTTTGTTACAATTTTATATCACAACTTTCGACTATAACTTCGTCTGGGGAAGATAACTTGAGTCTTTATTTACTTTTTAACAGAACAAGTAACAACTAAACAATCAAAGGATCTTAAGACGTTGAATAAATTGAAGTCTGTTTTTTGTTGTCAAAGAATAAATCTAGTTGAAAATAGAATGATTTACCACAAACCATGTAGGTACTATCTGTTTAAAGTAATGAACTGGCGCATACAAAATATGCATTTACAAAATAAATAGAACAGACCGCGGGCTTGTGAATGCAGCTCTTTATATTTACGGGATCGTTTTTAACTTGAAGCTTTTGAAGGTTCTTTCATTAAAACGTAGTGCTCCGGCTTCCGTATTATGATTTAAATGTTCGAGGCAATTAAATTAATAAATTCCATTTACAAAGACTGGAGTTTAATTATTCGCTATCCTTTTTAGTATTTGAATTCTCTGTTATGTTGTTTTTAATGTTGATATTATTTGTTTCAGGCTTTTTGTTTTGTTTACAAGACAACCTCTGTAATTGTTCTCATATTTGTTGCTAATTTTACGTGGTTTAAAGTAAATTTTTCATTAAAAATTATGATATCACCAAAAAATAAACAAATTGTGTTAAACTAGATAGCAATAGCTTTATGCAAAACTAAATCATTTATCAAATATTATCATTTACTTATTACAAGACGTGATAACATCAATCTTCGTAATTTATGCGACCCCGCATAGTTTCTGAGATTTTAAGACAGAGGTTATAAATTACTCTCATCCTTGGTGCGGAAATTCACGAAAGATTATAAATTACCTGACACTCGAGATTTGATTTTGTTTGGAACCTTTAGGTTCTAGAATACTTTCATAGTTAACTATACTTTAATTTTACAGTTTACATGATTAAATTAAACATACAATGTTACAAGTTTAAAATGTTAGGCAGCAAAAGGTGTATAATATACTTCATGTTACTAACTTCTATACGAGGAGTCGCGTGGTTTGTAATGATACGTGGAAAAGCCTAATAAATGGGTCATAGGATTAAGCAAAGGTCTTCGCAGACGACTTGTTGGACCGTTAGCTGTTATCGGCGACAGTTTAATGGCCTTCTATTAGCCTTAAGGAGGTTCTTGGGTTTAACCTTGCAAGATACTGGCTTTAATGTCATATAACACTATCTTAAACCATATGAAGTCAATAATTTACCCTTAGTAACCTTGAGTATAATGTATGCTACACACATTAGGTTTTTAGACAACTTTTGTAACATTGTGATGCGAAATCTAATTTGTGTTGCCTGCACTTACCAGCTTAGTATCAACTTTCTTAATATCACACAAAAGTCACGAATTTAATATAGAAAGAAATATTTAGATTTTTTAAAAATGAATTACGTTTATAATGTTGTAGCTTTTGTGGTGTTTGTAAACTCGTTGAAAACCTCCGTCACTAACATCGCCTCGTTATTTACAAATTGAAAACTTTTTCTTGCCAACAAAAGGGTAAATAAGATTAAGAGCTGTTCAGACTTGACAATTATTCAACGTCAAAGATGTTTCTTATGTATTAACAAGGACAACGAATATTTACTTGTAATAACTGATTCATTAATAATTGTGACAGACAGAGCAGTAGATGTTTGGTAATATTACAACTAGATTATCATCTCAAAAACACGAGTAAATACTCACAATAAAGCATATATATAAGAATTTATCTTTCAAGTCATATCAGATGTCGATCTAGAAATATCTTTTACATTTTTACTTAGCCGTGAATACTAAAAAACGGTAAGAGGAGCTGACGAAAACAACGCTCGTGTGCGCAGGGAAATAGAAAAGCTTTCAAGCGTGAAATGTTGCCTTCAAATACGTTAACTTTGTATGAAATAACAGATGGATATACGAGTAAGGGTAAAGTTTGTTCGGTAGCAGACGACTAGGCAATTTACAAAAAAACAATATAACTGTCATGTATATGCAAATAACCTTCAATTTTCACTCCTATCAATTTGAAGATAGACAAGTTTGTTCTAACATTTTTAATTCTATTTTTTTATTAATCTTTTTTTTATTCCGTTTTTCTTCAATTTTTAAATTTGAATTTCTTTCCTTTTTAATCTTTAGAATAACATAATACAGACAAATATACATACAAGAATGTACTTTTAGCAATACATAGTGAGACCTAGTTAGCAATAATAAGCTTAACAAGAATATATTTGGCAGAAAGCCCGCCACGGTATCATATCGTTAACGGCTTACTATTGTAGCATTTCCAAGTCCTGGACATTTCTAATTGTGAACTTGTTTATAATAGCAATAATAGTAATTTGGTGGGACGAAAATTATTTATATTTTAAACTAGCTGTTGCTCGCGACTTCGTCCCTGTGGTAATTTAAAAAAGGAATAAAAGTACAGCCCATATTACTCACTGATAACTTAGCTTTTTATTTTAAAATCGGGCAAGTAGATTTTGACTTATTTCAATACATACAAAAATCCAATAATAAAAATCTTTCCTATTCATAAAATTAGTTTAAATTAACTTGATATTCGAATACACCATTTAATTATTAAAAATATACTTTTTAGTTCAATAAATTTAGTGTTTAAAATAATTTATATGAGAATTTCTCTAATAGTTTAATGGTATAATTTCCAAGTTGCCGCTGCGACTAATTAATGTTGGTGCAACTTAACCTGCTATTTGCAGTAAGGGTGTGCGAGCTAATTATAGCCTACGGTGCCCTACATAGTTAAGTCTGCACTTTATTCCCCAAGCTATTTTGTTAAGCGAACCATACTAGAACTACGTATCTAACAATGAAACTTAGTTAATTTATATCCAATTTATCAAAAATTCCTTTTAGTAGATAAATGAAAAGATGTGAAAGCTAACTATTTAAATGTTTTTCGTAAACAAATGTATCCTAAAATTAAGATGTTATTTCAAAATGATTTAAAGCTTCAAAATATAAAGTTAAAAATGCCTATTTTTAGATATTTTTTTATAGAACCAGTAGACAATTAGTTGCTTATTGTACCCTGCTCATGCAGGGTTGGGGACCCTTCGATGTTCAGTTACCGTGACCCCAATCTACATACCTGCTCGATTTTATACAAACGACAGAAGGGTTAAGGGTGAAGGATAGAAAATGTAGGGTTGCATAACCTTACGTTTCAAGACCAATATTTTACAAAATGAACGTTTATTTTTAATGTTTAAATTTCTAGCATATTGAAGCATAAAACTTTCAATGAAAAGCTTTTAACCTTAATTACTTTTATAAATTTTCTCTCACTAAGTCAATTTAAATCCTGAAAGTTCTTTTACATTATCGATGTTTAATTACTTTATAGCTTCATCCTTTTTTTAATGATCAATGTATAGGTGTGAAACATTTAAAAAATAATTTCTAAGTGAATGTTACTTTTTAGTAATTTAAGTATATAACAGCGGTAGAGCCCGCTTTAACATCTTCGCACGAATGGGTCTGCTCGCCCGGTGCAATACCACCACCACACAGAAGACAGGCATGAAGTGGGAGCAATTCCGTGTTTCGTCTGATGAGTGTGGTGCCAGAGGCCCAACTTTAGTCCATTTTCCTTCCCACCCTTTTTCTCATAAGAATAGGATGGAAAGGGAACGTGGATTTGACGGTGGAGGAGACGTATAGAAAGAGGAAATATCTTCTTTATGTGCGTCTCCTCCTCCGTCGATTAAGGGTGGGCAACGCGTCTGCTATTGCGGATGTCTATGGGCAGCAGTCGCTTAGCCATTTTGGCGGTTTTAGGTGGCCGCTTGCTCGTTTGCCACCTTATAATATATAAAAAAAGTATAAACAGACAAAAAAGTACAATGTAGTATAATTTCTAACTGATAATTTACTGTATTACGGACCTAAAGTACCTTTGAAAAACCGTTCCGTTATTGCCATTTCCATCACGTTCATACAAAAAGATTCAATTTAGCGAACATGTCAAAGACAACAACAGTTTTCAACATTCAACCGCAAATAGGAAACGCTTCGACAAAAACCGTAAACGATTTTTCGATAAAAAATAGCCGTGATAGAATTTCAATTCTTTTTACACAATAACGTTTCAAACGATTCGATATTGGGTTCAACTAAAAACAAACGTCAAGCTTAATCAAAGCCGGGTTAACTGATATGTTGTGTTATATTCGCTTCTAAAAATGATTAATGTAGAATAGATAATAAAATGAAAACCAAGGTTCAAATTAAAAATAGGAATGTACCTATATTCAATTCGTTTGATATACATTGGTGTGATCAATACAAAAAAAAACTTTTTTTATCATACGAGTAAATTAAATTGAAACTTCGCTTATAACAAGCTCTTGGTTTTCTTGCTATAAGCAATATAACAAGAAAAAAGAGCTCGAAGCGAGTTACGATACGCACTCATAAGCCGCACATGCTACTGAACAATACACGTCGCGTCTCAAGCCGCGCGAGTGGGATTCGAGAGCGGCTCGTGCGCTCCGCGAACCATCCACAATACTCGTTAATGATAACAATCTCTCTTCATTCCACTTATTTGCATGTCACATTTTCTGATATATTTTATAGAAATCTTCGTCTCTATTGTTAAAAATGTATTTATCAATATATGTGACAGTGATCTTAGAATACCGACGAGAACAACCTCTTTTTGTACCGATAATATAATAATTGTGACAATTGATTGTTCTGCATACGACAGTAAAAACGTGGGCGAACGCTTCCAGGAACGAATTTGAGCTTCATAGAGTCACCAATTAGAATACAATACCAGGTTTCTATTTAGCTTAATAAGCTTAAGAAGTACTTTGATAATCTTAATAAAATAAAGTTAGTTTGATTATAATAAATATTCACCCAAAGCTTTCAGTGGGATTCCACGACAAGCCATTCGTCTGTTTTACTTCAATTATGCGGTACAAAGTTAAGTACATTCTACGAATTTAATCTTCTCCAAAAGCTTAAAGGATATGCTGTTTATTCTCAAGTATTTAACGACCTGTTGGTATATTTGCCACAACGTTTTCTGCTAATTTAATTTTGTATCATCACCAGCTCACTATACGTCCCCACCGAGGGGCTCGGAGCCTACCCTAATTTAGGGTGACTAGGCCATAGTCAACCACGCTGGCCAAGTGCGGGTTAGTTGACTTCACACATATCTTTGAATTTCTTCGCCGATATGTGTAGGTTATGTACATGTCGGGTAAATTATGTACATATGAAAATTCGAAAAATCGAAAATCACATTGGTATATGGCGGGATTCGAACCCAAGACCTGTAGATTATAAGTCAAGTGCCACCACTGAGGCACCGACGCTGTATAGTATATATAATATGTAGATAATTTTGTATAGTATTTTATAATTTCCTCAAGACGTTAAAGTTGTGAATTGTGGCATCAGTGTTTACGTAATGATATATACGTGAAAGAGGTAACTATTCTTCTGTCTTTTCGTAAATGTACTGGCAGTCAAGGTCACATATTTTGTTTTTTATAAGACCCGGTGCAAAGATCTTAATTCTTTTTTTAACTGTTTCAACTGAAGTAAATGTTGATATCCGATTTTTTTTCGGTTTAAATGAAAGATGTATTTTTTAAAGACTAATAAAATTGTTAATGTTTAAGTATTGCGGCAACGGAGTTTTATAACTTCGTTTTATAACATTCTTCTTTAATGAAATTGCTTTTTAAAAGAGTTTCATTTATTGTCGCTACTTAAGTCTTTATTTTTATGTCTGTTTTAACAACAATTGGCAACAGCTCTAACAATTACAATAGTTCGAATAGCCTTAAAAACCAAATTACTAGATAAAAAGGAATTAATTAATAGAAGGTTAGCTTTCATCCAAGTGAGGGACATGTCAAGGTTACGGCATAAAAGACTTTTGATATCAAAATAATTAAAGTCAAGAGCTTTCGGCAAATTTTTCTTTTTATACTATTGTACATTTTTGATCTTTCTTTAAATCCATATAATTAAGAGACTTTTCACTTTGTTAATAGTTTTAATTGGGTATTAAATAAATAACTATGACAGTTATTTCAGTTATTATTTAGTAAGATACATTGACAGACCAACTTTAGTATTATGTCTGTATTTTTCATATACAAATTATAATCGCATTGAAACGTTATTGTGTATATTTAAGTAAGTTTTGTATGTTAAAGTTAGATATCTTCCAAGTACTTTAAAACAGATTTGAAGAAACTTTTTACTTAAAATTATTATTCCTTTCTCTCCTATGACCCTTTTAAGTGATTACATTATTCAAATTTCTGCTTAATATTTCAAGGCTGAAAGTAGAAGCTCTTGAATAAATTGTTACTAAAGTCCTAAAAAAAGGTTTCGTTATGTTTTATATGCGTGCCTTGTTTACCTGCCCTGTGAACCATTTTATTTGCCTTTTTTTTCTTTATGAATACATTGTGGAAGTTACGATGTGCGTGCCGTATAAGGTTTCCACTGATGCAACGTCCATACAAAATGAATTCCTATAAAATATACGTTTTTGTGTGATTGTTTTTGACATTAATCATCTAAAAAGAATCCAAATTTGCTCTTTGTATGGAAGTTCAAATACGGCCCGCGGTCCTCGACTAAATAAGATTTTCCCCCATAACAGCAATCTCGTTATACGAGCAAAATGACATAATGTATTGTTTGATATTTTCATTATTAAGCATTTTCCTTATACACTTGCCTTTTATATTTTTGGTTTGTGGATAGCAATGAGGGTCACGGTTAATATTTTTTTTACTAGGATACTTTGCAAAAATCTTAACTATGACGGCTTATATTCTAAGAAAAATTTAAAATACCTTATGAAATGCTTTGTGAAATTTTTAAAGTTGCATTTATAAAAATATAAGCACATTGAGGCGTGAAGCAAAGTCAGCTGGCGGCTTGCCTGACACGTTCGAGGTTACATTGAAGAAAAAGTCAAGAAAATTGCGCGCCGCCCAAGTCAGCCCAAACCTTTGAATATATAAAAACGGACTAGGCAAAGAACCGCCATTGCATTAAAGAAATTTCCGTCAATTTTTTGCGTGGGGGTGCATATCATGCTGACACGTACGTTTTTATGACTGTTATATACGATTACGTAAGCCGAGAGCACACATAATAATTATGTAGAACATATTGTTCGATTTCTTTTTACAGAGTATTATGCGTGCGCTTGTAATTTGTCAGGTCCTGACATTTAAAAGCAAGAGCCCGCGCCCGCCCAATCAATGCGCGGTGACAACGCCTTATTCTGTATTCAAGAGATGCTCTTCACTTCGCTACGAATATTCACTCAGTATTAAATAAGAATAAATCAAGACTTTTCATATTTTCTTTCTTTTGTACTACTTACTATTGTGATTAAATTTATGCTAACGAAAGTTCAGTTCTGTAAATATTTTCTCACAATTAGTGTTGCTAGGCCTATGTCCAACAGTGGGTAGATAAAGTCTGATGATGATGAGTGTTGCTATACTGCTATAAGTGGTTTAAGTATTATTAATTAAGCGGACAATAAATCAGTCTTTTAATAACACGGCATTAGTTAAATTTGGATTATTTATAAATCCATGATAAAATTATGCGTCTAACAGAAAGATTAATGGACTTCACTTACCTAAACCCGCTCCCGACTAAAATAATTTATTGTCCCCAATCGAAAATCCGCTTAATGAACAGTACGGAAGAAATTATTTATTACATTATTAATAACTAGCTTTCGCCCGCGACTCCGTCCGCGTGGAATTAAAAAAAAGAAAACTGAGTATCCTATGTGTCCTTCCAGACTATCCTCTACATCTATGCCAAATTTAATCAAGATCCGTTCAGCAGTTTAGGCTACAAACTCTAACAAACATCCATCTAAATTTTCGCATTAATAATATTAGTATGAAGTATGATTATACAAAGATAATAAATTGAATTCCTTATTTTTATTCTATACTAGCTTTCGTCCGCGACTCCGTTCGCGTGGAATTAAAAACAACAAAAGCTAGTAACCCCTGTGTTCTTCAAGACTATCCTGTGCATATATACCAAGTTTCATCGAAATCCGTTCAGCCGTTTAGGCTACAAACTCTAACAAACATCCATCCATACTTTCGCATTTAATATATTAATTTTTGTTCACAAAATTCTTACCATAGATCTTTACAACAATTGCCATCGCTGGTTTCGAAAACAGAAACAGGCAAATTGTACACAATGCGGTGTGTCAATATTTTTTTGGCACAAGTGACGATATTAGCTGGAGTCATGCCAAGCATTATTGGGGTTACGTTGTATTGCTTTCTCAATAAACTCTCACTTAAACGGCATATTGCCTGTTTAATTATTTATAATGCGACCGTTGGGCACAGAGACCACTTAGCTAATGAGTTAAGTCAACGGCTATTAGCAGTTCTAGACACTCTATGCAATTCTCACATTAAAAAATCAGCCTGGGGTTTTCAAGATATAATTCGGTACATATAAGAAACCCATTACCATACACATATGTTAGTTTGTTTTTGTTGCATATACACATACACTATGCTTGAAATGGAATGATCGGTTGCGCCAATACGTCTCGGTGACGTCATTTAAGCAGTCTGCACTAAGCAAGCGTTGTTTTCACTCTCCATAATTATCAGTTTTTAATTCACAAATTCAACATAATTAAATTTGAATAATTGATATAGCCGACTTATAACAGACAGTTGCAGAGGTAGCGACAAAGAGCGGTCGCTTCTCAAGTAACAAATTAAAGTATAAAGACAATGTAAACTGTAGCGGAACCGAAGACCATTGTTATGAAGAGTAACAAAGGAAGACTAATTAACATCGCCCACAATTGTCATCGCATTAACTAACTTTAATATTCTCCTTCAATCTACGTTCTACAGTTAGAATTGTATTAAAAAAAACATAAATGTGAAATATCAAAGTGAATACAAACATGATAATGTTACTCGAGAACTTTCTTGTTACTTGAGAGTTTCTAAGTGCTATTGATAATCTTTGTTAGGTGTTTTAATTTGTTTTTTAGTTAAATTTAGTTATAGATAATAGTACCTATTAAGCCAAATGAGAGTTAGGTTTATTAACGAATTCCAGCATAGATTAATCAGCATTAAATTCGGTTAATTTGACGTAGTTGTGTTGTGGATATAATTGACCTAACAAATTTAAATGTGTTCAAAACCTAATATTCATATAGACATTTTTGTAAATTAATTCAAAGCATATCCGTTATAGCATCTTGTATAATGAAATTAGCTCGATATCGTATTTTATAATAAATTGCCGAGCAACGTGAGCTTCTAACATATGGAGGTAAAAGAGTAATTGTGCAAATAAATTACACGCTGGGAGAGACAGCGAAGCTTTACTCTAATAGACGTTAAATACGATGGTATGCTTTGTTTCTAACAAACTCTGTGTTAGGAAATATAAAACAATACCTTTTAATAATAGCTTATGCTGTTTTGTATTATTTTTGTATAAAGCTTCGGAGTCTTTGCTCTGGTAGATATTTCATTAATTATGTTATGTCACATTAAAATATTTTTTAAAATTGTTTGGTGGTTTTTTAACTAATGATATAGTCTTATTTCTTTATAAGATTGATACTAACAAATACATTAGTTATGACTACAGGCAATTCATTATTAATAATTGAAAATAAATAATTGACATATAATTAAAGTGCTATTTCATATTTTATTAGAGAAAAATTGAATTTCTTTTAGGACACAAAATGATATTTACGATTGCGCAGAGAAAAGCATTTCGTTGAATAAATGTTGACTTTTATTCGTAGGTCGGTCTGTATGTTACTGAAAAAATATTAAAGGTACGGATAATAAATAACAGTTCCCGTTCCTTCCGCACTCCGGAAATCTGAGAAAGAACAAAGAAAATACAGACTTCTCTTAAGTAATCTTCCTGTGGATTGTACAAAATTAATTTTATCAGATACTAGCTTTCTCCCGCGACTCCGTCCGCGAGGAATTAAAAAAAAACAAAAGTGAGTAGCCTATGTGTTCTTCCAGACTATCCTCTACTTCTATACCAAATTTCATCGAAATCCGTTCAGCCGTTTAGGCTACAAACTCTAACAAACATCCATCCATCCATCTAAACTTTCGCATTTATAATATTAGTATGATTAGTTTTTAATTCATTATTTTCTTTAGTGCTTTATTTCAGTTTAAAATGTATTAAAAAGATTCAATTACTTGTCTTAAAAATTATAAATTATCTCACAATAACCGATTTTAATGGCGATAGTTACTTTAGAACACCCATTTTATTAGGTTTGTTCATAACTTTAAAAGATCCCGGACTTTTGAACTTTCGAAAAGTTCAACTGGTTTTTATACGAACTTTATTATATCGAAGGCAGCCAGATAAGTCAAATTGCAGCGAAGCTAGATCAAGTTAACATTGTTGAATTTTCTTGTTTTTTGAAAAGATGATAAAAGTCGTAGTATTTTTAACTTGGACAATATTGCTATAAATATTTGCAGAGGTCTCAAGTGATAAAAATGATTATTTCAGAACCAATATTCTATTTATATAGAGAACGACATGTTTGTACCGTTGCTTCGGCAGTACTCTAACTTTCCCATTACTTTTTGGGTAATAAAAATAGTAGCTTTAAATGCTTGTTAATTTTTACATGATAGTGCCCCCGTTATCCCCGGCCCGGTGGCTAATTACTCGCCTCGGCGGCTTCATAAGCGCCGCATTTCACGCTCTCCTACATCTGATGCTATTTTAATATCATAATACTCTATCAAAATACATCGAATACGACCCGAATGAAATGAGATTATCTACTGAAAATATATTTGGATTTATTAATTCATCTGTATATTTAAATCGACTAAAATATCTCCATTTGGAGCAAATGAAACGTAGAATAGTAAATCTCGCAAAAGATTCTCATACAATTAATTTAGATTTAGGTTAATAAGGGCCTGCCCACCACTGGCTGATAGAGGCTCAGATAGCTTAAAAATGACGTTACTGTCAGATAACGGAACAAAATCCGATATTTCCAGCACATATTTTAAACGTTAGATTGTTATCAGACAATTTACAATTTGGTGGACAAGCCCTAAAGGTTTAGCTTTACCCTTAATTTTAACTGTCATTTAAACTGTACAGTTCATAGTTTTATTTGCTCACAATTTTAACTGTACCGTTCGAAACTGGTATACAACGGGCTTAACTCGAACATCTTCTCTTCGTTATCAATTAATCATCATCAATCATTACTGCAAGGTCTTTAGCATTTGGTAAACACAGCGTGACGTTGTGCACTATTAATTCTGACAATATTGCACACGGAAGCCGGCAATGTTCGCTTAATTGCTGCGACGTCCACGCGTAATACGCTTCACAGACTGCCAACGGTCAATTAATCATACCTTATACTAATATTATAAATGCGAAAGTTTAGATGGATGGATGGATGGATGGATGGATGGATGGATGGATGGATGGATGGATGGATGGATGGATGGATGGATGGATGGATGGATGGATGGATGGATGGATGGATGGATGGATGGATGGATGGATGGATGGATGGATGGATGGATGGATGGATGGATGGATGGATGGATGGATGGATGGATGGATGGATGGATGGATGGATGGATGGATGGATGGATGGATGGATGGATGGATGGATGGATGGATGGATGGATGGATGGATGGATGGATGGATGGATGGATGGATGGATGGATGGATGGATGGATGGATGGATGGATGGATGGATGGATGGATGGATGGATGGATGGATGGATGGATGGATGGATGGATGGATGGATGGATGGATGGATGGATGGATGGATGGATGGATGGATGGATGGATGGATGGATGGATGGATGGATGGATGGATGGATGGATGGATGGATGGATGGATGGATGGATGGATGGATGGATGGATGGATGGATGGATGGATGGATGGATGGATGGATGGATGGATGGATGGATGGATGGATGGATGGATGGATGGATGGATGGATGGATGGATGGATGGATGGATGGATGGATGGATGGATGGATGGATGGATGGATGGATGGATGGATGGATGGATGGATGGATGGATGGATGGATGGATGGATGGATGGATGGATGGATGGATGGATGGATGGATGGATGGATGGATGGATGGATGGATGGATGGATGGATGGATGGATGGATGGATGGATGGATGGATGGATGGATGGATGGATGGATGGATGGATGGATGGATGGATGGATGGATGGATGGATGGATGGATGGATGGATGGATGGATGGATGGATGGATGGATGGATGGATGGATGGATGGATGGATGGATGGATGGATGGATGGATGGATGGATGGATGGATGGATGGATGGATGGATGGATGGATGGATGGATGGATGGATGGATGGATGGATGGATGGATGGATGGTCATCATCAATAATTACTGCAAGGTCTTTAACATTTGGTAAACACAGCGTGACGTTGTGCGCTATTAATTCTGACAATATTGCACACGGAAGCTGGCAATGTTCGCTTAATTGCTGCGACAGCCACGCGTAATACGCTTCACAGACTGCCAACGGTCAATTAATCATACCTTATACTAATATTATAAATGCGAAAGTTTAGATGGATGGATGGATGGATGTTTGATAGAGTTTGTAGCCTAAACGGCTAAACGGATTTCAATGAAATTTTGTATAGATATAGAGCATAGTCTGGAAGAACACATAGGCCATTCACTATTGTTTTTTTTAATTCCACGCGGAAGGAGTCGCGGGCGACAGCTAGTAGTAATAATAAAATAACAATATGAATAAACATCATTATTTTAATATCCGTAATTAAAGTAATGAGATTGACGGATTGGTTGGATTATTGCAATGAACAGGTAGAGGAAGACTGAATAAAAGTGCGTCAAAGAGGATATGCGTAAGGTGAGAGTGAAATCAGATATGACGGGTGCTAGAGATGAATGTAAGAGTACCTACTACCTACTGTACCAACTATCCATAGTGAAAAGGGAAGATGATGATGATTTTGTAATAAAAAATAATTTTCTCCGTTTCTATTTTCTCAGTAGATATACCATTTAATTAACGACATAAAAATTACAATTGAAGTCAACAACCAAAGTTGTTTTATAATACTAACAAAACGAAACGAAACAAAAAAGTTTAACCGGGATTGGGGAAATCTAATTATGATGAACGAAATTTGAACTCTCCCTTTTTAATTAACTCGTTCTTCTCGTCTTTCAATTTGTAAACACAGCCTTCGAATTGAAATGAAATTTGAACCCTTTGCCGTCGCGTCGTCGAAAATGGACGTACTTCGGTAAATGTTAAACGAGATCAACATCACTGCGATAATATTAACCGTTTTCTGAATTAAAAAAAATACATTACTCTTTTTGAAGTCAATGAGAAAAGTCGTCACAGATTGGTACAAAATAAAGTTCATTTCGATACAAAAGAAGTTTAGAAAAATAAATTTAATTATTTCACCGTTCCAGTTATATACTTTATATTTATATATTTTATTTTACTAATAGGAAATCTTTATTAAAAAAAATTAATTAGACATGTTCTAAGACATAGCCGAACATTCTGTAAAATTATAATAAAAATATTTAATCATGAATAAAGGATTATCTACTTAAGTATTAAGGATATTTAAATATTTTAACGTTAATGAAGGCTTAAAATAAGCGTCCTAAAGGATTTCCTTACAAAAATCCAATACTCGAGTTAATTTTGGTCGTTTCTACATTCAGTACAAGGGACTTCTGTCAACATTAATGTAAATGAGATTCAGGACCATGTTGAATACAACGTTTCAATCTGATTACGCATTCAGCGAAACGAAATTACATTCTTAGATTCTTACAATGAAAATATTTCAACAGATTTTGCACAAAGATATGAATATTTTAATTAAAATTCGAGCAATATTACTTTTTAAATTAAACGTTATTTGAATAAAATCATTTTGAATACTAATATTGGTAATTAGCTTTAGCCTGAGACTTTGCGTTTCTCAATAATAATATAGCTTTCTTATAGTGAAAGAATATTTGAAAACGGCCCAGTAGTTTTGGAGTTCATTAAGTATACAAAAATACAAATGATCTTTTAATATTAGTAAATAACATATGTGTTGAAACTTATAACTTTAATGATTACACACGGTTAAGTGATATTTTACACATTTATTTATAATCTTTCTTTCTCATTTTTATAAACTACTCTAAGTTTTCATCTTCATCTTTTTCAATTATAAAATTCTCAACAGTTTTATTTATGTTTGTAGATCGTTTTGGTTTTGTTTTTACAATTTTCCCAGTGTAATGAGGCTGGCCGCGTTGCATTTAGTTTGCCCCACTGCTTGAGGCACTGACAGATGTTAAATGAACTATTACTCAAATTTTAAGAGCGCGCGCACACCTTTGACTAAACTATCGCACAACAGTTGCGCTATGATTCCTTAAAGCTTATATGGAGGTGCGCACACTACTCGATTTTAGTTGTGCAGCTAAACAGTTGAATTGATTGCGAAACAATCGACAATTGCTAACAGTTGTGCGATAGTTTAGTCAAACATGTGCGCCCGCTCTAAAATATTTTATATTCATAGATCTAAAAATATAGGGTAGAAGGGACAAACGATAATAAATTGACTGAAATCAGTCAAATATACACGATCGTGTCAATATGTTTGATTGTTACTATGAGAATATGTAAGTAAAAAAAAAATGTTTTTATGCTATTTTAATCATCATGATAGACAACTTGTCATCGGAAAATTCCAGATCAGTTAAGGACTGGAAGAGACAACTGTGTTATTTCATTAATGTTTCAGCTACACGTATTAAATCATGATGATGATGATGATGATGATGATGATGATGATGATGATGATGATGATGATGATGATGATGATGATGATGATGATGATGATGATGATGATGATGATGATGATGATGATGATGATGATGATGATGATGATGATGATGATGATGATGATGATGATGATGATGATGATGATGATGATGATGATGATGATGATGATGATGATGATGATGATGATGATGATGATGATGATGATGATGATGATGATGATGATGATGATGATGATGATGATGATGATGATGATGATGATGATGATGATGATGATGATGATGATGATGATGATGATGATGATGATGATGATGATGATGATGATGATGATGATGATGATGATGATGATGATGATGATGATGATGATGATGATGATGATGATGATGATGATGATGATGATGATGATGATGATGATGATGATGATGATGATGATGATGATGATGATGATGATGATGATGATGATGATGATGATGATGATGATGATGATGATGATGATGATGATGATGATGATGATGATGATGATGATGATGATGATGATGATGATGATGATGATGATGATGATGATGATGATGATGATGATGATGATGATGATGATGATGATGATGATGATGATGATGATGATGATGATGATGATGATGATGATGATGATGATGATGATGATGATGATGATGATGATGATGATGATGATGATGATGATGATGATGATGATGATGATGATGATGATGATGATGATGATGATGATGATGATGATGATGATGATGATGATGATGATGATGATGATGATGATGATGATGATGATGATGATGATGATGATGATGATGATGATGATGATGATGATGATGATGATGATGATGATGATGATGATGATGATGATGATGATGATGATGATGATGATGATGATGATGATGATGATGATGATGATGATGATGATGATGATGATGATGATGATGATGATGATGATGATGATGATGATGATGATGATGATGATGATGATGATGATGATGATGATGATGATGATGATGATGATGATGATGATGATGATGATGATGATGATGATGATGATGATGATGATGATGATGATGATGATGATGATGATGATGATGATGATGATGATGATGATGATGATGATGATGATGATGATGATGATGATGATGATGATGATGATGATGATGATGATGATGATGATGATGATGATGATGATGATGATGATGATGATGATGATGATGATGATGATGATGATGATGATGATGATGATGATGATGATGATGATGATGATGATGATGATGATGATGATGATGATGATGATGATGATGATGATGATGATGATGATGATGATGATGATGATGATGATGATGATGATGATGATGATGATGATGATGATGATGATGATGATGATGATGATGATGATGATGATGATGATGATGATGATGATGATGATGATGATGATGATGATGATGATGATGATGATGATGATGATGATGATGATGATGATGATGATGATGATGATGATGATGATGATGATGATGATGATGATGATGATGATGATGATGATGATGATGATGATGATGATGATGATGATGATGATGATGATGATGATGATGATGATGATGATGATGATGATGATGATGATGATGATGATGATGATGATGATGATGATGATGATGATGATGATGATGATGATGATGATGATGATGATGATGATGATGATGATGATGATGATGATGATGATGATGATGATGATGATGATGATGATGATGATGATGATGATGATGATGATGATGATGATGATGATGATGATGATGATGATGATGATGATGATGATGATGATGATGATGATGATGATGATGATGATGATGATGATGATGATGATGATGATGATGATGATGATGATGATGATGATGATGATGATGATGATGATGATGATGATGATGATGATGATGATGATGATGATGATGATGATGATGATGATGATGATGATGATGATGATGATGATGATGATGATGATGATGATGATGATGATGATGATGATGATGATGATGATGATGATGATGATGATGATGATGATGATGATGATGATGATGATGATGATGATGATGATGATGATGATGATGATGATGATGATGATGATGATGATGATGATGATGATGATGATGATGATGATGATGATGATGATGATGATGATGATGATGATGATGATGATGATGATGATGATGATGATGATGATGATGATGATGATGATGATGATGATGATGATGATGATGATGATGATGATGATGATGATGATGATGATGATGATGATGATGATGATGATGATGATGATGATGATGATGATGATGATGATGATGATGATGATGATGATGATGATGATGATGATGATGATGATGATGATGATGATGATGATGATGATGATGATGATGATGATGATGATGATGATGATGATGATGATGATGATGATTACGTCTATCTAACTAGTACGGTTGGTTAAATATGAGTCACTCTAAGTTGATTCTTGCTTTTTTATTGATCATGTCCAAAGAAATGACCCAATTGTCCCCGTCTCCCCGCTTGATATACTTAGAGGACATCAGGGATGATTGGTACATGTTACGGAATCTATTTTAGAAGCGAAGTAATTCCTTTCTTATTAACTTACTGAGGACTGTTCAAGACAAACGACTCGGTCATAGTGCAATGTAACTGAGGGTTTCGACTATCGTAGTATTCTATATTAATATTCTCATCCTTTTTTTTTTAACGTAAATAAACCAGCGCTTGACCACGACTCCACCTAAGTTAAGTGAAGACGCGGCCGAAGGATAGAGCGCGCTAGCTCTATAAGTTCAAAAGAAATTTTCATTTCCTTTGAAAAACAGAGAAAACATATATACATATATAAACATAAAAGTGTCATGGGCGTGGAATTCTACACTAATAAATAAGAGGGAAAAATGTAATGTATTGATATAAAAAGTTACAACACGATATGACTAAAGTTGGCTTGTGGTTGGCGTGGAGCCAGCGGCTTCCGTCACATGTGCACAATAGACGTAAACATTGCCAATATAAAAAACCTTATTATCACTTATTACAAGGAAAACAAATTAAAACCTTGTATTACGTCTTTACTCATAAGTTAACTTGCTTTCCTTTACCTTTGACTTGTTGGTGGCAGACTCGAATTTAGAAATCAATTATTCTCTATAACATTTTTTTTTAATTAATAATACGCGTTTGTTATTAAAACCCTTAGATTTTACTGTCTTTTAATTAGATTGATATTTAATTTTCTTAAATAAGTTTTAACGAACATCTTTGCAAAACTTCAATAAATGACCGACAATTCGATAAGTGGAGGATTAAGTACGCAAACTTAAAGTGCCTTTGCATGTTTAAAGTTACGACTAAGTTGGCAGAGCCTCTTTGATGCTGGCGGTTACAAGTCGTCTTAGGATCATAAAGTGCTGACTCTCCACTGGCTTCTTTAAAGTTGGATGTCGAAGAGCAGTTTTATGAACATTAATACTAAATTTTAAGATATCAATTTAAGAATTTAATTTACAAGATTGCATAAAAAGACTGAATCGAATCGAATTTCAGGGATGTATTTTTATGAATAACGTCAAGCATAATCAGACATCGAAAACATTTTCGTGAATGAGAATTTGTAATTTTTTTAATAACGTACGATAAAAATGTTTTATTAAGAATTAGCTTTATTCGCGGCTTCGTTTGCCCGGAATTAATATAAAAAAGTATTATATTAAACACAGCCTATTTTACTCACTAATAATGTAGGTTTCTATTGACGAAAATTTTTTTAAAATCGGTTCACTAATTTCGCAGATTAACAATGCAAACCAAGAAATTCTTTCTCTTAGCAATAATACTATACTCGTAGATTGAGTAATTAAATTATTTGCAATAAAGTAATTTCCAAGTATTTCAAAATGATAATTCAACTTAAAACGAAGTTAATATTCAGGAGAGGATTAACATCTGTTTGCATCTATTTCAGAGCTAATTTTCATATTAAAACTGAGTTTAGAAACTAAACACATTATCACATAAACTTAACCAGATAAACAAGCTTCATGAACTTTTACTTTAAAATTTTTAAATTTTAATCTGGGTTTTTAAGCACGTTAGATTAAAATTAATCTTTAGTTTTGCATACATCTTGTAGAAGATAATTTTTATTAAATGCCGTTCTTTGAAAATTATTACGAACCGTTATAAGAATATTCTTAAACGAAAAAGAAACAATTTCGTTAAATGATATAACTTCAAAACAAAGTAAAGTTGTTCTAAAAACATTGTCATTGTAACAAAGTCGAGAAGCGATATCTGCGAAGAGAATAGCTTTTATGTTGAGTTTAATTTACACAAAGCCTTTCAGCCTTAAAGCTTTCATATTCACAAAAGAAAAGGTGGAATAGAGATTAAAGAAAAGTAAATTTCAAACGTCACTGTTTTGTGTAAATATTCTCTCAGTTCACTGATTGTTTCTTTTTAATTTTACTTTTTTGGAAAAGTTAAAGTAAGTAAAAATAATAAAGACAACGAATTATTTATTAATCCGTACCTAGAGACAAATTATACAATGCTTGTAAAAATAACATCTTCCAAGACTAACATCAAATAACACAAGAATCTAAAAAAATAATTTCAAAGAACATATTTGTAAGAGATCCTTATTCCCCTTGCTCCTGTTTCCATATCTAATTTTAAGTGCCCTCTTAACCTCCCAGCGGTTGTATAGAACGAACATAAGGCGCTGTAAATTTTAGAGCTTTGCGATAATTCACATAATATGTAGATTCTGTCACATAAAACTTGTGCCTCGGGAAACTACAAAGTTTGGAACATAACCATAAAGTTCTAAATATCTATTAATTTTTAATCGCCAGTAAAACGGCTGAGTGCTTGTTTATGTATGATTTTAGAGTTCTAAAAACTGCATTAATCAAATATTGATAATTAAAGAGTTTCGATTCCGTAGGATTTTAATTAGAATTACATTAAATGTTTACAAATAAATTACTTGCTAACAGACACCTTTGTTAGTAGAAAAGATTATCCATTCAAAATCACTCAAGATAAGGTTTTGTTTGCGACCGTCGTTCAATATTGACAAAGACAACACAATTGATTGAAAGCGCTTCTATTACGAAAATGCTTTATAAACGTAGATGACAAAATAAATTTCACTTGATTAAAACGATTTGTCAGCTTGTGATAAATCAGCTAAGCCTCACGTTTATCGAAAAATCCTAGGACAGGTGTTGGGTCTATCGTTGAGTCAAATGAGTTATTACTATCATTATACATAACCGAAATTAATCAAATTTAAATAAACGTATGTACTCATCATTAAACCATTTACTAACTAAACATGCATTTTCAAATAACTTCAAAAGACATAAGGAGTTATTATGATTCAAAGACGAAACTACTATCGTATTTCTGTAGGCATCGTATGTTACCATGGCGTTTGGTTAGGTATCAGGTAGCTCTTATAGTAGACCACGTATGTAAACATACATATTGACGTCACACAGCCTTGCTCACGTTATTGTAACAAATGAGAGTCGGTGGTTGGGATTTTAGTAAATTTGTGTCCGGGTTAAGGCTCAAAGTTATGAAATTCTAACTAAGGGAAGGTCTACATTTAGTTATTTTAGATTCGATAGCTATTGACCTTATCAAAAACATACAAAACTCTTTATGATATGAAAACGTATATTTAGAATAGAACTCGTTAATAAAACATCGTTAATCCCGTTAAACTATTTTGTCAAATATAGTCCGCTGTGAACCAAAAATTCCGACCTGACCGAAATATTAGAAGTAGGTCAACGTATCTATTCTGTGGCAGTTCTCAAGCAAACCATTAGGTCGCTATTCTAGCTTGACATCGCCGCTGCCAAGATTTATTGTGCCACGAATGGAAAATTTTACTTTACATATTTGGCGATATTCTGACGTAATAATTATTAGCGTTGGATAAACATGCAAAAGTTGCGAATTATGAAATTGAAAACATCAAAACTCCTTGTTGTTGAATAATTGAATAAAACTAAACTAATCCATAGGACCTTAATTCCTCTAAAAAGGTTTAAGACAAAAAGGTTCCAAAAAACTAAACAGTCTTAGTCTCATGTTTCAAATGTAATTAATCGTCCCTAATAAACCCTTTAAGATCATCTAGTCTAGTCACGTTTAGGTTCCTCTGAACTTACGATCATGGTCAGGTTTCCAACGGACGTGACTTAATCTTACGTTTCAATTTCTCTCATTCTAATTCCGAATTAATCAGTTTTGAACACAGAATATTCTTGGCTGTCTTTTGTTTTCTTGCTGTTAAGTTCTTACTCCTTGACCTTCCAGATTATATGAATGTAAGCAAGAATTGTTAATGGATGCCAATTAACATGAGATCCTAAGATTATGCGTCAATGTTGTGAAACGTCTGTTGTGAAAAATTTATATTTGGTGTTTGTTTGAAATGTTATTAATAATAAATGTACTTTGATCAGTAAATTAAAAGCGTACATATCTAAATTCAATCTACATGGAAAGTAATAGAAAATCAGCTTTCTGGAATAAATTTTGATCTGCATGATGAGAGTTTTCAAAGGAAAAAAAAAGTTTGAAAACGTTATTTCAACTTTCTATATTTGATTAATCAAATACGTTTTCAATTTTATATTAGGAATTTTGCTATCTATTTCGTGAGTTAAATATTTGAGTTACATTTTAGATAAAATGTTATATGCAATTTAGTTTCGTATTAGATTTATAAGAGAAGACAACAAAGAATTTATCAGTTCAATAATGCAGTTATCACTCATAAAATTTAAAAGTCCTAAGAGAGAATCTTTTGAAGATATCTTATCTTAAAGGAAATCTCATTTCCGTTAGGGGAAAAGCGACGGGTTTTTTATATCTTTGAAAATAGACATGACTCGATCTCGAGGCAATAAAAGAGCATGGAATACAAAAATAAATATGTAAAAATAAACCAATCCCTTTAGATAATTTAAAATATTTTTTTCGATTTTCAAGTAAAATTCATGTCGGCAATGACAAACTTCGTAGTAGTGATGAGGCAGCTTAAAAATCTACGCATATGTTTTATCAAATAGGAGTGTCTGTATGTACACTATTATAAAAAATAAATTTCAAGAACATTACAGCGAAAAACCGATTGTTAAAATGTTTGTTTGTTGCAAGGCCTGTAAATTCTCATGTAATCTCCGAAATGACTGGACTTTGACGGGAAGGTTGCTGACATATGCGGGAATATTGTAGGCTATTTATTGATACTAAGCTGACGATGTCTGTAGATATGAAATTCTATTGCTGGAACAATTGTAAGAAAACATATTGTTGGAAACCCACAGTAAACCAGACGGGGTAATCCGTGAATACACTTTTCCTTTTGTTCGACCATTTTAAAAGTTCAACGTCCGTAGACGAGCTTTATTTACAAAAACGAAAGCTATTCTTGGAACTTTTTGCACGGAGAATACACGAAAGTGCCCCCTAGAAGAGCATCGGATTAAACTTTCAAAAGTGCCAGTCATATTCTCTTTGTGCGTTCAACTTTCTGCACGTTTTACTTTTGCTAAAGCAACGCAAATTATCGCAACAAAGAAACAAAGAAAAGCGAAACCTTTCAGCTTGGGTTATTGAATTAATTACATTTAAATACGTTTTTAATTTTGTTAAGGTTCTTTGTAGATTTAATGGTACTTCATTGTTGGACAGTATTTTGCATGTAGTTTTTTATTAGTTAGCATTTTTTTATAATATGTACACGGTGAATTCTCAAGGGTGTACGGGCTCACAATGTCTGTGGCATACGATTTTTTTTTCCTTTTATATTGACAAAAACCTACTTAATTTGTTTTGTCACATTTTAATTAAATTTGAAGTAGCGTAGTTGATCTAAAATGTTTTTAACAAACATTATTTCTATGCTAGCAAAGCTGAGGGCAATTTCGTTCGCCAATAGAGACCCTCGTCAAAATACACGCCTACGATGTAATATAATAATATTCTCGGAATATTCTATCAAGTTTGATGTTCTCGGAGTTATTATTTTTATGTATATTGTATAAAATATCTTTTTATTTATTCTCCTATAGTTTGTTATATTGTGACCATATTTTGAGCTTTAACAGTAATAATAGGACACACTATATGTATTTTATAAACTTTAACTCCACTGATGGAATTAAAGGTAGTGATTTAACTAATTTATTTATAAAAAACATTATTTCTATGCTAGCAAAGCTGAGGGCAATTTCGTTCGCCAATAGAGACCCTCGTCAAAATACACGCCTACGATGTAATATAATAATATTCTCGGAATATTCCATCAAGTTTGATGTTCTCGGAGTTATTATTTTTATGTATATTGTATAAAATATCTTTTTATTTATTCTCCTATAGTTTGTTATAAACATTGTGACCATATTTTGAGCTTTAACAGTAATAATAGGACACACTATATGTATTTTATAAACTTTAACTCTACTGATGGAATTAAAGAGAGAGTTTTAACTTATTTTTTATAACAAATCATGTAAAATATATTATATATAAAAATAAACCAATCCCTTTAGATAATTTAAAATATTTTTTTCTACTTTCAAGTAACATTCATGTCGATAATGACAAACTTCGTAGTAGTGATGAGGCAGCTTAAAAATCTACACATATGTTTTATCAAATAGGAGTGTCTGTATGTACACTGTTATAAAAAATATATTTCAAGAACATAACAGCGAAAAGCCGATTATTAAAATTTTTGTTTGTTGCAAGGCCCGTAAATTCTCATGTAATCTCCGAAATGACTGGACTTTGACGGGAAGGTAGCTGACGTATGCGGGAATATTGTAGGCTATTTATTGATACTAAGCTGACGATGTCTGTAGATATGAAATTCTATTGCTGGAACAATTGTAAGAAAACATATTGTTGGAAACCGACAGTAAACCAGACGTGGTAATCTGTGAATACACTTTTCCTTTTGTTCGACCATTTTAAAAGTTCAACGTCCGTAGACGAGCTTTATTTACAAAAACGAAAGCTATTCTTGGAACTTTTTGCGCGGAGAATACACGAAAGTGCCCCCTAGAAGAGCATCGGATTAAACTTTCAAAAGTGCCAGTCATATTCTCTTTGTGCGTTCAACTTTCTGCACGTTTTACTTTTGCTAAAGCAACGCAAATTATCGCAACAAAGAAACAAAGAAAAGCGAAACCTTTCAGCTTGGGTTATTGAATTAATTACATTTAAATACGTTTTTAATTTTGTTAAGGTTCTTTGTAGATTTAATGGTAATTCATTGTTGGACAGTATTTTGCATGTAGTTTTTTATTAGTTAGCATTTTTTTATAATATGTACACGGTGAATTCTCAAGGGTGTACGGGCTCACAATGTCTGTGGCATACGATTTTTTTTTTCCTTTTATATTGACAAAAACCTACTTAATTTGTTTTGTCACATTTTAATTAAATTTGAAGTAGCGTAGTTGATCTGAAATGTTTTTAACAAACATTATTTCTATGCTAGCAAAGCTGAGGGCAATTTCGTTCGCCAATAGAGACCCTCGTCAAAATACACGCCTACGATGTAATATAATAATATTCTCGGAATATTCTATCAAGTTTGATGTTCTCGGAGTTATTATTTTTATGTAAGTATATTGTATAAAATATCTTATTTATTCTCCTATAGTTTGTTATATTGTGACCATATTTTGAGCTTTAACAGTAATAATAGGACACACTATATGTATTTTATAAACTTTAACTCTACTGATGGAATTAAAGAGAGAGTTTTAACTTATTTATTTATAAAAAACATTATTATTCTACAAAGATAATGTAATTTTATTACTTCCCGATACATTTTATTGCATCTCTTAAATGAATTTGTATTTGAAAATAAAAATAAATTTGAAACTCTTTGCTTGGCATAACGCTCTACATATTGCTAACAAAAATGTCACTAAATATCTAAATAAAGCATAATACGTATTCGCAATAGAGATGAGGCGAGTAAATCGGAATTTATGCGGTTGAGACCCTCGTCGATGTTGTGTCGGCGACATTAATCCGATATTCAAAACGTTTTGCATAACCTGAGCTGAGACACGAGATTTAGATATGCTTTGATACTATTATTGTGTAAGATATTCATGGATTAAGATTCTCCAGTATACTCATAGCATTCAGAGTATTTTAGAGGTTAAGCTTACCTTTAAATCTACACTAAGGGTCTCCCCTTGCTATTTAGCCACTGTGAGTGCAGCATTCGGAGTTAATTCCGTAGAGTATGCCGCATGATCATTGTTTTATACAAACATATTTTACCATTTGACATAAAAAGAAAACTAAGTTAATATGGAAACATTTTTAATTCAAGTTTGTATTTAAACACTTAGTTTAAAAATGTTTTTAAGTAGGTCACGCTACCCGCCAAGTATACTCACCAAGTTAAAGAGGCTTTCGGACTTTTAACGTTTACTTTGATGTTTAAACTTTAGTAGTGCGTATCTAAGTACGTTATAAACAATACTTTTTTATTTATCCATAGTAAATGTCCAGTAAATCCATTGACAGCAAAAGGTCAGTGGTTTTTTTAAAAGTACCGCATTGAAGTTAAAAGGTATTGATATTTTTAACGAAATATTCAATCGTAAAAAGCAAAGGCGAGTCGGATTTATCGAGGACGCGTTTGTTTGCCACAGGTTTTATGTGCCGCCATACCTGCCTTGCCCATATCAAATATTTACATGGGGAATACGGCACGCGTTTCGTACTAAAATGTGTCACTCCCTTATAGATACCTATAGAAAATGTAAATTTAAGTCTAATGTTCATTGTTTTAATTAGATTTAAATAAAAGCTGAAATACCAGAATGTATTGTTTACTTAGGTGATATAACTTCTATAAAATGGATAAATAAAGAAGAAATTATCCTTGATTTCTTGGTATCTCGGTAGGCTCGAATATTTTTCTTTTTTTTAACAATAATCTAAGTCGTCGATTCCTAATGATGTCCATTTAAGTTACAAGATAGTTCATCTTATAGTTTATCTTATATTCACGATATTTTTTATATTAAAACAAAAGGTGGTAAACGAGGAAGCGGCAACTTCATTTCACCAAAAATTGTGAAGTGCCACAAACTATTCATTCCAAAGGCATATACAAGTTTCTGAATAAAATAATGTGCAACTGTACAGGTGTATATCATTTATCCTACAATCAACAAACCGCACTAAACGTTCTATCAGTGTCATAGCTAACACATGCCACTGATTGATCGATATTGATGGATTGATTTGTTGTTTAATATTAATTCATGCTAATTTAGGTGGGTATACTCGACGCAAAAGGTACCTTAAACGATTCCAATTTTATCCAAATCATTACAGGCTCTAGTATGTAATAAAACTTTTTAACATTCTCTCATTAAAAAAAAAACAAAAGCAATTACTCTATGTGTTCTTCTAGACTTTGCTCTACATCTATATTAAATTTCATCGAGCCCCGTTTCGTTTAGGCGTCTTTACGTCTATCCGTCCATCCATTTAATCTTTCGCATTTATGTTATTAGTAAAATTACAAGTAGATGTGATAAAACAAGGTCGTATTTCAGCCAGCTGTATTGTCTCTGTCAACACTGAACGAATGCAAACAACACTGTTGTAATTGATTTTAAATGGATTTACTTTCTAGGCCAACGCCGCGCCGGAGACAGATGGTCACAGTTTTTAGCACAAAATTTATTTCTAACGAATGACAATCGACATTTATAAAAATAAATATATAAGTGGTTATCAGAAGAAAATAGACAATTACACTTTTGAAAATTCCATCTTTTATTTTGCACCTCTGGTTTCAATACATAATAAAAATATTAAACAATGTACTACAGAACTTTGTGGCGGAGTATAATTATTATTATAAAATGAATAACAAATATTACATTTGAAATATGGCGCATTTAGCGTTTCCTGTTATTTGTGGCCGTTATCAATTTGTTTCGACGGTTGTTAAAGCTCCTGAATTATTTATTAGCAATCGAATATTGCCAGTTGTGATGTTAATGCTAACAGTCTAATTGAAGCGTTAGGTATTAGTACATTGTCAAGTACCGTTAATTAGGACGAAACAAATTTCTATACAAAAACAATAAAATCATTCTTAACAGCTTTTAACAATAACCAAAGACTATATACAAATATTATAAAGAGGAAAGATTTCTATTTTTAATTTTTTAAATAAATAACTCAAAAATCCTGGGTCGTTTTCAAACATTTTTTTCACCATTAAAAAGCTACGTTATCACTAACATAGGCTATATTTATATTGCATATAGCTGTTTTCCACGACTTCTTCCGCGTGGAGTTTAAAAGTTCAAAAGTAACATTCATTGGTTCATCTAATATAGCCTATGTTACTCACAGAGAAATTACCTCTGTAATGGTATTTTTTTTTTCTCTTTATTTTTTAAAGGGACTTTGTTTCCTTGGAACATGTCAGTCCCAATGGTAAATTTAAAAATCGGTATTTACGCGAATGAAATATAAAAATACAAATCTTTCCTCTTTATAATATTAGTATAGTTTATAGATGTAGATTTGTATAAATTATGATATTCTAACCAAGAATAAAATCCTAAGCAGAAGGCGCTTCAATCAGCTTCTTTGTAACTATCTGATGCACAAAAATTAGTTCCATATTTCTCCGCAATACGAGAGTTTTTATGTTCCTGGTCAGAGTATATGCGATGTTTTACAAGGTTTTATTTTTAGACGATCATGTCAAAGTCAACTCGCTAAGTGAATGTCAATCAAGGGGAAGGAAAATCAATATTGACGCTGTTATACTGAAGCATCGCACTTACCTCCCTCTCATGCTGACACTTACACAAATTGATTTAGCTTAACATATTTTTATTATTCACTCAAAACGGAGCGTAAATTGACACTGGCAAGACATGTTCAAAAACATAATTGCCCCTCTTACCCTCAGAGAGAAATTAGAGATGGCAATTTTTTTTGTTTATAGTTGTTTAACAATTTTGTAAACTCTTTCAGTGTTGTTTTTAATAACTAAACTCTTCTGACTAAGGGCAGTAAATTCTAAAAGAAATATTTGTTATTACTTTTAATTAACTATTAAAAATCTAATTAAGAAAAAAACTAATTGAAATAAGAATTTGAAAGTAGAACTTGGTCTTTCATTTATAGTCTGCAGCGCCTTAAGCAGTGAACGAAGTTGAATGCAGAGAACCGTAGCTCATTAAACTGGAAAATTGCGAGGATTCTATGAAGATGAACGTAAATAGAGAAAAACAAAATACTGTTGGCGCAGCAAAATAAACAGATGAAATCTAAAAACGACGATTTCATTGCAGTAATAAAAGTTTTCATCTCAAATTGATAAGGAAAATATTAAAATAGTAAGTTTAAGTTTATTATTTTACGTATACAATTGTACTAAGAGTCGCTATTTGATCAGTAAAAGACCCTTAGTTAGATTTCGTATACTAAACCTACACTAAGGGAACAAAACTATAAAGAGTGCGACATATAATTCTGTCGGAATATTCCAGGAACAATTTCAAGTTACTTGGATCTGTAAACATCTGTGTCTGTTGGTGTGCTTATAGTAGCGTAGCCGAAAGCCAAAATCAATATTTTCATTACGCTGCCGAACTGGAACTACATAAATAAATGTTAAGCTTAAATGTAACGTAAATTGTATGTTTATATTATTTTTTTAGAGGTTTGTACAAAAAGAATATGACCAGCCAAACTTTTATATACAAAACACAGTTATTTTTTTCACCTAGAAAATTAAAACATAACTGATATTAAAAAAGTAATTTACTAAAGATGGTATTAAAACTGAAAACAGTACTCATAAATATATTGAAACTTTTAAACAGGAACATGACAAAAATATTAAGAAAGGATATTATAGAGGCCAAAACTCAGGAAATTCATAACTGTATCAGAATTGGCAACGATTTTCTAAACAACCTATATTTATTTTATTACGCATTTAAGCGGCTTACAGTAAATTGTCATCGTATAAAGGCTATTGCCAAAAGCCAACACATTATTAGGTCTACTATTCTCATATTTATTTGGGGAAATAAATGTATATTCTCTATTGCCATTTTAGTTTTGTACCTTTTATTTAGTAAATACAAAAAAAAAATTAGCCCTTTATAAGTTAGAGGCAATATTTACACCGCCATGATTTTTTTAGTGATTTTCGTAAAAAAATAAAATTAGATTTCTGTTACAAGTAAAAAACACTTTTTTGTACTACTAATTTTGTAATAAATATAAAAACTTGATTTTCGAAAAGTATTTTATTTGAAATACTGCCAAAAATAAATTATTGTATATAATTACAGGAAGAGAATAGAATCTGACCAATAGCATAGACATAGTACATTTTCGAACCAATTTTCTAATCATAAACTTTTAAACGTCTAAGCTAAAAAATGGTTATCACGATTGAGTACGTAAAAGCACAGATAAAAAATTAAACGAGTACTTAAATACAATGTATGGTTTCCTTTACGTTTTAATAAATGTAAAGATCAAATTAAAAGTTAAAATAGAAACCAGATGACAGCGGCGCTGCGGTTCATTGTTCATTATAACAAAGGATGCCTAATTAATGTTTCCACTAAGTATCTTAATTAAGAGGTTTAAATGTTCTGTCCCTTTTGTAAATGTTTCATTTTAATAAGAATTATAGACATTCATAATTTTACCTCATATTTTTTTCTCTATTAGATGTAAAGAACTTTAATATTTTATTATACGAGTTTAAACCACAATTTGTATTTCCTAACAATTAAAAACTTACTACCAAATACTTAAAAGAAATAAAACACAAAATTCATTTTAAATAAGATTGACCTGTCCCACCACTGGCTGATAGAGGCTCGGATAGCATAAAGTGACGTCACTGCCAGATAGAGTACCAAAATCCGATATTTCCATCACATATTTTATACGTTGGATTGTTATCTGACAAGTTCCAAGAATTGTGGGACTGGCCCTTAAATTAATTAAAACCCTCAATGTTGTATAAGTCATTATTATTATTATTTTACGTAAATTACAATAAATGATAGTAAAATTGTACGCTTGCAATTTCATAATGAGCCCTATACCTATATAATCTTAAGCAAGTAATGTTAATTACTCTTTAACTACATGTCATCAATATTGTTATAAATGAAATACATTCCGATCATAAAACGCTTATCGGTAAGATCGAGGCAATTCATTACAGTGAATATGGCATGTTTGGGCCCAACTCGTAGCTTCCAAACGGCGATATAAATCCCAATGTGATTGATTGCCTTGTGCTAAATTGTCCTCAGGCGATAACTTATTGCTGTGATTCTGTTCAACACAATAGGCATTATACGATCGTGTAAAATACACTTTACAATGGCGAAACCGCACGCCGCTTTTGTTGGACGATGAATAGGCTAGTATATAGCTAGATTGACTGACAACGTGTTACTAGATAGTTTAACTGCACAATGTTTAATAAAAAATGCACTTCATTCATCATCATCATCATCATCAGCCCTTGTCTGCCCACTGTTGGGCATAGGCCTTCCCCAATGCGTTCCACAGATTGCGGTCCTCCGCCTTCTGCATCCAACGACTTCCCGCCGTGCGCACTAAGTCGTCGGTCCACCTGGGTGGAGGACGCCCCCCTTCTGGTCCCCTTTCGCGGCCACCATTCGAGGACTTTCCTCCCCCACCTGGCGTCGCTGGCCCGACAAATGTGACCGGCCCATTGCCACTTCAGCCTACTGATTTTGAGAGCTATGTCGTCCACTTTGGTTCTCCGTCGAATTTCTTCGTTCCGGATTTTATCCCTTAGAGAAACTCCGAACATAGCTCTCTCCATCGCCCGCTGTGCGACTCTTAACTTATGAGCCAGACCCACTGTCAGTGTCCAGGTCTCCGCGCCGTAGGTCATCGCAGGGAGGACGCACTGATTAAAGACTTTCGTCTTCAGGCATTGAGGTACTTAATTGACACTAACCAATTAAATATTATAATTGTGAATTAGTAGTACGAGGGTTGCTTTTAACGGACTTCCAAAAGGAAAAGGTTCTTAATTCATTTGTATTTTTACCTATTTGACAGTGGTATAGCCCGCTTTAACATCTTCGCATGAATGAGTCGGCTCGCCCAGTGAAATATCACGACCACACAGAAGACAACCGTGAAGTAGGAGCAATTCCTCGTTTCGTCTGATGAGTGTGGGGCCGGAGGCCCAATTTCAATCCCTTTCCCGTTCCACCCTTTTCTTATAAGGTAAGGATTGGATGGCAAAGTGGATTTGACAGTGGAGGAGATGCATAGGAAGAGGAAATATCCTCTTTATGTGTGTCTCCTCCTCCGTCGATTTAGGGTAGGCAACGCATCTGCAATTGCGGATGTCTATGGGCAGCGGTCGCTTCGCCATTTTAGCGGATTTCGGTGTCCGATTGTTCGTTTGCCACCATTCTATAAAAAAAACCTAATTATCATTTTTATTACTTCATATCCCCAACTCCTGGTTTGTCTGTCCGATATTTATTTTTTTAAACGATGTGTGGTGCATGTCATTTTTTAAATTGTTAATATCAGCCAGACATTTTACACTCAATGTGGACTTAAATTTTTAATAACTAGTAGATTTATTAGTTGGTATATACTATCTTAGGATAATTCCCCGGATTGGTAACTTGTGATGTATGAGTTTTCGCCGTATTAACAAATAACTAGGTTGTAGCCCTCCTTGCGTCGTCGAGAGACGTCATAACTGACGTCTGCCATTCCTTGAAACTTATTGGATTCCTTATGATTTATGAAGATTTATGCAAACAGTAAAGTAATTTGTTAACGGATCCTTTGTCATAAGCGTAATCGTTCTTACGTACGTCATAATATAAGCTATTCTTACAAATATGTTAGTCATTTATCATTTTATAGTAAAACGTCTGATTAACTAAAGGATTATATTTCAGTAAAATTGTTATTAGAATTTTATATCTGACTATCATTAAATCATATCAATATTATAAATGCGAAAGTTTAGATGGATGGATGGGTTTTTGTTAGAGTTTGTAGCCTAAACTGCTGAACGGATTTCGATGAAATTTGGTATAGATGTAGAGGATAGTCTGGAAGAACTACTTTTGTTTTTGTTTTAAGTTCCACGCAGACAGAATAAAAATTAAAAATCATGGATATTTTCTGTTCATTTTTTGTAAAATATACTTAGCGGCATCCATACACGTACGTATGCAAAATCGGTTTTTCGAAGTTTTACAATTTCCTCGAGGTAAAGCTATTAGAACTTGTAAGATTGATGGGCGTTAAAAGTTGTGCAATCATTTTTTGCTAAACGAATTCTTTTCTCGTTACATCAGATTTATATAATTAGCGCGAAAATAACTAATGTCCTTTTAGATTTCTGTCTCCATAAGAACTAAAAAAAAAACTTCTGTTCCACTTCGAAACACAATATTATTAACTTAAAGTTATTTTTTTAAATAAAAACTGTAATTGAGGATCCTAGAATCGAAATTAAAGATAATCTTGATTTTATTATAAATGCGAAATTGTAGATGGATGTAATCTGAAAGAAATAGGCTATTCACTTTTGTTTTATAATTCTACGCGGACGGAGTACGGCGGCAAAGCTAGTATACAATAAAAAAGCATTGTGCATAATTGCAAAAGAAACATAAAACAGCCTATATTATTTACTTGATATCGGAATAGGTACAGGTAATTTTTGAATGTATGTTGTGATAGGATTGCCGAGCGAGTAAACGACACGAAACATTAACCACGTAAACGGACCGAACACAACAAATGAACGTTTCTGCTAACAATGATTGTAAAAGATTTTTTACAAGAATTTATAGCGGAAATAATAGTATTGAATCTGGTTAAGTAATGAGTAAAATTCAGTTTAAATTGGAATGATAACAAACAAGGAACATGGTCCTCAAACATCTTATATAATGTCTGAATGATAAAAGCAATTGATAGTAAATAAATAACTTTGAATACTTCACTACATATATTAAAGTTGTTTTTTTTTTTTGTTTAAGCTTGATTTTGTATACAAATTTTAAAATACCAATTTACTGAAAATCCACTTTATACCAGACGGAAAATAAAAAATAATCTCCAATGAAAGGGAACCAATTAAACAGAATTAGCTTCAGAGCCAACACATCTGAAAAGAACATTGACCCTGAGTAAAAGTAAATTAATTTGACAAAAACTTTATGTTGCTTATATTTTTTTTATCTATGTTTTAATTTTAAGGCAATCTGAAAAAAAATATTTATTCAATCAAATAACGCATTTTCCTGTCTTTGTTG
Organism: Papilio protenor; assembly: GCA_029286645.1. NCBI lineage: Eukaryota > Metazoa > Arthropoda > Insecta > Lepidoptera > Papilionidae > Papilio > Papilio protenor. Next base: position 7,208,270 of record JAGSMZ010000002.1, read on the forward strand.
TCTGTGTTTTCTATGTATTGAAATGGCAACATAACAACTTTTTCAAATAATTGAAATCCTATTCGAAACTTGAAATATTAAAAAAATTAAAGTTCTTACATTTTTTTACATAACAATTTCTTACACATGTACAGTACGCGAAAGCTTCCTATTAAACTAAGACATTATAACTTTAATTAAAAAATATGTAACATAAATGTTGAAAAATACAGTCTGTAAAGTGAGTTGGCAAAGGCTCATAGAGTAAGCGATGCTCGAGAGAGCCTGCGCTGGGGCCCGGGCTTTGCTTTAACGCGACATAAATTGACCACAGTAAGTGTTCTTTCCCCTACTAATGATCCACTTTACGCGACCCACAAGTTAAATAAAGTGAAATGAGAATACAAGCTTTCGCAAATAGGTCAAAATGTTTATTTACTAGCATGCTAATTAATATTAAAATAGTAACTACAACAAAGTATTTAATTTCAATATAAGTTACCGTTTTTAGTAATAGTTGGAAACTAGTTGTTTTCATACTCTAACTATTATTATTTTTTCGATTCAGTAGTGTAAAAATTTATTTGTATACTAAAAATTAAATTTTCTTCTATATTATTTCTTAATATTCTTTACTTCTAAGCCAAGGACGGTGTTTAGTAACCAAATATTTCTTGTTAATTATCAAATTAAGTTCCACTGGTAGTTGTGACAGCTAAATAACATCTTTTAACCACAAAAAATACTATAAAGTAATTACTTTTAAAACAATCTCCATTGGCACACATTCACGTGACGTAGCCGTAAAAACGTTTTATGTGCGTGATGGCAATAAATCGCATCCCGAGTGCGTGATTTGCGCCGGAATCGCAAATAACCAAAATAATATACGAGTAACCATTACGTCAGATAAAAACGACACACATATTGGTATTTATTATCTACTTTAATCTGATATCTCAAAGAATTACTAATACTAGATTATATCCATGATGCTGAAACCTTGTCCAAAGGTTTCCTAGACTCCTTGTTCAGAAGACTCTGCTTGGATAGTATCGATCTTATTAGCTAAAATTAGGCTACTTCTACTTTTCATTACAATATGTTAGTCCTATTGAATTCTCGCCTATTCAAACTTTTAACAGTGGTAGAGCCCGCTTTAACATCTTCGCACGAATGGGCCGGCTCGCCCGGTGTAATACCACGACCACACAGAAAACAGGCGTGAAGTGGAAGCAATTCCGCGTTTCGTCTGATGAGTGTGTTGCCGGAGGCCTAATTTTAGTCCCTTTCTCTTTCCACCCTTTTCTTAAGAGGAAAGGATGGGAAGGAAAAGTGGATTTGACGGTAGAGGAGACGCATAGGAAGAGCAAATGTCCTCTTTATGTACGTCTCCTCCTCCGTCAATAAGGGTAGGCAACGCATCTGCATTTGCGGATGTTTATGGGCAGCGGTCACTTTCCATTTCGGTGGATTCAGGTGGCCACTTGCTCGTTTGTCACCTTATATTATAAAAAAAAAATTAATTAATCTTTGTTTTCTTATGAGGTAACTAGTTTAATTTTTATTCTTGACTCTTGTTAAAGTACGAGTGACATCTGAATTAACGCAACTGTGTCTCTACACTTTTAAGTATTCAATAAGCTGCAGACTATTAAAATAAATTCCATACAAACGAATATATTTACAGTCATTAAATCATCATCATCTCCTTATCCTAGTCCCGTAAGGTCGGCGCAACAGGTTTTTGTCCTCCACATAACTCTATCATACGTCATCTCAGTCATCACTCCCTTTTTGATCATGTCACCTTTTACACAATCCATCCATCTCTTTCTAGGTCTACCTCTACCGATGTACCCTTCCACACTCATAACTAACGTTCTCCTTGTAACATGCGATTCATCCCTCCTCATAACATAATACAGTCATTAAATGTAAATTCGATATAATACTCCAATAAATCACAACCGTATAATATTTAATTATTTTCATAATTGGTTTTGGAGCTCTCTTTCAACTACGTTTATAAATTTTTCCGGTATTAAATATTCCGCGGCGTAACTCAATGTCGGATGAAAATATATTATGGAAATGTAAAGTGAAATAAGTGCTCTGCCTCGTTTGATGAGATTCAAGTAGATTCCTATCTCGCTCTTTGATAAATACGTTTTTTATTTCAAATTCGAACTTTGAACTTTTACTTTAAAAAGTTCAAATCAGAATACGAAAATTTCAAATATTTTTAGAATCTTTTATTTATTTGGATGACTGATACGCCCTAAAATCCTTACAATCTATACTATTATAATAAAGCGTAAACACACACATCTTTGTTGCCTAAGATGTCAGCAATTACAGCATATTTTTGAATAATCCTTTTTTAATAAAAAGCCTTACACTTACGACATGCTTTAGGCTATATTTACACGCCATTAAACTAAAAAATATTTTGGATAAAAATGTGTGGATGTGGGAAAGAGACTATAAGTTGCTGCCAACATCAAGAAAGAAAGATTGCTAAGGTTTGTCATGTCATTTTGACATTTTCTATTGATAATTTGACAAATGTAAACAATAAAATAAAGTTTTTATAATTTCACGCGGATGAATCCGCACGCGAACAGCTAGTTATTGAAATACGTATAATCTTCTGTATTCAAGTTAGTGTTATGAAAATTTAATTATCTAAAAACACATTAAAACACGACGCGCCTAGAAAAGTTGATTAATGTTAAACAAGCTTGTAAATACATTGCGTCTATCTGAAATCAGGGTGAATTATTACAGGCGTGCGGTGAGAGTTATTGCTCTCAGTCACGCAAAGAGCGTGCCCTTTAAGTGGAAACTGATGTACCGTGTGGATATATTCTCTTACTGTTTTACACTGAAAAGTAAGACGTATCTCTAGGCTTCTTGAAATAAATACTTTGAAGTCGACACACACATCCGTCCATGTTTATATCCTAATGCTTTTATTAGAAATGCAAATAATAATAAAAAACTTCGTTCGTTATCGTCAATCGTTCTTAATTCCCTATTAGCCACACTAATCGTTTTTACTTAATTTTAAGACAATTTAATCGAATAAGTGGACAAGCAACAAAAAGTGAATTTAAAAAAAAAAATTATATTGCAAGCAATCTGTGCTTTGATATATTTGTGTACATACTTAATATTAAAATTCCTTTTAAAAAGTTGCACTTACATCTTGTCAGAGTTTTTAAACTTTCTCCTCAGTCACATACATGAACGTAATGACAAAACTTTTGCACTTTAAGCTTTTAAGAATCATAATTCTATATCTGGATAAAATATTATATCTTCAGTACCGTATTGTTTTAATGGTTTAATATGATTTACAACATTATCTAAAAAGTAATAAATCAACACAATATCAGCATGAACCTTTAACCAAATCATGACAAAAAGAAGCTAACTTTTCAATATTTTCTCGTGCATGTGACAAATTCTGCTCTATATGTTTATGCGTTTATTATAATTGGCAACATTGAAAACACGTGTAATACTCATACGTAGGAATAATCCGTCGCAGAGTCGAGATAACCAAACGGCAAAGGTAATTGAGTTCGGTTCGTGCTCGCTCCGAGCATGATATCGCCGCGAGAAAATTCCAATATTGGCGAGATAACTGCATGCCTACGAAATGAATCTTTACCGTTTGAATGTATCAAAAATTACTTCGAACATATATGCATGTGCTTTGTTCTTAATATTGATTATAAATTGTGTCTAGGTTTCTATTTTGTACTTAATTCATCTGTTATTTTTTGCTGACACGCTTGACTGCAATTTAAAATTGAAAACGTAAATTCATGTCACAACTGAGCGGGAAAATGAAATGAGATGAGTCTGGCGGGGCGGCAGTCAGGGGGATGCGAGGCTCAACTCAATTATGGGACAAATTAAGCGCTAAGCTCTCGCGGTGACGAAACTAAATCAGGCCGCCTGCAACTTACGTTTATATTACGCGTTAATTTAACCAATGAAATTACTTAAACATTACTTAATAAATGTCGTACCTTTTTTTTTGAATTCCTGTCTATCCCTTGTTTTATGAAGGAAATATAACTGTCGTTTATTTAGCCGCAGTAATATAGATGGGTTAGCAATCATCTCAGTAACAAGGCATTAGTTATTCCGGCAGCTGCGCCGCCCTCGATCACGAGTCGGCCCACCGATTTATTGCCGCTTCTCACCTACTAGAGTTTTTATTGCCACATTACACGAATTATAAATGAGACGGCCAATAAAAACCTTTACATGTTATGTTTATTTAGATAATATTGGATATTTCAAATTCTGCAATCGAAAGGACATGTAATATATTTGACTTTCAACTCAGAGTCTCATGTTAAAACTTTAGTAAACCGATTAGTCAAATTTCATTCCTTTAGTTGACTAAAATATTAACCATATGTATAAAATAAGCATCATATGAACGTTAGTTATGAGTGTGGAAGGGTACATCGGTAGAGGTAGACCTCGAAAGAGATGGATGGATTGTGTAAAAGGTGACATGATCAAAAATGGAGTGATGACTGAGATGACGTATGATAGAGTTATGTGGAGGACAAAAACCTATTGCGCCGACCCTACGGGAGTAGGATAAGGAGATGATGATGATGATGTATAAAATAAGCATCATCTCAAAGGAAACTAAAAACCTCTTTAAAAATACAAAGACCGTCTAACAGCATAAAATATTACAGAGTATTCGGTGTAGGTTTTCAAAATATTGGACTGATATTGAAAGTATTGGTCAAATCAACAAAATAACATCAATAACTCGTAGACAACCCGATGCACCCGTCGAAATAAATTCGATTCGGGCCCAAGGATCGGCAGAAATTGAAAACCGCTTTTGACAGATAAAATATTGGAAAACTTTAAAAATGAAATATTTCATACGAACCCTTAGTCATTTCTTACAAAGCTTTCATGTAAGAACCGAATTCTATGGTCACATCTGCATCCTCTAAATTAATGATTAAAATAAATAAAGCTTACAAAATAAAAAAATAGTAATTTGTTTGTATGTTCCTAACACAAAGCAATCTTAGCCTTAGCTCAGTCTCAGGTGTTAGTTATATTAATAATTTTCTTTTCAATTCCGTTTTTTCATGTTTTACAAAAGATAAAGTAAATGTTGACATTAATAGATAAAATACTAGGCTTTCTGAATTCTTTTATTGATAGATTTTTTTTCATTTAACATCTATCTATGTATATACATATAATAAAATTGGAGTGTCTGTTTGTGATATCGAAAGAAAAATTCTAGATTTCGGGAAGATGATGTATTTGCGTAGCTGATAACGAAAATAGCATTTAAAATTTTTTTGTCTGTCTATCTGTCTATCTGTCCGCAAGCCGCGTTTGTTCCGGGTAATCTCCGAAATGGCTGGGCCGATTTCGACCGGACTTTCACTGAAGGTTAGCTGACATAGACGGGCATATTACAAGCTACTTTTTTATCTTAATATTGCGTGGACGAAGTCGCGGGCAAAAGCTAGTTTATAATAAAATTTAATTTTGTTAAAATCATTTTTTCTAGTCTATAAGTCTAGTCTGCCTGTTTTATTAAATTTAAAACAAGAAAGACACTAATAAGAAAACGCCTCTTTTAATAGAACTTGTATCTCAGCAAGTGTAATGAACATTGTTTTAGCTGTATATTGAATGCTTTTGAGAATTTCTACTTACGTTGACAAATGTATAAGTTTATTGTGCAGACTAACACAATGCATCCATTGTTGCTACTACAAAAGAACCCAAGTTTATTTTCTATTACATTGACAAACATTTCTATTCATTTATGTGGAACAGCTTTGTAGCTTAGAAATTTCTCACAGTATACTGTAAACATTTTCACTGAAATTATAAGAAAAACAAGTTTGAAACTAAAATAGAACTTTTAAAATGTTATGTAAAACTTTAACATTTACACAAAACCATGTTTATATTTAAAAACTAATTTTATAAAGAAACATTAAATTAAAATGGGTCACGCCAGTAATTACAGCAAAAATTGCAACTCGCAGGTTTTTAAAATTAATTTGACCCTCTTTAAAAAGCAAAGCAGCGATTACATTTACACTCCGCGCTCCCACCTCTGGAGATGCGAATTTAAAACATTTTTAATTTAAGGCATTACGTTGCTTTAAAATGTAAAAACAACGGTAAATGAATTGTAGGATGTTCACTAAAACCAAAACATGCCTTAGATGTTTTAAGACCTTTCAACTATTTGACTTTTATAATTCGAAACAGGTATACAACTTGAGGGAAATGTTATTTTCCGTAGTACATACTAAATTAGATTGGATCCCAAAATCGTCGGCAATATGTACTTAGCTGATAACGAGATTACACTTGATGCGAGCACGAGGTCGCGAGGCGAACCCCACGATGCGAATATCCTTAAGAAAAAACCTCATAACTATCTAGTAAATAATCTAAGGAATTTGGTACTTACAACAACATTTTGCGTTTCCTTTTTCTTTCTATTATAACTAGGAATCTTCATCATTAAAGACTATAGCGTATTAAAAGTGTACCTCCAAAACGCGTGACAAAAATTGAGGTCTTTTTTGACCGACTTCCCAAAAGAAGGAGGCATAGGCAGGCATAACGCCGCCCCTGGTAGACCGATTTTGAAAATTCTTTTTTTATCCGAGAGGTAGTGCTTGCAGGTGGGTCCCATTTTTGTTTGATTTTTGGAGTCAAAG